>VZRW01010573.1:239781-569724 GCA_013398125.1 Aegotheles bennettii
AGAATGGAAAAAATAAAAAGGTATTTCACCAGACTGGAAATACAGAGAAGAGAAATGTCTTTGGCTGTAAGGTTCAGTATGTAGCAGTCCTTCTGCTTTGAAACTTCAGATAAAGATGTAAAACCAGGCTTTTCCTTAACAGACTGCCAGAACTTCACATGATGATACTTTTGAAAGTAAAGAATTGATGCTTTGGACCTAGACAGGCTTCTCTCACTGTGACTTGGCATAGACATGGAGTAAAAACTCATTTAGGCCAGAAGAGATTAATTTGTGACATCTTCTTTGTCCAGCTTCGAGTGATGAAATGCTGAACAGTGTCTGATGAGCTACAGAAGTAGCTGTGAGAACAAGTCACAAGGCAGGACAGGTTTTTTTCCTTGCATAACAAGATTGGAATTAAATCAGAATATTCAAGAAAAAAAAATGAGAAATCCCCTGTCCCTCTTCTCTCCAGTTCAGCTTCTGACTAATCAAAATTAACAGACAGAAAATGTCTTTAAAGCCACAGTCAAGGGTTTCATACATGACCTCTCTAGTACATGCCCTACAAGACTTGAATTAACAAATACAACCAAACCCAAACTTCTGTTTATGGCCAAGGGTAACTTGACCTTTATGCCATAGTTAAAAAAAAACAAAACAAACCACAACAAAAAAACATTGTTTCACCTTGTATCTTTTTTTTTATTGTATTCCAAAATGTATGAAAACAGAGGCTCTACTGAGACTCACTTTTAAAAACACCGTTAGATTATTCACCAAAACCAGATGACATACTGTGATTCATTTCTGGCACTCTCTTCTCTGGCAAAGACAGAGGCCTTTTGAGGATTCCCTGCCTCCCTTTATAATGAATAGAAACTTGTGAATCACAACAATAAATTCCACCATCCCACAGGATTGTATTATTCTGTACTATTCTCACAATTTAATATTTTTCTCATTACCAGGATTATTCTTTCAGGTATTATTCTTAACTTCCTTTATTTTCAACACAATATAGTCCCTTTTTCACATCATCATGCAATACAGAGCAGCTGACTAGAAACCAATCATATAATTAACAATTTCCCAGTCTACACCTGCTGATATCTATGTTTGCTAGTGGAGGAAAAGGAGAAACAAGGTAAACACAAAATGGGTTGTTACAAGCAACCTATGTCTTGCATCATCTGAAGATGTAAGCACATTATTCTTTCATGTACTGACATTGCTAAAAATTTTCACAGTCATAAAATTTTTACCCATTTAGACACTCCATTAAGTTTTTGGACCACTCTTTAGGTTTAAGAGTTTACCATCTAAAAATTACAAGCAAAACAGCAGCTTGAAGGAACTTGATTTCTTAAATTATGAGAGTACAAGATGCAGATACAATAAGAAAGATGTCCAGGGCCACACATCAAAACAAATACATGAACACTGGATAGGAGCCGATCTAACCACAGTGACATAGAAGCATTTTTATCAGAGGTTGTAACCCTCAGATGGGGCCACATGATAGGAGCAAAGTACAGGGTAGTACCAGTTAAATAACACCTCCATTTAGCTTTAAAGAACTGAATGAAAATCTTAACACAGACAGTATTTAAAAAGGGCCCTGATGTTTCAAGATTAGAAAGTCCATAGTCCAAACAACTTACCATCTAAATGCAAGAAAAGAAACAAAAGAAGAATATGACTGTGAATCACGACGGAACAGTAATGTTCAAATATGCAGAAATCTGTTCTGCACATAATGATTGCAAGTTCAGTCCTTGTCCTAGAATAATATGCCAGACTACGCAAACACAATATTTTGCATTTTACATTTGTGTAGGCTTTTAAGCACTTTGATGGTCTTGCTATATTGCTTTTATATAATTTCCAAGTATTGTCCTTATTCTGACTTTGTTTTCCTTACTTCTTTATCTTTGCCCTAGTGTCTCTGAGAATTCAGTTGCTGAATCTGTGGTGCCAAAAACACTGAGGCTGCTTTTAGAATAAAGTCAAGCTCCAAACAAATAAGGCAGAATGAGGCATTGGCAGCTTTCTTAACAGAAGTAATGGGCTTTAAAAAAAACAATTAAAAGAACCAATCCCCCTTAAACAGCAAATGTGTAACTGCAACAAATAGCTGGGTCCAAATACTTATCACATACTTTCGCTTTTTTTCCCATCTTCTGTCTCCATCAAGCTTTTTGTTCCCCATCTGAATCTATGTTGACTGCTGAGTAAAGCCAGGTAGCAAAGCACATTGTTATTAAATGCCCTTCTAAAAAGTCCTATACAAGCTGTTTCAGTTTTTGCAGAAAATACTGTATCTGCACAAAGTAAATATCAGAGACTAGCGTAAACAACTAGATAAATATTTTATAGTCTTCACTTTCAAGTCAAACAGGCATTCTCACGAAGTCCTAGTGGAACCAACACCCCATGATCACAACTCCCCAGTGTGGCCAGTATTGGGGATGCCAGGGCTCCCTCTTTAGCTTCTAAAACCACCTATTGAATGTAATATTTTCAAAACACTGATCTCAGTTGATTAGTCATGTTTTCTTGTGATGTAAACATTATAGCATCACCAAAGTGTCAACATCATCAAAAATTAATTTTGGAAGTATCTTAACGCAGTCTGACTATACTAACAGTTCATTAGGGGATTTGAAATAAAATATCTTTATTAATTTGTGTATATATACTACAAATTAATATACTAAAAAATCTATTGCTCTTTTTTACACCATAAACAGAAACCACATGCCCTTTCTCCTATGAAGGTAAGCCATTACACGCTTACATCCAAATTCCAGCATTTATTTCTGAAAAACTGAAACATCTCAGCCTGTTACAGAAACTAACAAAATAGTTCACTAAGCTTCTCAAGACCATAATGAATCATAAGCACCAAATTTCTCAAAGCTTGGCTGTGAACAGCATGGGAGACAAACAGTGTCAGACTGATACCTTTGACATCAGAGTACGGAACGATGAGGATGACAAGGTGGCACAACCCTCAGTGAGCTGGCAGAAGTTACAAGCCTATTAGACATCATAAATCTCCCATTCAACTCCAGTACATCAGTGGCCATTAAAAGAAACCCATAGAGAGACAACGCCAACTCTGCCATTGCTGGAAAGGGGCCCTACTAAGACCTATTAGAGTGGGACAGCCTTTCCTTAGGTCGTCACTCTAAGTATACTGGGAAACTTTGTATCCTTGTTTCATAAGAAGGCACGGTAAAGGAGTGCTCCCCTGTTTACACCATTTTCCTGTCCCTGGGAACTTGTCAATCTTTTTTCCTATTTCCACAAAATCTGATGTATCTCTATAGATACTAAGCTTTAAACATTGTATGAATAGGCTGCTGTTAAAAGAATAAGATAAAGAAAAAAAAGCAATTATAGCATCTGCTCTGGGAAAGACTGCAATATGAGCTCATCTTTCCATAGGCACCAGAGATTCCACGGGACAGAAGGGACATTACACATGTCCTAATTTCAGGGAAATCTTCAGTTTGAGTTGCGCCTTATTAGTCTTCACAGAATCCCATCACTAGACACAGAGCTAAAGCACACCAGGTTTCATTAGTTCTACTGCTTCTAAACTACTTGTTTATTTTAATAAGACACAAATAACTGAAAACAGAAGCCTGCCTGCCAGGTGGGGTTTTTTGTTTGGTTGGTTCACTCAAAGAGCTTTAGAAAAAAACATAATATTAAGCAGCAATTTTGCCTGTGTTTTAAATTACCCTATCAACAGTGAAATTACAGATGAGAGAGGGAGCAAAAATGACTGCTGATGCAGAATGAGTTGAGCGTGCCATCCCTACCCAAGCCTGGCGCACACTGCTGCCACGGAAATCAAATTCTTCAGGTTATTCTAGCTTCTTGCATTCGACACTGCAAAAGTGAGTTTCCTAGTTAATGCTATAAAGCAACAGTGAATAAATACAAATGGTTTAATCTTCTTCTGCAGTCATATCCTCCCACACTGGTAAGTGTAATTAGGAAAATACTACATTACATGTCCTGAATAGTGAATGTAGCTGATTGTTAATCATTATATTTACATAGTTTATATGAAAAATATTTAAATTCATGAACACTCCGAATTTTCTTTGCCATAACATTAATACCTGAACAGCATCTGAATGTATAATACTGTATTTGTAGCTTATTGATTGTTTTGCAATGCCCTTGTAAGAAAACTGTTGGACAATGAACTTCTGGGTGTAGAGAATATTTGAGATAAAAAAAGGAATATTCTTTGATAAAAGCAACATATGCTTGGAGGGAGAGGGGGAAAGAGACACTGTTCTGAGCTGACATGACAGTATGTTCACATAAACAAAAGATAAACTGTAATATATTAAAAGAAAATTTGGGGAAGTGCCTTTTATAAAATCCTATTTTGCAGAATGAATTGTGAATAATCTTTCATCTGCATTTAACACCCATAAAATAATGATTTCCACAAAAACAGTGATAAAAACATTTATAGGAAGCATGGAATTACATTTTGCCAACAATAACTGTCTTGTATCTGTTTTATTGAGAACAGACAAACCAGAAATTTATCACATATTTTGAGAATATAAAATAATCAAGAACATTTTTTTAACAAGAAATTTGACTAGGAAGCAATGTATGCTTGCTAGCAATATCTCTCATAGGATTTGTAAAATGATAGAATGAATGCATAGGGTATTATTAAAACATTTATTAAAGTTGTAAATGGGAAAAAGATAAACTAGTGTTGCACAAAATCTGTTTTACAAACTAGACCCTCAATTTATTTTCTGGGTGCCCAGTCTAGGCTACCATGGACTTAATTTTCAGAAAGGGAGTGTTCATACCTTTAAAGAACTAGGTTCATTTAGAAGTCAAAAACTAGACCACCTCAACTTAAAATACTAGCCTTTTCATGAACAAAAGTGGAAAAAAAATATATATTAAAATAATGTTCATACTAATGTATTAATTTTTTTTCCTTTTTAACTTCTGTTCTTTGTATTCCCTGTCTGTATTGTCCAACCATGAGGAAACTTTTTCTTTAAAGTAACAAATGAAATAATCATTTACATTACACCATCTCTTCACATTAAGGTCATGTAAATACAACCCAATGCCCATTTGATTTGGATATTCAATTTTGGACATGCTCTAAGCATTCATATATACTTGACTGTTGAAATATATGCTTAAATGAGAGTGACGGTGTCGACTTGTAATGCAGCTTTGCCAGTCCTAAGAAACACTTCATTCAGGAATTCTGTAGCTTCTCATGAACAAAATCTTAAAATGACATTAATGCCTTCTTGCAGACATAACTATCTGCAGTTCTCTGTAGGTCTTAATCTGTATTTATCACATGTTCCAAGTAGAATTATTCATTAATCTATGATGTACTTTATATACATTCACTTGCTAAACACACTAAATGCATCCTTTCACGACCAAGGTATACATGAAGGTTTATTTCTTGATAAGTAGAGGAATATTGGGTGTGCTTGGGCAGTGATTAGAGCTGTGATTGAAATGACCCCTTGAAGGGTTGAAAAACTAATTTTTCAATGGTTTTAGTCCTTACACATTGAGATCACTGAAACTAAAATGGCAGATTTGAAACCATTTCAACACATATACATTTTGTGTTGTAGTATTTCCTAGAGAGAGTACATGACAATCCAGTGTCTCATGCAAAATCAATTTCCTATTAGTTGAAGATTCTCAGACACTGTAACAGGATATTATTTTGTGTCCTAAACAGTATCTCGTTTCAGTTTCTAAGGAAACCAGCAGCAAAAACTAAGTTTACAAAGCTGCATCCTCCAGAAATTGACTACAACGTCAGTCTCCAGGGTATCATTACCAAGTGCTATTTGCATTTAAATTTCTATAACCCTTAAGCAACTGGATTGTTTGTTTATATGCATGGTTATGATCTACTAGGTATCTAGGTGTTATTCCTCACCTCCCAACATGGGTTCATAGCCTATTGGCGTTTAAGGGCTTATAAAGCTCGATTTCAAATCAGGGACACCATTTGTGAATTTTTATTTTAGAAATTTCTTTTTGCCACACTCGGTGAGATGCCTGCTCCAGCCTCAGTATGTGCTTCATTAATGGATATCACTCATTCGGTTTCACACATGGGAAGAAACAAGTGAAGTCATTTTGCTGTGTGCTACAAATAGCCAGAGTCTAGAGGAACGGTCTATTTGTTTTGCACAGAAGGTTTGGGAACTGGCCTAGGGGAACTAGGTTACATGTTCCTAGGGGGAGTCAAGTAAAACTCCTGATTTTTCTTGACATGCATTTGCCTCTTTTGTCAGAAAAGCTCAACAAATATTCTGATGAGTTACTGATGCTTTTATAGCTGAAAACTCTCCTGACAAACTACTCTGCTGACCCGAGATGACAAGGCTCTGACATTCAGTTTCTGAACAGGATAAAAAGAGGCTTCTCTAAACAAATAACTGTTATGACTAAGTGGTCACACATCCAAAGAAACAGAGAATGTGAATATAAGCAAGATTTCTGTTCTGAATTGTAGACAAATACTTGCAAGCACAGCCTTCCAGAATCAGACAAATTTAATTAAATAAGTAATGATCTGAACTTGGCAGGTGCAGTCATTGATTTAGATCAGATTTTTCTCCAGAAAACTAGCAAAGTAATTGTTAGTTGGTCTTTTTTCTTGTACAACGCTCCCTTATTCTGTATTCCCCTCCCCTTGTAACTCCCCTGAAACAAACCAAAATTATTGTTTTTCTTTTCTCCAAGCTTCACCAAGATCTAAAATAAATGTAACAATATAGTACTGAAGTACCATATAGTAGTACAGAAACAAGAAAAACACACTAAAAATGAACTCTGAAAAAGTCCTGGGCTGTGTAGGGAAAAGTTGCTTACTCTGTGCTTACTATAAGCAACTCACTTATACAGCTTGTTTACTGCATTTTCAGTAACGAATATATGTTTTATTACTATTAGTGGGTTGATTGATTACTACATGTTAAAATCGGATTAAAGAATTAAAGAATTTATTAAAAAGATACATCCATTTGCACGTTATTAGTCTTAAATGAAACTGAGATACTGTGTTCAGAGACGAAACCAAGGCGCAACATTATTTAATAAAAATTATTCATATAAATATAACCTTGAGATTGCCAAACAAATGTTTTGGCACTATAAAGTTTTTTATCAGTGTGCAGAAATAATAATAAAAGTAAACTTACACATTGCATTTACAGTCAGTTATACTTTTTCTTGGAAGCTTTGCTGAGTTTCCTAAAACCATTAAAAAAATACAGTGATGGTAATATAGGGTTTTTAAGTGAAATGAGCAATAAAAAGATGTTGAAACCACTAAAAATATTTAAGAGAACATTGAAAAGAAGTAATGCTTCAAGGTGATAAATGCACATTCCCCATTGCCTGGATGCAATACAGATACATCTTTAGTTAATTACATAATGCTTTCTGTGATGCATTTCTTTGATGTTATATCTTCCTTTTAATGTAAATAATTAGGGTGGGATTACTTGCAAGATGGATTACTATTTGATGACTGTTGAGTTCATTGGGCACTGCTGTTGATTTTACAAACTTACTGCACTGGCTTGACAATAAAGTAGTATCTCTGTTATAGTCTCACCCAGAATAGCACTGAGCAATGAGACCTTAAATCAGCCAATGAGTTAAACAGAACTTGTGGCTTCTTTGCATCTCATAAAATCAGTTTTCAATTAGAAGTGAAAGGCCGCATATTGTACTGAATCACTCTTTGACTTTTATGAGCATCTCTCACATTCGAGTCAAAGGTTGCGCATTGAAGATGATGTTTGACTAGTCTGTACCCTGAAAGCAGAGCGAATGCTGATTCATCTGTCTAGCAAATGAAAAGCAAAGGCAGAAGCAGTAGCGAAGACACACCACGACAATGTTACACCTGTTGGGAACAGATTCCCAAGTCTGCCCCAGACACTGAGCCCCACACACAGCCAGGCTGCCTCTGCAGCCCTCCCATTTCAGTCATCCACATTTTTGGCTCTGTATGTTTTAGACATCAATGATTTCTTACTTCTCCAGTCAACTGAAAGAGGATAATTTGCTGAGCCCAAATAATTGAGAAAGAGAACATTCCCGATGAGGAAGGCTAATGGCTGATCAATCCAAATCCCATAAGCTATGCAGAGGTAAAAATCAAGAGGAAGAGAAATGCAAAAGTGAAACAGAGTGAAGATAAGTTTGGAAATCCTCTTAAACTCCCGAATTACTATTTCTCAGATGGAAAAGTAGGGTTAAAAAAAACAGTAACACAAGTTAGGCAAGAAGCAGTTATTCTAGGGGTGGGAGGGCTACAATGCTGTTCCCCAACCTCATTTCATAATGGAAGCAATTAAGATTGGGGCAAGGAAGGGAGAGGGGCTTTGACTTGGTCAGATACTTCCTTCTGAAGTTTTTTAACTTCCCCTAAGAAATATCACTAAAGCTCTACAGCCACCAAAAGGCCAGCTAAATTGTGATGAGATATAAAGGTAGGCAAAGTCTTTGTTGCTTAAATAGAGATTGTGTTTGAGCCTGGCAGCTAACTGAAGAATACTACTTAAAACATAATAGAAGGGACAAACTAAGGGCATGAGGAATGGATGAGTATCTTCAGAGATTAAAATATACCAGGTATCATAAAGCATGCCTGGAAATTAAAAGCTATGGAAAACAATAATGAGATCTGGAAAGACAAAAAGGTGATAAAGTAGAAAATCCAGGTAGCAGAAACAAAGGTATTTTTTTACACCAGAGTTAAGATTACTGGGAACAAAAAGGTGCTACAAGAGGAGGATAACTAGAAAAAAGAAAGGGAAGGTCATGGATAGAGATGGGAACAAGACTACTCAGGATTTAAAAAATAAGGCTGTCTTAAACAGATGTGAAATTAAACCCCTGAGTATTCCACACAGCTACCTTATTTCTGTGTCACAGCTGAGCCATCTATAGGAAATACTGTATCACCAGTATTTAAACAAATAAAAAGGAAGTATAGTCTAATGTATAAGGAAAGAAAGGAAATCTCCATTACAGAATGAAGACACTCTTTTTAATTCTCACTCCTTTTTATTTCTCCCCCTTCTATTTTGGCAGCTGCTATGGTGTAAGTCTTACTCCTGTGACAGGGATAAAACCAAAAAGCACAATACTCTTCAGCTACCAAATTTCTGCAAAGTCTCCTTGTAGGGTTCGTTACAAATGCCTGACAATTTTATGTACTCATGTCAGGGCAAAATTCAAGCCCAGAAATATGTAACAAAATTTTTTAAAAGATTTTTAAAATACTCCCCAAGAATGAGATAATAATTCATGAGAATTGATGCAATCCTTACAAATAATCAGCTCTTACCAACAACTGAATTAAATTAGAGGGACAGTGTTGAAGCCAGCATCCTGTTAAGAATGTACAAGAGGAAAATATTTCATAAATATCTGTATACATTTTTCCACTGTCTAATTGGGCTGGAGGAGTGAGATAACTCATAGCCTATTGTTCTGGCAAGCCAGAAGTGTAAAGAGAGAAGGGAATTGTTAACAAGCTCATATTAGTCCAGTAACATGACTCGAACATTTTATTTCTATCTGTTGGATGGATGTCACAAATTCTTATGTGGGAAATTTACTCTTCCTTTTGCCACAAAGATTAGCTACAACCTGTGATGCCAGTACTTTGCTGGAAGGAATAGTACAGGAGCTTCACTGCTGTGTTATTATCTGGGATCTATTATGTTTTACATTTTTCAAAAATCTTTAAGCTAGATCTTTGACATTCAACTGCCTATAAAGACATACACCACCCGATGGGAAGCTTTGATGTGCATTTTGAGGATTAAATAATCTAGATGGAAGGCAATGTGTTTCCAACCAAGAAGAAAACTATGGAGGAAATTTTGCCTCCTGCTGTTTAGCACTGCTGGCAGTCAATACCTTTTAACCTACCCTCTAAATTTGATTTCATACATATTTACAGACTATTTTTCCTCTTACTACTAATTCTTTTGAGACCAAATTAAGAACAAAGATAGCAAGCAGGAACAGGCCTCATCAAATAAAAATCTAAATATGCTGCATCTCATTTTTGGATGAAGAAAGTTTATTTAAATATTTTCTCAAATGGAATATCTTTGCAGTATCATTATTGCTTGCAACTGGAAAAGTAATAGCCTTACAAGTCAGAGTAACCCACTGAGGCTTAAGCAAATTTATGCGTTTAAATAATGTAGTTTACTTTAAAAAATAAAACTAGGATTTTCTGCATTTTCAGACAAGGAAAGAATACTGATAATAAAACAATTATAACACATACTAAAGAATATAGAAAGTAAGATTATATTTTCAAGGTACATTGTCAGACAGATCAATAGTTTTACATATGAAAGAAACACTGAAGCAATTACAAAATTACTTTTTTCACATTTACAAAAGCAAACTGAAAAATCTAAACCTAAAACCGAAAACTATGGTGCTTCTACAAAGTGAGATTAATCCATGACATATTTCCAGTTTTCATTTTCTTAAAGGAGGTCTAAAACCCATTAAAGTTTTTAAAATTATCAGCCCACCTTTTGTGTCTTATTGACTTCACAGGTAAATAGGCAAATATGATAGATACAGGGCACTGTCTTGATGAAGCTAATGAAGTTAAAATAGTGACTTTAGTGGAATCAAAATCTTACTTCCTCTTTTACTTCCCAATTTAAGTTCAATGAAGAGAAATAAATATACCTTGTCGGACTAACTGAATATACTGATATTTTTACATCAGTTATTACCCCTACCCACAGCAAAGTAAGTATTCTAAAAGAATTTTGAAAAACTGTTAGCAATAATTGTTGCTGTAAACAATAAAAGTTTTCACATTACATCATCATAATTTTTCAAAAGATGTAAGACATATTTTCATCCACAATGACAGGCATCAGTAAAGTCCCACACAAAAAGTGAGAAAAGAGTAACTAGACATGTTTTCTACATGTTTGGCTGGCACGACATCCATCATAAGTACTTTTGACCTCTAGTTTTCTCTTAATTTTAAGGTTCTTCCATCCCATCCTACTCAAAAACCACACAGAAGCTTCCATATGGGTTTTGTAGGACCAAAGTAGCACAGGAACTTGTGATTCTAGCTTTAAAACATTGCTAAGCATCTTATTGCACTGGCTGCTTCCACATATATCCTACCAGGTTTTAACTACATCTGTTGTACTTACAGTGAAATAGTCAGAGAGAGCTTGGTAAGGCTCTGAACGTCTTGTGTGTGCTGTTAAGGGGTCTCTGCAGGCCAATCTCTGATCTAGATTAGACATCTAGGGATGTTCCAGTAAGCAGGTTTGCCAGATAGAAACACTGTTTCTGAAGAAAGTGGTGTCCAGAGTGCCATGAGGGACATGAAGGAGAGAGGAAAGGTTGCAATAAGAAGCCCCCTGGGTTTTCCAGGTTGCATGAGGCTTTAGCTTCCTCTGCACTCCTCAGCTTCTAAGAGCATGCAAACCAAACCCACTGAACTAAGGATGTCAGGATTTATGTGGGACTCTCTATAATTATCCTCACCTGCAGGTATTTCTTCACAGAAGAATATATTAGGGCCTGCTACCTTGAATCATTGTCTTTTGAGAAACTGAATCACAGTTCTACTACTTCGCAAGTGTCATATATTCACAAGTACAATATTAATCTGATATGTGTTTGTTATATAGTATATAGATATCCTTTGTTGACATCTCATGATATTTCTATATAGGGCAAGATAAAATCTCCTTGAAAGAAGAGCAAATATGTTAACTTTTTCTCAAGAAAACTCATGCAGAGAGGAAGGAGACAATAATCTTTTTTTGAGTGCTGGCAACATTTCAGAGACGTATCTACAAAGAATTGTCATGAGTTTAACAGTGACATCATGTAGAATAGTGAGAGACTAAACATGAACTTAAAGAGCCAAACTTCCTCATTAAGTCCCTGCCTACATCAATCAGTAAACTGTGTGATGTTTAAACACAACCCCCTAAGCTCGTAGACATGTTCATTATCTGTAGGCCTATTCCTGCAAGCCTGCAGTAGGAGACCCAAATATTCTTAGTTCAGGTTTTTACCCATGGTTTTATTTAATTTCTCTGATTCTTCAGGAAAAAAATCTGTAGCTTCCTGTCTGCAGCTGCTGTGCCTACTGTTTGATACTACAGGTTGTAGGGCAATGGTGACAGGGCCCTGGGAACATGTCCCTGCTTGGTTTTGTTGGCAACTGTCATACAAAAAGCTTGACATTTTTTAACTGCCAAACTCCAGATGCACAAAAATATAAACAGTACACAAATCTTCAGGAAATGTTCAAATTTTTGTGAAGACTAGGAACACACATTTTGAAGGTTTGTGCTGTAATAACACTAAGCTAAATCTAGAAAAGGAATAAAATCTATGTACTAATAATGAAAAAATGTGAATAGAAGATTTAAGATTGACCTTTAAAAGAAAATATGTCTTGCTAAATGTTTTCCTTTAAAGGTCTGGCATCTGATTTTGCAGATAAAATGTGTTCATGACAGTAAGTGTTTTCTTAGAATTATGTCATATAATTTATGAGAATTTTAAAAAGCCACAAACTTCTTCCAGTCTGCAAGATTTTATTCAAGAGAGATGTTTAGCAAATTCTCCTCTAAGGACTGTATAAATCAGAACTATACAAATGAATGTTTTCACAATCTCAGAGGCTTCATCAGTGTAATTAAAAGGTGATTTTTTCACTTTTATTTTGTTATTCTTGTCTCCTGGGTCTGATTTATAACTTTTGTTACACAATTACATTCATTTATTTCTTTGTGTCATGTTGTATGTTATTTCAAAAGTAACATCTAGGGTGTCCTTGCTTTAAAATGTAGATTTAGCCTCTCTGGATGAAACTTGGTAGAACATCTGTGTTTGAAAGTATGAAAAATTACCACATTTTCTGAGTGAACCAGGCTGAGTGCTCACATTATACTCTCTCTAAGAGAAAATTAAAGTGCTGCTGATAGCTGAGGGACTGGATGGCTCAAGGGAATCGAAGTGTGACAGTCTTTCATCTGATGAAAACCAGCATGAATTTAGCCCATGCTGATAATGACCAAAAGTCATTATCATTTGTTCAGTAATTTATTTAAAATGAGTTAGGGGTCCAGCTCATGTCTTGGTGGTAAGGAGTCCAAATTAGAAGTGAGCAAATAGTGAAGAAATGTCTCTGCAAAAATGATTTTGTGTTTTTTAATTAGTATGCTTAAACTTCTTTGTGTTTATTACCTTCTTAATATTTTAACAAGTCTAAGAGGAGGAATGTTTGTGAATTTACAAAACGTATCTGTAAAAAGTATTTGCACTGGACAAAAGATCTATTTTTTAGGATTCTGCTTAATCAACTAAATATATTAAAATATGTTCTGTGTGGTCTCCATGCCTGGTCAAAACTAACAAACAGCTTCTATTTTGTGAATCAGATGTCAACAAATGAAGTGTTTTCAAGAAAGCTATAGAATCACAGTTATTTACAATAACACTCAGCAAAGAAAATCATCTCACAAGTTAAACAGAGTTAAACAGAAAAAGAGACTCCATAAAAACACATGAGGTCTTATTAACTTAATATTTGGGATAAACTGAGGCCCATTGGAAGTGAGAATTTAAATCTTTGCAGAAGTAGAACAAAGACTGGTGTGTGAAGCCATTCTGGCAACGTGTCCGGGGGATAGCAATCACAGACTGGTGTACGAGAGACTACAAAATCTAGCAGAACCATTTACTGGGTTCATGTCTGTGCATAAATATGGGTATGTTGCAGAAATACCTCTGGTGAAGGTACCTGGTGTACGCTAGCAAAATGTATGTGTAGAGTAATATTTTGGTAAAAGCCTGATCTAGAAAAAAAAAATCTGCAGATACAAAACTCAGTAGGACTATGAGGAAGAAGGTCTATATAATTTCACCGTGACATTTAACATATATCTTTACACTTAAGCATGTGCATCATACATGAGTAGCTCTTTGCCTGACTAGGACAGAGGGTTGAAGACTGCATCGCATGTAGGCAATTTATTCCCATGTTGGGATATTTCACAAAAGCAAGATCTGAATGTATACTGGGATCTGGTGTTCTACACTCTTGGCTGGGATTCTGCTTTCCCTGGGAACAACATGACTCAGCAACACAACAAACACATTTGAACAGTGGCAAAATTGCAGGCAAAGGGGAGCACTTCCAGCAATTACATTTATGTGTGACTAACAATATGGCACAACCCTGTGAAGGTCTGGACAGGCTGTTGTTTTAGACAACCGATTCTCCTCACTAAGAAGCACCATATTTAACTGGAATAAATAGTATTAGTCCTGATTTACATCAGCAAATCTGAGAGAAGAAAAACACCTGGAAGAGTTCACCACGAGAGAAGCCATAAGCTTATTTCTATTGTTGCTAAACAGAATGTCAGCAACATTTCCAATCTGTAATTTGTACTGTTTGCTATGTTCATCTTCATGCCATAGGGAAAAATTATGCTTGAAGCAGAATGATTACACCACACTAGCCTTAAGCTAAAATGACATCATAAATAAACAGTGCAAGAAATAGTAATAATGACAGCAATCAAGACAGATACAAAAAAAAACAAAACCAAAGTAGAAAGCTGGCAAAGTAATATATCTTCAAACTTATAAAATAAAACTAGCTAGGGCATTTAAACATCCATTTAGAATAATAAAGAGAAAAAATGGCAAACGAAAATCTATTATAATGCTTGAAATTGTCCTTTTAACCTTTATTTAAATTAACAAAAGTTGCATGTTCATACCCAATGGCAAAATATAGTTCTTTTCTAGCAAAACATGGAATTTTGCTATTAATACAGAGTATGTAGTATTTTAAAACTTATCTATTATAAATTCTAAGGCATGACTTTATTGCCAAGTATTGTGCTTAGCAAAGAAATATTAATTCTGATTAAATTGGTCCAAAACCCAATAAAGTTGTACAATGAAAATTTGGGTGAATCGTCCATTTGCAGACCAGTAGCTACAATAAAGGAGACATTGTCTTCACTTGTTGAAAGTAATATCCGTTTAAGTTCTGAACACAAGCATCCTCTAAAAATAAACCAAATGAGCTCTCAATATAAAATATGTCTTCCTTCTCTGAAAATCTGTATAGCAAATACAGCCCAAGGGAACTTCTAACAAAACGTTATAAAACCGAAAACTGACATTAATAGGAAGTACTGATATATCCTCAGTGACAATGAGTTCAATTCTCCTGCCACTGCATAATGGAAACACCAATTGGCTCCAATTTGCTTCGATTGGATTTGCTCCGATCAGCGACAGAAGAATGAGGCCCAGTCCTGCTGAGACATCATTATGAGAGACAGATTTAGTAGAAATTATTGGCTACAGCTGAAATATGCAACTCTTTAACGTTACTCAGGCTTTGGATGAAATCCATGGAGGTGGATAGGACACAGTAAATGTGGTCAATGCGTTCCTTAGAGTCAATGACTAGTTCACATTACAAGCTCCACCAGTGAGGTAAAGCACACAGCATTTCTACCTTCCCACTGCATACACCAATCTCAAGTCTCCCTCTGTGTAAATTTATCCTGGCCCTTTATTCTCAAAAAATCCTCTAGCATCTCCCACCTCCTTAATTATTCACACATCTTTTCTGTCTGCCTAACACAGCTCATTTTCTTTCTCATCCTTGCCTCACATCTTAGCCTCTTTCTCCCTCCACCAATCTTCATCAGATCTGCTTCACTCCCTGCAAGGGAGGCAAAGTGGGAGAGCTCTCCCAGAACATCTGCCCAAAGCAGCCCCAAGTCCAGACTCTGCCAAAAGAATCTGCCCACTGAATTACTTCATCTTTTTTATAATATGCCTGAATTTTGAAGGGAATGAAGGGATACTGCAGTCCTCCCTGTGAAAGCTAGGAAGGGGAAATGCAATCTGTCCCCTTACCATGATGTTTTGACCAAGAACAGATATATTATACCAAGAGAAAGTGCAAGAAGGAATTTACTCTGTGCTAGAAATATGTGATTAATTTTATACTGAATCCTACTTAATGCTACAATTGATTTTTTTTCTTCAATTCAGGATTAAAAGCCTATTATAATACTACTTATCAATAGAGAATGTTAATTTACACTTTGAATTAAGTGGCTAAAATGGGGATTTAATTTAGATTTACTAAGACAGCAATTGCATGTTAATTAAATACCAATTGATTATTAAAATATTTTTACTGAGGTTTAACAGCTCCACTACATAAGAAGATTTGCTAAATTACTGTTCAAATCGTGTCTTTAGACGTACTGCAGTGAACTCACTGAGGTTGCACAGATGCAAATGAAAACAAAATTTGACTAAATAGTTGTTTTCTCTTGAGTTACTGTTTATTTAACATACAGTAACTCACTGAGTCTAAATCAAGTGCTTAGCTACTTATATTTAGGATAGTTACAGCACTAAGGAATATTATTGATTACATCATATGTTTTGAAGCTGTCAAACATGATAGTAAATGTCTAATGACATTTATTAATTACCAAAATAATCTTTAGTTCAGAATGCTATCAAAGACTGTGGAAACCTCTGTACGTAAGTCTGGCACCAGACATACAAAGTTTAAATTAATGTGACAACCAGCAACCCAGGCTATTATGGTCATAATACACTTAGGTTAACAACAACGTGGGAACCTGAACTGGAAAGTGAGCACTGAACTGGACTCAGTTACCCAGTAGCAAAGCGTGGAGAGGTAAGAAATCTCTCATGCTGTTGTGTGCTGTCCAGGTACCTAACACTAAGCAGGTGCAGTGATCGTTTTTTCCCCACAGCTGAAAGCTGGGCTCAGGACATGCATGAGCATAACCTGTGTTCCCCCTCTGCAGCTGAGGCAGTCCAAATGGGAATGCCATAATTTGCTTGCAGAATATTCACTACCAATTAACATAATTAATGGATATCTTTGCCAAATTAGAAGGGCAAGATAAAACACTACAGTTGCATTACCCGTGCCCTGTCAGAATCTAATCCTGTACGGGTAGATGTTTTTCTGCATTTTTCCATCATTATTTAAGAGGTTGGCACCTTCAAGGAGGAGAAAAGAATAACGTTTTAAAGACTTACTTAGCCACACAATAGGAGCATAACTGTGATTTTTTTATCACTTTTACCCAGACTTAGATTCTCACCCAGTTCTTCCCTCTTAATATAGCTCTTCTTTTGAAACAACAAAATGTACTGATTTTTCCAGTGTCCATGTGGGTAAAATTCCCCTTTCTCATTATGATTCCTTGGACTTTTTTTTTTTTAGATGTTACTCTGATCAGTTACATTCAGCTTTTTATTCCTTATGTCAATGTTTTTATCGCCCCTGTTTATCCCCTTTTTTATCTGCTGCCTTTCAGCAGTTCCAAATCTTCCTGGTCTATAGAGCACCGGCACAAATTTCAGCAACACTGCTTCATTGCTGTGTTTGCTTTCCTTCCTTCATGAACCAAGAATATTCTTCCAGAGTGTATTCTACCAATCCTTGGGCCTATTCCAAGTCTCATGATATCAGATTAATCACCATTTTCTTTGCTGCAAGGATTTCTAATTCTTATTTTGTATGAAAACGCAGTTATCAGAAAAAGGTGTTTGGCACTTAGGTCCACTGTTTTTTTCTCCCCTGCACACACATAAACATAAGCTCATGGATAACAGAATCACAGAGCAATTCTGTGTATATCATCTTCCCTTCTGTCAGCTCATCTAGTACAACCCCTCATTATAGGGGGCAGGGGGGAGAGCTAAATCACAGTCACACCCAAGCCAAAGTTGGATTTTAAGTCAATATCCTTTCTTTCATCAAACACCATATCCGTGTCAGACAGACATACCCTTATCCTTTCTCTTTCACAGCAAAGTATCCATGACCAAGGAACTCAAAACCTTCCTGTCAGCATCAGCCTCTGCCTAAATTTTTATTCACAGATGAGTTAACTGACAAAAAAATCCCCATGTCTCCCCAGAGCCAGACGAATTGCTCAGGGTCACACCAAACGCTGCCACGAGGCACGCCCAGACTCTGGTAACAGTGGGGGTTTGTTTGTGGTTTCTTGAATTCCCAGATCCAGCTCATAGTCCTCCTCTTTTTGATGCCATTCCAAAGCAGGTCCTGCTTGAAACACCACCCTCTTCTTTTTTTTCCAACCCTCCAACTAAACCTGCAAGTGAAACTCTCCTGCAACATATGTTCATAATCTTAGAATAAATGTTATTTTGTAGCCAGTAGCTAGTCTTCCCAAAGAAAAGATGCAAAATTTAGCCTTTTAGTTTCTTAAAGTGAAGTATTCTGGAACCACATTAAACAAAAACATACACTTTGGTTCTTCTTCTGAACTTCTTGTTCTATTATAAACCAGATACAAGAGTTTCAATGACTTAGCCTCCATACAAGTACTTAATTTGCCTTTTTGGGGAGGGGCTAAGGGGAGATCTCAAGTGCAGCTGTACAGTGTTATGTTGTGATTTTCATTACTACTCCTACCTACTGGACACACACTACTCGATCTCCCTAGGAAATACAGACATTCAAAATATAAAACAAATACAAGTTGATGTTACTTTTATCTCTATTTCTTGTTCCTCTGCATTCACACTTGTGTGACTGATTTGTGTGTGAAACAGTTTCCAAGTTTTCAAGCAAAAAGCAGTTAAGAAACAAAATATTTATACTCTTCTAACTTGTGCTTCCTGCCTAGCTAGATCCAATACAGATGCAAAGTCACTGGTCTGCAAGAGCCTTCTACAGATCTATAATAAAATAATTAAATTAGTGAGCTGTGTTTAGATCAGAGATTCTTGGCTGCCAGCTCCTAAGAACTTGGGGAATTCAGAACCGCAGAAGGATCATTTGGAGTCCATTTGGCAGAAACGTCAGAAACTTGCTGCTCCTGGGAACATCCTTTTCCAATAACATTTATAGCTCTAGATGGAAGTGAAAAGCACCATATGTTAAGAGTTTCCTGCAAAGCTTCCTGGTAAGAGAGGAAATAAATTCAACTTGTCACATCTGCTCGTGGGCCAGTCAAGTAGGATTTTATCACAGCTTTAAGTGGTTTACAAAACTGCCCTGTTATCGACTGAAGGGAGCTTTACTTTTCAAGGGTTTTTTTCAATATGCATGTTTATATAATCTCAATCATTAAATGATTTATTTGTCAGTGAAATTCAGTAATATGCATTATTATTTATCTCTAAACAACAAAGATTACTCAGTTATTCAGCTAACAGTAACAATTCAGTTGGGAGCCAATTTGCATGGTTCAGCTGAATAAAGCTAAGCAGTCCCGTTCTGCCCTTCATTTTTTTGACCCCGGCTCTGTATATTGTATCAAATTTTCCATTACAAAGTACATTTAATTAGACAAAAGTCAAGCTTCTACTATCTTGAGAAATCCTAGGTCCTAAGCACTGTAAATGCAATGCAAACAGCTGACTTCAAATTCCCAGGGAGTCAGAGATCCCAAAGAAAATATTATGAACCAATGCGTATTGTCTCTATAGTTGCTCAAGAAATCATTACTCCCTTTATAGAAAGCAGAGATTTGTTGTGTGAAGTGCAAAGGTAGCACAAAACAAGGCAACAGTATTCTGTGGCAGGAATTTTTGCAAAATTCACAGTGCCGTGAAATTAGGCATAGCCAAACTCCACAAGCTACAGACACGTTTCCTGGCATCTTGTCCTGTTCTCATTGAAGTCAGTGGGAATTTTGCCACTGACTAAACAACAAGGAGGATTGGGCCCAAACTATGCAGCTATTTGCCAAAATAATCAAGTTACAGGAAATTACTCCTCAAAAGGTAGAAGTGTTTCAAAATTCCAGATGTCTACATGGAGCTGATCTAATTTACACACACTGGGCCATATACTGTTCTCTGCCTCTGCACACACTTCGCTTTGATGTTAATGGGAATCTGATGCTGCTTCAGGGCAGTACAGTACACGTCCCTTGGAGCCCATTCATTCCACTCTATCAGTAAAGAGGGAGCACAACAGAGAGTGGAAGTAACACATCACGTTACATCCAATATTCATGCAATTATTGAAGAACACTGTATGTATTACACTTGCAAACTGTCCATAATAATTTAATTTTCTCTGCTCAATTTATAATATGTTAATTAGGCATGAAATTAAATGCTTTTTAACATATCAATGATTATGCTATAACATATCCAACAAAGATTGATTACTGAATAATAAATCAACATTTGCATAAATATTTATATAATTCATTTTTTAAAAATTCCACACTGTACGAGCAGATAGCATGCGAAAATGACACGTAGTCTGACAGAAATTGTATTTTGCCTTTCAAAGATCTTTCTTCTGGAGATTCGTCAAGACTTTGATATACATTAGGGAAGCAAACTGTACTCCACATGATAAGGAGCACCACAGTCCCTCTTTAAATGTTACTAGAACTTCATAATAACATAGCATGTTATTCTGAACATGCACCTAGAAACAGAAAACCTACCAGAAAACAAGTTAATTGCACTTTAATTACAATACAATGTATCTTAGCTTTACCCAATATCGAATTTTCATTAAAAGTTGATGTTTTATTTGTGATCCATCCTTGCTCTTGCTCATATCAATGGCGAAATCTCTTCTTTCTGACCTTGTACCTATCATTACCACATCTGACTCCTACAAAAGCTTACTGCAATTATTTCTAGCTAGGTTCCTCTGTGACAAAATGACAGTTGTACTCATTATATTAACAGGGACTTAAGGGTGGTTAGTTTGTATTTACAAGACACTAAGAAAAACTTTTAAATATGAGCAGAAATTTACAGAAAATTCATTAACAGAGGTTGATGAAAACTTGTTCAGCAGATTTCCCAGGGATTCTGGCCACACTCTGCCTGTCTGATAGCAAAACTCAGTTTTTATGGGCTACTTGTCCTTGAGGGACTTTCTACCAGCAACAGCTCAGATACATTCTCCCTCCTCCCTACAGTGCCTCTTCCAAAGTTGACTGAAATAAATGGAAAGACTCCCCAACATCTCATGAGCTTGGGATAAGCTTCACATTTTGCAGAAACTTCTCATAAACCAAAGATCGTTTACAGGCTAATCCCAACATTGGACTCTGGCCTGCCCACACTGTGTGGGAAGGGAGACTCAAATCCGAGTTCAGCAGGAAAGAAAAGACGGATTGCATGTAATTGGATAAATGCCTCCTACCTTGGCTAACTTTGTTTATGCTTCTTGTTGGCCTACTTAGAAGTGTCAAAGATATTTAAAAATAACTTGCTTATTCAAAAACTGCAGCCAAAACAATGCAGTAAGGTTTTTTTGGATATACTAACTTGCTGCTTACAAGCCAGGAGCAAGAAAGGGTTTGGGAGAAATCACATTGGCTAGAACATAGAATCCTCTTGTAAAACGAAAACTGAATTTAATGCCCAATTTAAGCTGACCAATTAAAAACAATTTCAGTGATACAAATAGGAAAAAGTTTGATGAGAAAACTATTATGAGAAAAGAAAAATGAAACACTTTATTTTCCGTATCTGCTTAAAAGTCACCAGCTAGCCAGCAGCAAGTGCCAAGGAGATGCATACCACACAGGGAACGAGACTGAAATAGAGCTCAGCTTTGGTTCACTGCTGCAAGCTGCTGTGCATCTCTTGAGAAACACTCAGCTCTATACAGAAACCAGTGGGAGTTTTAGTGACTCAGAATGTTACAGCATCAGATTTTTGGATATTAATGTGGATTATGTTTTAAAAGCCCATGTTCTTGCCCAGAAATCCTGTGATGAATTTGATCTTTAGTAAGTTTTCAGGAAGTACTCATCATTAGTGGAAGGACATGGCATAATATCAGCTTTTACAAAAAGTTTTGAGATGATACTTCCCCTGCTTCCCCTGGCTGCTACAACTGTACCTTTGAGAAAGAAGGTGGGAGTCCCTGCATGGCTGAGAGCTCATGGGAGAGGGGGGCCTGACAGGCTGCCTGAGAGCTCTTCCTGGGCTGGTCCCAGAGACTGCACAGAAAATGTCACCAATCTGAGTCTTTCAGGAAATTTCTGCAGACCAAGTATATTTTTTCTTCCTCCCTTCTACTTCTTCCTACTCCTCTTTCTCATTCTGAATTGCTTTCTCCCTTTTGTTTTCAAGATACTGCATAAGAGGACTTCGCTTTTAAGAAGTGATGCTCTCTTTATATCTATTCCATCACAAGTGGAGAACACCAGATCATTTCCACCTCTTATTACTGTTGTTTTGTGTTTGGCACCAGCTTCAAACCCCATTTTCTAAAATGCACAGAACTCTGCAAGCTGCAATCCCTCAGGTACAAACTTGTAATGCTACTCAATACACTGAATTCTTAGAGCTTTTTTCTGTGATCTCAAAATGCTTAGAAATATCAATATTTCTTCTGCACACAGAAAACCTGGGGTACAAGTACATGAAATTACTTAGAGCATATACCCAGTCAGTGACAAAGCTAAACACTGGTCACCCAGCTGGCAATCCACTGGATCATCTGACATCCCTGAAGTAATCTGATCAATCTTTCCTTCCTCACAAAATCTGACTAATCACCTCATTATTTCTGGTTTAAAATTGCTGCATATACTCATATATTTATTAAAGATTTTTTGCAACTAATGGAAGCTGTTCTCACTACATTCCCTCCTCCACTCCACCATTTGATCTAGTGGTCCCTCAGCCAGGTAGAAAAAGGGCAGTGTGCTGCACTCCGTGCCTCGGCTGCTACATTCCACACTTCTAGCACTAGTGCTCTTCCACATCCACTTTTTACTACTGTATTTCTTATTTGCAGCATGCTGTGAAAGCGATACAGAATGTTACATGAGGTGTACTGAAATGCTTTATTATTAAATATTTTAAATTAATCATGTGTGATAGTTAATTATTCATTCAAAGAAACCATGAAAAATAGGGACTGCAGCAATTTCCTCTCTCCAGTATCAGATTGCTACTAAATGTATGGCACAATAAAACACTCAAATTAAAACTTCCCGATGTGACACCAAATTACTAAATACCCAAACTGCTCAAGAATTAGAAGTATAACCCTTACACAACAAATTTATTATATTCATGTCCTATATTCATGTCCTCATGAATATAAAGCTGCATCTTATTTGAAAGAAAAGAATATTCATGATCTCTCTTCTACAGATTGAAAAGTAAGTTTCTTGATTTGCCTGGAACTTTTGAACAGCAACATAAGCAAACCTTAAGGAAGGCACATCATGTACAAGCACTTGGTGGTTTATGATGAAATTAAATAATTATGTAGCAGAGTATAACATTTTTAAGTCAGTCATTCCTACCTGAACAACTTCATTTTTATTATTCCTAATTATTTAGAATGCCCTTCACCAATAGTGAGTAAGAGCAAAAGTTCACTGCCCCAAAGAACTTGAAAATTAAAATCTTATTATATCCTCCTTGAGACAAGACCAGTGTTGGTGGGACTAGGCCTTATAATAGTCATCATGCAAGATAGGAAGAATTTGCAGGAAAGAAGCCTGGAAGAATGAAGGAAAAACAAAACACTTATGGAAGAAGTCTCCAGAAGAGATGAAGGGTAAGTTGTAAAGGAAAAGTTCAGCTAAACCAAAATATGGTACATACCCTGTTAACTCTCCCATGCTACCTTACATTTACACACTCACACCTCTCGGGCTGAGACCAAGTATCCTGCTCCTGTCCCGACCTACAAACAACCAAAGCCATAAAAAATGCCAGAAAAATAATAACAGGTTAGAAAAGATAATAAGATAATAATAAGTGTTCCACTGTATAAGTTTACCTCCTATATAATTCCCAAACCCTTTACAATATATAAACATATGACTTTTGACTGAACTTAATGATTCTATTTTGAACTGCCTGGGTTTTGGCTGAGATATCATCATGGTATATATTCCTGAAGATTCAGTGTAATGATCAAAGCACTCTCAAAGTACAGTGATCAATGAATAGCTGTTTGTCTGTCAAGACAAGCTGTTTGTTTCTTCAAGAGAAGCAGGAGTGTCCGGCTCTGCAGAACAGCAGGAGAGTACACTGCTGTCTGAGGGAATCACAGCTTGGTCATGGTCTCTCCAAGGTAATAATATTTTGTCAGTATTATTTCTTTTCTTACTATAAAAAGAGATCTGTCTTCTGTGAACCCATTTGTTAGATTGCAATTTACAGGTTTAACCTTTCATTAGTCTCTATCCACTTTCATTAAAGCCACTAATTTGACAAGTGAATGACTTTTTTTTGAGAGGTTTGTCCTTTCCTTTCCAAAGTGATTTTTTTCACCTTGCCTATCAGCGTGGCCCAGGCGCTCGGTGTCATTACTGCCTTCTCTGCTGACAGAAAGAGGTTGGAACAGGAGAGTGCGTAGGCAAAGGGTTGCAGAGGTGCAAAGAGATTACATACACAGATGAATTTTAATACTTGCCATCTTTTTACCACACTCATCCATCCTCTGTTCTTCCCCCCTCTCTTTCCCCTCCAGTGAAAGCCCATGCTCACCCTTCTCTTCATGTTACTGAGATACTCCCCACAGCACTTTTGAATCTTTTCCCGTTGCGTGTTCTTCTTCTATACTTCTTCCTGCTTTGATTCTCCTTTGTTTTCTTTTGTTTCATCTTCTCTCTAGTCTGAGGTCTCCTATTATTTGTTCCAGCTTTTGTTGCTTTTTTCCCTCTATACAGTTGCTCTTTTCGTGTGCTGCTGACTTAACTTTCTTTTCCCAAACCTTGAAACTATTCTTGAAGAACTCTTTCTGCTCCTTTTTCTTTATTTTTTTCCCTAAGCAGCTTTTCTAATCTTTCTCTGAAGTACAGCAACACAGACAAATTACAGCATTTTGTTAATTTAATTTATCACCTCCTCAGTGTTGTTCTTTTCTTGACCATCCTGCTCCCTGCTGCTTTTCTTCAAGCAAGGACAGACAACTTTTCCTGGTCAAGGCCAGAGAGAGAGGAAAAGATCACAAGCTCACTCTTCTGAAGCTCTCATGATGCTTGCTGGAGCCATTTGCTGATTTTAATATCTATTATCTATTCAATTGTTGCTGCCATTAAAAGAGCCTTCTCCTTTAAGCCTTCAAATCAGTCAGATTACAGCCTTCCAGTGTTCTCTATCATTTTATGGGTCTCTAGTCTTTTTTATAGTAATAATCTGGAAATACATTCTGCACAGTATTATTTGTAAGCTTCCCTCTCCCCATACCTTTCAATTTTTTAACTGCTATTTAACTTTTTAACTGTCAAAGCCTGGGACATTGCATCTGAGAAGTACTACTCAGCATCTCTACACTGGAAGACCTGTGAGAGAAAATAAAATACAGACCCTCTTTAAAGTGTTCTTGTTCCCTAATGAGCAGCACATTGAACAACTGAGATTCATTAGGTTTCTTCAGCCATTTCAATATGGGTGAAAGTTGGCTAATGCATTAAGAACTGTTTGGAAATAGCCCACATAAGTAGGGTCAGAGAGGGAATGGGTTCCGTTCTGTACAGTAAGAGTTGTCCCCTTATAGCCTCAGCTTCATACCTGCCAGAATCAATGAGCTGTGACAGGTTGTTTCTTCACAGGTCAGAAAGACTTGTGCATGAGGGGAGCAGTGCACAAAGTAAAATTGGTAGAGGGTCCTGAGGTTATTATGCAGATGAGGCATAAACAATTGGAAAAAGGAATGAAATGCAAATTGCCATGACAAAAAGAAAAGAACAACATGCAGAGTATGAGGCCAGGCAATCACAAGGGGTGAAGAGAAAAAAAAGGAGAGAGGTGGGAGGTAAGACATGTTAGCTCCCATCCACACAATAAATCTCCCCAGATTCCTTATAATATGAGAAATTATATATAATTCCCCTCAAAGTTGTTGACAGTAAAGCTACTTCTACGTCTACAATGTGGTTTGTTCTTTTTAGACAGAAAGCAATAGATTTTGTCTATGATTCATAAAAGCACAGTATAACACATATATGTATACAGCAACCTTGTGCAAAAAACATAAGCACTTCCTAAGAACAAACACTCAAATCCCCAAATAGAGGCAACATATTTTTTTCTCTAATTACATGTATGGGTTCTTTCAGCTGAAAGTGTTAAGTCTTAGACAAAGCAGCACAGAAAATCAAAAGCAAAGCCAGGAACAGAGAAGAGTGTCTTGCTTTCAAAGCCTGGCTCTGAGCACCATTCCTCCTTTTCAAATAAGATATTTTAAAGAAAAGACTCAAGTTGTAGCAGACACCAACACAACTGGACAAGTAGCATCAGAGAAGTCATGAAATGCAACTGGGATGGGAGACAAGACAACGAGATAATTTGTTGATATTTACTTGATAGTTATTGGATGCAATTTTTCTCAATACTACAGTTATAGGCACTTTGAATCCTAACTACGTGGTTTTCCGCCTGGGAAAGTTGTTTCCCAAACAGACAAGCCCTAACTGACAGTGATCTCAGGCTTTTCAGATACCAGAACAGCAACCATACAACTAAACACTACACAGACTCACATGAATAATACCAGGAAGTTGTTTCACTTAATATCCAACCACCCCTTTTTCTCACTAGATTTTGTAGATCAGTATTTTAATGATCTTATTTGGAGACCTCAGCTGCAGGCTGATTAGATTCATATTCTATAACCCAACAAGTTGAGCATGTTGCTCTGCATTTCAGTAAAGACAAGGTTCCTGCCTTGAGCAGATTAAACTTCAGATAATCCTAAACAATTGAATTATCAGTAAAACCAATCTCCAACTAAATTAGTAAAGGGATTTTATGGTTTATGCTGCCATTGGTGTCTTTTCTAAGGAGAACAAGGTTTTGTTTTATCTTATTTTTTTAAAAGATCAATTAAGGGAAAGTTGTCTGGTGACAAGAATTCTTCTAATTACTAAGTTTTCACAGTATTAAATACTTTAAGTTAAATCAACCAGCATTTAGCAAACTCCTGCTGCCCCCCCTTCCCCCTTCCACATACACACTTTTTTCCTTCTAAAAGCCCTCCACTGAATTAGCTGTTAGGTGCTAATTGCAAATGATTAAGCACTCACCAGTCTTACACTTCTTGCTTTAATATTAATGAGATTTATTAGCATGGAACATGGCTTGTATTAATATTATAAATGGAAGCCTGCATGGATCACTGCCTACTGTTTTGCATTACAAGGAGCATGCAGCTAAAGAAAGAAGTCCAATTTAGACCAGAAAAAGCCTAGTACACCATATATTTCTGCTAGCAACAAAATAGTAAAAGGACTGAAGAAAATAAAGTTAAATACTATCTATTTATATAAACAGCATATAATTTTTTCCATAACCAGCAGCAGCAAAAAGACAAATATCATTCATCAGTCTCTGAAATAACTGGAACATATGAAGTCAAAGTTAAATTACTCCATTAAGCAGAGCCATGCCACAGAGAAACACCTTTTCTGCCTTGCTCTAAAGGCATAACTTGAAGATCTTTTTTCTCTGTTATCTGGTTCAAGGATTGTGCTCCATTTGAACATCTTATTTGTGCTTTCCTATTCACAGGATGCCAAAAGTGTACATAGTAGGTTTTTAAAGTACGTATATATGTAATTATTTATCCTTTCTCCAAGGTAGCCTTCCCATTTCTTCAGCCACCATGTGCACGTGAAGCTTAAGTGTGTTAGCATGTACAACTTTAAACTACCTTGCTTTGTATTCACTATACAAAATGAGTCCTGTGTGCCAAAGTTGAATCCAACCTGTTAGAAATGAAAAACATTCTTGATTGCTTTGTGCAACTATAAATGGACATATGTTTAGATGATAGGGCAACGAAAGCTCTCTGCACACAAACTGTGCCAGTTCTGAAGACAAACACCTTCTATTAAGTTCATGCACTTTCTGGGGAGCCTGAAGAGTCCCTTCAAAATAAAATTTTTAATGCTGGTTATTGCAGAAGTATGGAAAGTATGATGTGCACACTTCAAAATATATGACAGGTTTCCCTCATACGGAAAATACTTCTTTTTTAGCTTTTCTCCTGAAGTTGATTATGAGAAAAAGCGTGTGGAAGGAAGAAAAACTATTATTTTTACAGTATTCTTATAAATAAGTTGGAAGGATCAATACAAATGAGACTTCAGAAAAAGAAAGCATGAGAACAGAAATATGAAACCAGCAGCAGAATCCTGGAATAGTTTTGTCATTGTAACAGTAGCAGAGGTGCGTAGCAACAGTCAGGAAAGGACTGATATGAAGCTCCAGGTTATAATGTTCCATAAACAGACATTACTGCTATTGACATCAATAAGAGGCATCCACAAACAGAAAAAGGGGAATCTAGTCCAGAAGATACTCTCAAAGAGAGTGAGTTCAGCCACATCACACCATGTAACATAGGAAAGTACCACTCATCAACCAACTCCCATGGGAGACTGGTGCTCCACTAGTTTCTCCTTATTTAAAAAATATGCCTGGATCAAGAAGCATGAACACGGAAGCACAGTGGAGACAAAAGAGCACGTGCAGAAGCAGCAGCCATAGGCACAGCAGAGCCAAGGAGAAATGCAAGAGAAGGAGCCCCTCTGGCAAAGCACCACCTCTTTGCTGCCTCCTCTAAACTACCTTTGACTGTTGCTCTTGTGGCACTCCCAATTCAGTACCGAGCCCGCAGTAGGGCCCATTTCTGTGTGCCTTAGGCATGTCAGCTGAGCCCCAGCAGCTTCAATCGCCAGAGCAGGACCTGGCACAGGCCGGCATGGAGTTGACTGATTTAGTACAGAAACAAGAGCTGACTGCAGCTGCACAATACCGTGTGCTGCCCTAGGTTACGGACACATTGCCAGTTTGTAACTAGTTACTTGTTTGGGTTGTTTCGTTTATTTCAATCTTCTATGTCTATTTCTGTTTCCTATTACTTGTTTATTTTGACTTTAAAACATAGTATGTGGAAATGAGTAGGCTGGGACCTTGTGGCTGCTGATCTCTACTACAGGTTGGGTTAGCTGAATTTCACTTACACAGATGTTACAGTCAGAGACATTTGTGCAACACTGTAATTAGAAAAATATTCCTTTTTCAACAATAAAAAAGTTTGAATTATTTTTTAATCATTACTAGATTTCATAGAGGATTATGGAAATTGTGTCCCTAAGTAGTCTAATTTTTTTACATAAAAGAAATAACAATGGCGCAGTGTAACTTCACCATTTAATTTCTGCTGTCATCATCCTAAAGCACCTTGCACGTAGGGAGACTGCTTTCCCAATATTTCTTATTCCCTACCATCCATCTGACAGAGAGACAGGAGCTGACTGAATTACCCATTGTCACAGAGTGATGCTGTGGCAGATTCAAGAGTTAGCCCAGTTCACTGGAATCCTATTGACTCACTCTTCTGTCACAGAAGTTGACATACAGTTGTTCCTCTAGGAGGGATGGAGACATACCTTATACACATACCAATCATTCAGATTTTTCTGAGAGGGAGGTCGATGAAAATTATCCACCTCTCTTTGAAAAGATTAATAAAGCGTTGTTCAGCTTTAGCTTATTCATTAGTCCAGGAATGCAATACTAGTAAAATTTACAGATGTATATATCTGAAGGAGGAATCTTAGGAAAAATAGTCATCAAGTTATTAAAAACACTATTAGATTACATGAATTCTGATACAAGACTAGTATCAAGTTAAGGTTGTCCTCCAAACCTTGAATTCCAGCTCTTAAATTATTGAATTCACAACCTTAATAATGCCTGAGATTTTCAATGTATAGCTCTGTTTTGACTGCATATACATAGAACCTTCATAGAAATTCAGTGTTTGCCCATATTTATCACACACTGTCACAGAAGTTTCTCAGCCTTCTGTTCTTAGAATTGGAAATAAAACTATTGCTAAGAATATAATTTTCAATAGAAACTACTTTTCCTACAGGAATACTAAGACTGATCATTCCTTGGGCTAAACATTGCCATTTCTGCCCTTGAATCAATGGAACTGAGCAGACATTTCAAGTCAATTCCATATCTGATTATTATTCAATTTGGCTTTGATTTTTAATAAAGGACAGGAAAAAACAACAGCAGGTTCCTATTTACAGTGGGGGCTGTCCTCTGGGAATTACGTACTTCTCACTAGCAGTGGCTAAATCCTCTTTGCAGTTGCAAGTCAACCATTAATTCCTCAGTACCTTATATAAAAAAGCAATGAGCAGACAATCCAGACGCCATCTTCCTGGATACCGTGACACACCTGTACGAGATTCTGCCACAGCTCTTTCATTTCTATCATTTATGTTCCATGCTGCACTGAAGCAATTTAGGATAATTGATGGTGGAATTCTGCTAATATGAACTTTGGGATTGAAATGTTTTAGATTAGTGAATGTTCCTATTGCACACTGGTGACCGCCCATGCAAACATTTATTCTTCAGATACCCTACTGAGGCTTTTTCTCTAAAAATGAGTATTTAGAAAGACAACAAAACAAAGGAAAAAATAACAGTAAACACAAGAATTCTTGTGGTAATCAGAGAATCAGAGGAAGCAGTAGGTTGGTATTTGGCTACATGCATTACTGAGTTCAAGGATTGTGCCGTTATTCTGTATTAAACTTCAGTTTCTGCTGAACTTTCACAGGAGATTTCCACCTGTTTTTCTTTTGGAAAGAAAGGTTAAATTCACCACTAGACAGTACAGGAGTTGGTACGGTGTATGGCTTTGTCAAGTAGGATCACTACATCTACCTCTCTGAAGACATCTCCACGGTGTAAGGCACTTGCCTGAACATATGACATAGTATGGCAAAAATCCTACTACTGGCCTTCTAATCCATGGGATGCCAGTCTCAGCAAATACACGCTTAAATAATGTTATTCTTCCTCTTATACAGCAATGACTTGATGAAGAATTAGGATATCATTCTTGTTGCAACAGTTCACTTTCGTCAGTTAGAAAGGGTTTTATAATTTCCTTTGCAGTGGTGTATTAATGCTGAAACAGTTCCTTTCTCAGAATTTTTCATTCTTTTTTCAGGGTAGTGAGCAATACTGGAAGGTCTCAAATCTCCCTTTCACGTACCAGCTACCTCACCCAAGTGAGCAATGGTTGTTTTAGTCAATGTATGTCTTAGTAATCTTGGGAAATTTTCATTCAATGTTGTAAACTGTACAGCTCCTCATGTTTCCCATATAAATTACAATTCTTCACTTTTCAGTATACAAACTGCATCTCCTGCGCTACATTACTCTGGATAGTTGGAAAAGGACAGTTGGAAAAGGAGACATTTGCCTTCTTTGTTGACTGCACTGCAGTGGAATCACCTATCTTTGCTGCATTAGCCCTGCTGGCTTCTCCAAACAGGCAGAGAGGTGGGAACAAAGTCTCTGCAATACTTGGCCTCTACAAATACATAGTGACTTGATCTTAGACAGATCTGAACTGCCAAGCTGCAGCTCAGGAAAACATTTCAACCCTTGTTTAATACAATAAATTACCTAACTGAAGTCCACAAAATTATTTTGGTGCCTAAAGTTAAGTGCAATAAATCATTTAAGCATGCACTAGGACAAACTTTTCTGCACTTTTGAAGCTCATACTCTTGACCGAGTGTCACACTTAGGGGTTGCGAAATGAGAGTCTCACCTGCTTTGCCTCCTTTTGTCTCGAGTCCTTAACAAGCACATTATTCAGTCACCTCTCATTGCACTGTATCAGGTCAGCAAGCACTACAGCTTCAAAGAGGCAAAGTGCTAAAAGTGAGGCAGGCTGATCATATGACATCAAAAATATACAAGAATTTAGGTAACGAGGTGGGGAAAAAAAAAAAAAGGAAAGGGGAATGAAAGCATGTGCTTATAATCCCTGGACAAGAACTGCTCTCTCAAAGACAACGTACTGTACATATGTTATTTATATGCCATCATTTTAATGGCTCTTCAATGAAAAACATCTTGTTACCATGGTAACTGCCACATTGCATGCTATCTCTGAGACTACTACATCATCATATTAGACACACACAGCGTTCACACCAATAAGTCATGGGCATGTCCAGTATTTTACAAAAGAACGACATGTACATATTTTCTCTACCTTAACCTGTTATTCTGCATACACACTATTGATGTGAATTTCTCAATGTGAAAAAGGAAAATTGTGTTCTTGTTCTTTCTATTATTGGTTTGGCAGATAGCAATATGTGCTCACAATGGCAACTCACAATAGCAGGAAAAACTTTATTTTCAATTAGTATTTTACCTCTCCAAGCATCCACAAGCTGTTTACAAGTTGAAGAAGAATTTGTTGAATCGTTTCATCCCAATTTAAAAGGGCCTACTTATCCCTTTTGGCATTTACGTAACACTGATCTTTTCAGGATACTTTGCAGGGAGTTATGCTTATTTACAACAGAAATTCCCTGCGAAGACTCACTGTGAGATGCAGACAAAGGTCCATCTTCAGCCTTCACTCCATCATTTATATATTGTAAGATATTGCACATCTTATCTAAGCCATTGAACAAGTAATGTGTGTTGCCCCAATTGCTTCCATATTTCTATCCAATGCTGTTCTTTGTCAGTCATAACTATCTTAAATATTTAAAACTACACAAAAAGTGGACTCAATTTTCCCTTTGGGAACAGGCACAATAAAAAATAATTTGCCATGAGCCTGAGGTGTTGAATGTCTGTACAGAGTCTCCACAGGTAGAAATTCAGAATAAACTATGCAAGAGTATCTGCATGCTGCATACAATAACAGCTCTGAAACCTGTGAACTAACATCCATTCCGTGGTATAGCTGAAGAAAACAGAGGCAAATAGTCTGCTGTTTCTAATTTGATCAATATAACATCTTCAGACGCTTCATTCACTTTAAATGGGCAAGTTTACTTATTTTGAATGCATTATCACATAATAACTTACTTTTTTTTTTTCTTTTTAAAAATTTTTTAAATCAAAGGAGAATTAACCCTGAAGCCTACCTGTGACAATAAAATATCGGTATTGTTGGCTCCATTTAAGATACAATTAGGAGAAACACCACATTGTTAAATTTATATCATTACAATGTTGTTAAACGTAGTAGCAGTTACCACAGCAGGACATTACTTAAAGATTTAAGACAGGGAGGAAGAGTAGGAGTCATCATTGCCAGGCTTACTTAAGGCTCCTGTTCTGCTGTGCAACATATGGGTGAGAAAGAGATATGACCATTTTTCATTAAAAAACCTCCCTTGCAAGACAACAGGGACACCAAAATTCAAGCCAGCTTCTTGCCATGCTTCAACATTCAGAGCCCTGAAAGGCTCCCAATTTGAGGGTAGATGAAAGTCAGGCAAGTTTACTATATAGTCCAGGAAATGACCTAGAAGACAATTATACATAAGACTGAGAAGAAGTTCCACCACTGGAGGACTGCTGCTAGGTCAGCATCACATCCTTCCTATGGCTCTACCTCATAACACAGGCTTAGCAAGGAAAATATTTTTTCAACTGTATGACTTACAATCACACCAGTAACCAGCGTTTTTCCCTAAGTTATTAGAAAACATACCTCACTAAGATATCAAAAATGTGACTCATCTGGAGTGGTATTTTTCTTTGAATATTCAGGCATATCCTGCGTTGTTGCTGATAGGGAAAGAACTTGCTCAACGTAAAACTTTTTAATTGACTAGAAAGCCTGGAAGCCCTGAGGCCACGTATGCACATTGCACAACAGACTGTTTCTGCTTTCCCACTAAGAATCACGAGCAGCCTTGCAGTATTTTCCTCTTACTCATGAAATTGGAACTGAAAAAACAAAGAATTTCTCACACTGTATGGAAATGAGCTCAGCCCCAAGACAGATACTGGGAGCTTTAAATCCTCACACCAGAAGTTATTTCAGACCTGACAAAACATACTTGTTTATAATATTAAGAATAGGCTCTAATGGCAGAAGTCAGCATATCTGCACATTCTAGGCCACAATGATGTACAAAAATGGGGGCTTCTTTGTTGATTTTTTTTTCTGCCCAGGTTGGAAGGACCCCTTGTTAATTGTATCAGAAAGTCACTTGATGGTCTGTTATTCAATCTAAAGACAGAGGTCATGAAAGAAGAGCTTAATATAACAAACTTAATGTGACCATATAACCTATTTCTATTACCAAGTTTCAGACACAGAAGAAAGTCATGTAAAAATTTATACGTAACTGCAAATTTTGCCAGTTTTGAAAAAGGACAGGATGAAACAGCATTAAGAAATATAAGTGGGTTCAAATTTTCCTGTGGGAATGGAAGTCAAGCATAAAAACAAATTCTTTAACATTTAAAAATATGTAGATACTAAATTAGGAGAATTTTCAGTTTTATAGTTCTGACTTGCCCAAATTTGGTTGACTATTTCAAGTTTTTGTTTAATATCATTATTTCTGATTTGGCTCTGTGCTCCTCAAAGTGTTAAATATCCTTACATTTTGATCCCCCTTGTATCTTTCCTCGCCAACCTCCTACTTCCCATTCTACTGAACTACTGAGACAACTTTAAAAAGGTTATGGTACATCTAATTGCACAAGCATCAACAATGTGTTTCTTTGCTGTTTAATAACTTTAAATTCTATGCTTTAGACCACAAAAAACAAGCCAGTTCTGCTTGCTCAGAAACCATTATCTGCACTGTTACTGATACTAGCAATAAAGGACCAGACTCTGCAACAACCGAACACAGAATCTGTGGCAGAGATGGAAGAAAGTGAAATAACTGAATGTCACTTTGGATTTGGTTTCTTTACATTTTCAAATTGTTCTGCGTTGTGCAGGAGCAATATGGATTAAAAATAATAAGAAAAGACAAGTAAGAGACCACTATTTCCTGTAGTTTGATCAATTCAGTACATAGAGTTCTTTCTACCTATAACCCACCAGTGGTGTATGGGAGAAATAAAGGGAGTGTGGGAAAAAGATGGGAAAGGGAAATGTACATTGGTTATTTTGGAAGGCTCTTAATAGCTGCTAGCAAACTATCTGGGAAAAAAGTGAACCGGTTCCAAACCTTCATATGTTCTAAAGCCAACTCGTAATAGAAGGTTTTCAGCACTGGAGAGAACTAGTCACTCATTTAGGCATACAACCAAGACCTAGGTGTGAATTCTGTTACCCATCTTCAGCTACCCATGTTTCTGAAGTGTTTTCCATATCTCATTGCATCAAAGAAAGAAAAGTGTAGATATTATTTCAAAATTTGCTGAAGCAGCACTGATTAAATTACGCACTCAGGATTTGTGTTTGAAATCTGTCATTTCCTAAATTTTAATTCTACCTTTCCAGGCATCACTCATTATCACCTGAAATTCAGGACACAAGCAAGGAAGACTGTTTGAACACATGGTTACAAGACAGTGATTTTCCTAGCAAAGAGAGACATGTGAAAGCTTTCAGAACTTCTTTTCCAACTCTTGTGAGTTTTTAATGATTTGAATAGCGTGGGTAGTGGAAACAGATGCTATCGTCTCTACATTTTTGGCAGAGGATAAAGCAGCAAAGGCTAACATATTCATGCTGTTTGCAAACTGATGTATACCACAGATCATCTTTCCAAAATACATTTGGGCAGGACAGAAAATTTTCAGCTCTTGATGATATAAAATTATACCATTAATGCCTAAATATATCATTACTTTTTAAAAGAAAATAACTCCCCTGCAATACATAATCCTTCCTGTTCTCAAATGGATAAAGGATACATATCTGGGTAGCCATTTAGATTCTTTCCCCTCCCATGAAAGAAAATCAGGCTTGCCAAGTGCTTTAGGATCCTCAGATGGAAGACACTTTGTATGAGTGAATTCCATTTTTTATTGCTAGCACGCAGCATTCGGTACATCCATAAGGCTTTCTGCAGTCTGAAGACTATATTAAGACCTAGTGCAAGCAGATGTAGCTCCACTGACATCAGCAGAGCTGCATTTTCTTACATCAGGCCTCAACATGGTCTAAACACTGCTGCCTATAGTTTATACATTGTTTATTCTTATCAGAGAAGCCTTTGTAATTTAATAATGATTGTCTGTATCTGATCCAGAATTCAAGATACACAAGCTACTCAGAAAAGAGAACTATCACAAAGGAAACATCCATCTTTGGTTCAACCTAAGCTTTATCCTCTCCTAAAGCAGCTTAGTTTGGAGCCTTAAAAATTTAACTTTTAAAGATCACAAAGCAATAAAGCAGTTAAGTATTAAGGAGAGCTGATAAAGGGCTTGAAGCATTCTATCTTTCCATATAACACAACACACTACACAGCCTCTGCAACACCTTCTATCCCTGTCCTTTGTGTTATCTTCCTTTAACTAGTTGTAGGCTGCACAACTGAGATGCATCATGTAGCATATTTAATAAATAGCACCTGTCATCCAATAACCTGAGAATACTTCAGTTGAATTCCTGCAAGAGATTAAACTGCATCTAAAGTGGTGAATGAAGAGGAAGGAAATTAGAGAATCACAGAATTGTAGGGGCTGGAAGGGACCTCTGGAGATCTTCTAGATCAATCCCCTCACCCCCCGCAAAAGCAGGTTCACTTAAAGCAGGTGACACAGGATTGCATCCAGGTGGGTTCTGAATGTCTCCAAAGATGGAGACTCCACAACCTCTCTGGGCAGCCTGTCCCAGTACTCTGTCACCCTCAAGGTAAAGAAGTTTTTACTCACGTTCAGAGGAGAAATTCCTGCATTCCAGTTTATATCCATTGCCCCATGTCCTGTCACCGGGCACTACTGAGAAGAGTCTGGCCTCATTCTCTTGACACCTGCCCTTTAGCTGTTTATGAGCATTGACAAGATCCCCTCTCAGTCTTCTCTTCTCCAGGCTAAAGAGACCCAGGTCTCTCAGCCTTTCCTCATAAGAGAGATGCTCCAGTCCCCTCATCATCTTTGTGGCCCTCTGCTGGTCTCCAGTGACTCCTTGTCTTTCTTGAACTGGGGAGCCCAGAACTGAACACAGTACTCCAGATGTGGCCTCACCAGGGCAGAGTAGAGGGGGAGGAGAACCTCCCTCGAGCTGCTGGACACACTCTTCTTAATGCACCCCAGGATAGCATTGGCTTTCTTGGCCACAAGGACACATCGCTGGCTCACACACTCACCAGTTGTGGTTGACCTTTTGTTTCTCATCTTGGGATGCAGCTAAGGAGCATTTGTCATGGCTCTGGTTGGCCTGGCATATTCACCAGTTGGATGTGATGGCATGAGAATTGCCATTTTGGACACCAGCCCCTTAGTCCTTCAGTTAAAGCCTGACTCACCAAGTTGGCCAGCCTGTTGGCAAAGATTCCCTTGCCCTTTCTAGACAGGTGGATTCTATCCCTCCCTATCAGGTTGTAGCCTGCAAAGAACGTTCCATTGTCAAAAAGCCAAAGCCCTCACGATGGCACCAGCTATGCAGCCAGAAGTCGACATGCATTATATGTCTATTTTTGGCTGCCCCCTTGCCTCCAACTGGTAAAATTAAAGAAAAGACAAATTGGGCCCCAACAATATTTTTCACTTGTTTTCCCAGGGCTTTGTAATCTTCCTCTATTCTACCCAGGTTCCAGGTTGTGGTGTCATTCATGCCCATGCAACATGCTTTTATCTGTGTATTTCTGTGTATTCAGAATACACACAACATGCTGTCACCTGAGAACCTCATTTTGCACAGGCAGATCACCATGAGAGTGCACATCCTCCTTCGGGTCAGTGGGACTATACGGGTAAGTATGCCCCAAAAAGGGATGTGGTTTCAGGATGAGATTTTCCAAACATTCCCATAGTGCAGAGGCTCAGGAGAGGCACCAACCCTTATCAAGTAAAAGGCCACTCAGATAGTTTGGACTGACAATTACTTAAAATTGACAGTAAAATGCAGGATATTTCTGGGGTTTCATAGATAGTTAGAAAAGAAAACTCAACTCAAGATTCACTACCTGACCATCGATCTGACTTTGATCTGCTACTCTGGAAAGCAAAGGCCCTGTTCCTAAAATCAAACTCATACCTCTGACAGCATCATCAGGTATTCAGATGAGTAAATCACACTATTTTTTTGAACCAAATGAAAAATATAGAGGAGAGAGGGAAAAAACAGTATTTTTCCCATTGTGGGAAAAAGAAGGCCACTAAAAAGGGAACTGTGTTATTTTCCAGCTTCTATTAACCATGTCCAGTAACAATTAAAAACACAACACTTGCTATCATCTCTTCTATAGCGTGGTGAAAACATTGCAGTATGTTTTGTATTTTGGCTTTTAAAAGTCACATCAACTTGATTTTTGTGATTTCTTTATTTTTAGCAAAGTAATGACATAAGCTACTATATAGCATCTTTCGAGAACAGTGTGTCGTGTTTTCTGTAAAAAACTCCAGGGAGTTTAAAACCAGACTTGCCTCATACCAGACTAATACTTAAAACAGGCATTGTTAGAAAAAAAAACACATGGGCAAAAATCAAGTCTCAGTTGTACATTTTTTTCAGTTTTAAAACTACCAGAAATCTCCCCTGTCTCTTTTAAACTCTAATGCTATTTCCATATACACTATACCATAAGAATAATTACGTTAATCTATCATCGCTCTACAATCCTTCTCAGCTACAGTAAGAATACCAAGATTCAGTTCCAATGAATTTTACCAATAATTGAAGAAGCTGTGTTAAGTATACTTTAAATAAAAATATAAGCATGCAATTGTTTTTAAAAAATATTTGCATTGAATTTCCAGAAAAAGACAATAATATGTTATAGTGATGCATTCAATTAAAACTGCCCACCACTTAGAATAAGCATTAAAGCAGTATTTGCTTGCTTTCCTTCTAATGGGTGACAGTGGTTGAACAGTCTGGAATCATGATAGTCTTCCAGCACCCTGCAAGTCCTGAGTATGCCACTTGTTTTGAGGAGCAGTGACTACGGCTTGATGTTGCTGTGTTTTGCTCTTTACAGAAAGTTGTTTTGGTAAGAGAACTGCCTAGAGAAGGTATGGCTGCAATGAAGAAGATGGGGAATAGAACATGATCATTTTTTCTTCAGATTACTGTGTACCATATCTAATGCTTCTTATTCCATCTGTATGCTTAAGGCAGTAAGCCCTACCAGTAAACCTTTCACCTTTCACATTTTCTATTCAAAGATTGTCAAGACAGATGGCAGTAAATGCCATCTTTATTGAATTATGATCCTTAGTACTTTACCAGAAATAAGCAAGTATTAATCAAAGTACAAAGGCTTGAAAAAGGTAGAGCTGTGAGAGTTTTGGAAGAAAACAGCTTGGCTGGCATGCTCTTATTTTTGACATTATAAAGAAACATCACAGGAGTTAGAAAACTTGCCAGATACCAAGCAGGTTTGGATGAGGCATCTTTCAGACTTCCTATAAACTTTTGGAGTATTCTGTCTTTTGTTCTGTGCTATGTCTATGTGCCTAACATGGCTGTTTTCTGGATGAAAGCATAATGTTTTAGATTTTCATTTTTTTTGGTTTAATTTTAAGTTAGTTCACCAAAACTTTTTAATTACATATGGTTGTCCTTGGGCCCATTACTGGTTTTGGGGTTTTTTTGCGCCTCGTTTTGGTTTGGCTTTGGGTTTATTTGGTTTTTTTTTAAAAAAACTTTTTGCCTCTTGTGGTCTTGCTGGCTTTTTGTCATCATAACTTCATGCTTCTGTAATTTGTTCTGACCAAAGGACAGAATCAACAGTAGTCTTTCTCAGAGTAGAGTTGCATTCTTTGATTGCAAGTTGGAGATGGGACATCACAGTAGACCTGCACTCATGTGCTCAGTGTAGATCCTGAAACAATCTGCAGTTTCTCCTACGCCTAGGAGGAGCTGTGAGCTAGCAGGTAATCTGGTAAACCAGAGTTAGAATCCCGTAGTATACTACAGCTCTGGAAATGTGAAGCAATTACTTTTAACAATTATCTTTTTTTAATTGCCAAAGGACTATTTTCTGTAATAGAAGCTGTGAGACAAACACGTATGATGGCGTACACCCACATACAGCTTAGATCTAGCCATGATGACCAGGAACATGCTAATGGAACACTACAGTCCTGTGGCCCCCTCACCATTCCCCACCAAGCCAAACACCGCACAGTCCCAGCTATCCCGTAGCACATCTGCTGTTACAGTCACAGGAGCAAAATTAAAGACCCGGCTATAGATACGTGGGAAGACATGAGCACACATTAGAAGAAATACCTGTGGATGACCTTTTCTCATATTAACTTTCTTTTATGAGTGTGGTTTAAATACTAACCAGCAGGTAATTTGTTCATGCACTTGCATGCTGAATACCTTGAATCGAAGAAATCAGTTAAGTCATACCAGACTTTGAGGAAGAAACACAGACTTAAAAATTGTGTTTGGTTCAAGTTGGAGCCAAAAAGCTGTACACAGCTACTGCTGATGAAAATGTTTTCTCTAGTGAAATCCCACTAGGTGTTTTTTCAATAGCAATGCTCATTTAACAAGTGCACTCTGCCATGCAGGTGGGACCTGTTAGGAGCAACAGCACATTGGAACATAAGCCTCACCTAATTAATAGTTATTGCTTTCGAATATTCACTTTATTTACATCTTCATATTCAGCCCCATGCTCTACAAACCAGTGTGGTAGAAAAACAGTAAAAGTTTTCACTAGCTATATGTATTTTCTACATCTCTAAACACCTAAATACATGCATTTATGATGATTTTTTTAAAATAAATAGAACAAAGTATCAACCAATTTATACTTGTCATAAAACAAAACAGTGAGTGAATCCAGATGATGAATACACAAAAATGTCAACATGAGTCAAGTCACAGTCTGAACAAGCAGCTCACAGAGCTGATTTGCCCATGTACATGACTACTCCCCAGTAAAATGTCTGTGAGCTTGCTCACCAGCTAAAGAAAGGGAAGTGAGTTACCCTGCAAATACAGGTGGGCAAAATTATGTGCAGCTTATGCACTGAGGTCAGAGCAGCTGGCAGGCTGCTAATTGCTCACAAAGCTACCCCACAGTAACTCGGCGATGTGTTTGCATTCTGGACTCTGAAGCATAAGCAGCTCGAGGCACCACAAAGACTCTCCACTTATTAACAACAGGCAGTGGCTCGTAACACAGGAGTGGTTATTTACAATTAAGTCTGGTTATTCTTATAGGGAGCTAGTACAAGACCTGAAGAAAACTTCATTTTATGGGATTTTGAACATACCTAGTCTGACACCTAAATAGCATCCTAACCTTCTTTGTGTCCTTTACTACTGAAGTACTACACTAATTATTATTCTTCTCTTTTCCCATGTAATATTCCATGCTATTTTTCATAAGGAAAATTATTGATTTATCTACTGTTCATTGTTTGTTGTTACTGGGAGCTTCCTCCTCCTAATAGCATTTTTGTGACATTTGTCTGGTACGTTGGCATTTAAAAAAACTGTGGTTCTGTTCTGTAAAGCACTTAACTACTTAAACTTGGTTCTGCTGCAATCAGTGAAGTAAAGTATTTGTGTAAATGCTTTGCTGAACTAAGGCATAACTAAATATCATGAATTCTAAAACCCTAAATTTCCCTTTGTCTCCAAAAGCACGGTAGTTCTCTGAGAGGCCAAGATAAATCTTATGTACATCCTACCCCAGTGGATGATAAATATTTTTACTTTTCTTCATATACATGTAAATAAAAGTATATCAATATATAAATACATACAGAAAGATATAGATATTTAAGAATTAAAATGAAACAAACAAAAATATCTAGCGTTTGTTCTCACTTGCTCAACTATTTTTAATTTAGTTTTTCAAGGATATAGGAAAAACTAAAAATTAACACAGATATACACTATGAAAAAAAGCCACATTTTATTTATTAATACTTCTTCTACCTCTTAAGTAGGATATTTTAAGGACTGTAAAGACAATTTAGGTTTTCAAGCAATATTGGATAACAAACCACCCAGAGACTTTCTGTATGCTTCTGTGTTAGATGGCAAGTTCTGCCAGGATACTACTGGCTTTAAATTGTAAATTTCTATCATCTATCTATATATCTATTATTATTTCTGGTTGACTTTTGCCAGAGCTGTGCTAAATATAGAAGAAATTAACGTTTGTATTATTTTCAAGTTATGATTCTGCAGTTTTTAAGACAAATATTTCTTTCAGAAATTAGATAACACCATTCTATTAGCAAGATTTAGAAAGCTATGATATGATACAGTACAACACATGTAAATCTGTTCCATAAGGGTTTAGAATCTGTGATCATCCTTGCTTTTTTCCAGGACATTTTTAGCTGTTGGAGGACAATGGGTCAAGTAGCAAAAACTAAGCCGTTACTCCAATATACATTTCACAGTTATTTGCCATCTGCAGTTATCTGCCATCAAAGCTAGGAGAATAGAAGACTAGAATCTAGTCCACGGACACCTTATGAGTCAACTTACTTTGGCAATCTCATGTCAAGGCTGCAGCAACGAAAAATGTGGGGGGAAAAAAATCCAACAATAAGAATGTGAACCTCCTATTTCAATCCCAGGTTGTTTATTACTAAACCCGGAGCACAAAAATCTGATGCACAGTAATGTAAATTCAACTTTAATGATGCACTGAAAAATGTCTTATTGTTACCATGATCAATGTCTTTCTGGATATAAGAGAATTTACAGGTTTTTGAAATAAAGCCCTAAACCCATTATTCTTTTCCTACAGAAAACTAAAGGCTGATTGCTAAGGACAACTGTAACAGTATTTTGGTGAACTACAGACCCCACATGTCATTAGTGGTCAGAAACTAAATTAGAACTCCTGATATATTTTTCTGTATATATTCTAAACAATCTTCTTGCTATTTGACCCATGTAATTTCAGAAAATAGGCTGAACACCAGCAAGTTTGACAAAGCTGCAGTAAAGCAGACTGCTCTACAGCTCTGTTTCTGATATATTCCTAGATTAAAATAGCTGGTAATTTACATCCAAAGATGTAAAATAAACAACTCATGAGGCATTCAAGTTGGAAGCACAACTCCTTCTGCAAAACTATGAATAACTTATTCACTAGCATCAACAGTAATTTAATCTAGATTGCAGTCTTTACATTGTAGGCACTGAAGGGATATTAAATACAACAGTATTAACTTCTGCTTTTGTTATCAAGCAATACCTCTTACTCTTTGAAATTGAAAACAATAGCACAAAGTAAAGAAAGAATAACATGACCAAAATTAACTCTGCAAATCCAGAGGATATGGATAAGTGTTTGTGAGTCTAACTGAAATGCTTAAATGAAAAACACAGTAAGCCTTAAAGATACAGCTAGATTGTAGCCCTACTTATAAGGGAAGAATGACATTTCTGATGCAAAATATTAGACCATGGTGAATGAAATAGATTACACACTTGTTCCAGGTTGGAGATCCATAAAGACTGTTTATTTTTTACCTTGTTCAGACACTTCTGAGAATTCGAATTAAAGGGGAAAAAATTTGAGAATGAGACAAGCATGAAGTATTCAATATTTTACCATCAGCTGCTTGGTTTCATTTAGTGTTAATGCATATATGCTTTGTTGCTTACAGAGTTCCAAGGTACATTGGGTGTTATTAGATTGATAACCAACTCACATCCCCAGCAGGTGGCTCATAAATACTTAAATGTATGCAGAATAGTTGGGAGAACATAGTCTTCATTTGTGGTTTTAGGTCATACTAAAGTGATTTTCTCTTTCAAACAGAACTAAATAGATGTGTCAGAAGGGGTAAAATTCTTAATGGAAAAGAACACAAATAGTTTCTAACCTGCTGGTAAGGTTAGAAATGTCATGGATTGTTGTCATTACCATGGAACGGAGAGTTCTTCATCATTTCAAACACATTTTCATATCCACAGGTAGTCAGATAAGTGACCATTACCACATGTAGCAAAAGGACAAGCAGATGGGATGCAGCTCATTCATTTTTGCCTCTCCTGTACATTTCTATTGTTTTCTAGGTTTGCAGTCATCTATTGACTGTATGATGGGAGTGGTTCACTCTTTTCTTAACTGAAAAGACACTTCTATGCACAACAAGAAGTACCATGTCTTTTGGAAAGCTACCTTTTCCAAATTTAAACAAACTCTGTAGTCACTTGGATCTGGCACACTACTGATGGAGGCACAATTCTGTCAGAGACTGAAGGTAGAATCAAAAGGAAGATTTGAACAAAAAAAAATCTTTGATGATGTTTCTCCACACTTATTTTTAAGCAAGATAAAAAAATAGAATGAGGTTAAAATTTAATAAAGGAAACAGTGATATAATCAGCAAATTTATAACACTGACGGATCACATGAGAGTATCAATCATGAGTCATGATATGATCAAGGCAACTGACCTGATGCATCATTCAAAATATTTTAAAGGAAACCCATTACGTCAAGTAAATCACAACTATTAAAAAAAGAATTCCTAGCAAATAGACATTTTCAGCCATTTAATTAAATTCTAGACAAATTTTGCATGCAATTTATGCAATATACCTCATATATATATGGATATATATATAGCTTGAACAGGTAAAGCACAGTGACCTTTGTAGTGTCCAGCATAAGACTGCAAACAATCTGTCTCTGCACATCTGCTTACAAAATTATAGAGCAGGGAAGTCAGTGGTGTGCACAGTTCATACCTATGGTTGTTGTTGCCTAAGGACAGACAAAAGCATCTCTAACTAGACAACTGGGTTCCTTTAGGCACTAGCAGCATGTCTTCATTTAGTTTGATTTCAGTAAGTGAGCTTTCAACGGTAACTGCAGTGCAAGGTTGTAATTATGTCTCAGGAGTGGACAGACACTGAAGCCTAGATTCTGCAAAGACTTAGGCATGTGCTTAGCTTTCTTCACTGTAAGAAAACACATTCATCTTGATGAAAACTGCTCCCTGTGTACATAAATATATGCATAAGTCCTTGCTGGGCTGGGGTGCAGCCTGGAATTTTATTTCAGTCATTTAACCGTGCAAACTTGCCAATTTTGATCAAATTTTATCAGTTCAGTAAAAATGAAAAATTGTTGTGACCCCTGGCTGAGACTAATGCTATGAACCCCTCACTGTTCTTGGCCCAGCAATAATTCTAGCCCAGATTGACAGTTTTCATACCACTCAAAAGACAGATCGATTGAGTAATATTCACATTGGCACAGATGGCCAGAGAAAGGCCTACTGCACTGTATTTATTGACATTGAGGTTGGATATGATCAGCTGCTACCAGGAGCTCACACTGGAGCTGCCACAGAAGAGTATGCAGTGATGGACACAGAAAAACCAACCTGTTAGACTTGCACCAAGTGACAGAAGGACCAGAGAAGTAGGCTGCATAAAGGGACACACAATTTTAAGTCGTATAGGACTCTCGGGCATCAAAATATTTATTGAGAGAAGTAAGAAACTGCAGTATGGTGTTTATGAACCTATAGCTTATGAGACTTCCACAGACTCAGAAAAGTGTTCACATTTCAAATAAAATCAGATCATCCTGCTAATCACTTTGAGTATCATTGCTGAGCTTCTGCTTAGGCCTTTCCTTGCACAAGCACTACACATCTCCACCAGCACCACACACATCCGGTAGCGTTGCCATGAACGCAAGCTACTGCATCCTCCCACAGGGAAATGGAGTTTCATCCCTAGGTTTTAGGAGCTTTCTTACTATGTCTGAAGAGGAGTACTCAGTGGTCCGGATTCCTCTATGCCAATACTATGTACTCTGGAGGAAACAGGAAGAAATTTTGGGAAAACTTTCCCCTAAGAAAACTTGAGAGTTTCCCCAAATCAGCAGCTGACTTTTGCCTTCAGACATAGACATCTCCTATTACTGCCCAAGTGTTGCACTGGAAGCTCTGTTTCACAAGTGATCCTGGCATTGAAACAACTCAAATACAACATCATAGTCATGTATAAAAGAATATGCTACTAATCGAACATTTCAGTGAAGGTGAACGTAAAAGCAGTCTGATGAATACAAAATCTTTTTAATTGATTCTTTAGAGGCATTGAACTTTTTGAAAACTTGCTAGTTTTGAAATGGAAATTGCCTAGTAGTGGTACTTAAGTTGCAGCTGGGCCACTTATCATGTCCAATGCCTTATTGGTATACAGCAATGTAACTAAATTGGAAGCATTATTCTAGCTTTCATGGTAGGCAGTGCTTTCATTATGGTCACATATAGAGTTCCATTTAAAAGTTCTGTTTTCACTCATTATAATTTGCTGGGGAGGATTACATGGGGTGGAGGCAGGGAGTGAGATGAAAGTTGTGATGCTTCGCCTCTGCAAGTAAATTACTTATTTTGTTTATTTGGAATACCTATCTTACAACTGCTTGATTTATAAGTGTGCAAGGAAAGGGTAATTGCTCCTGTTTCCCTTAACTATACCATCATCCTCCATTATCCACACTACCCTTCAAATTTTTGACTTATTATTAGTTATACAGTGAAGTAAAGAAAAGTTGTACAACACAGTAACAAAATAGCAAGTAAGTTACAAAATGTAAGCAATTTAGTGAACAGGTATTGCACCATTATACTATACTAAACTCACAGATGTGAATTTGATATTCACACAAAGAAACCTATAAAATTAAAAGCTTAATGTAAAAACCTTTGCAGACCCTTATCTGTAGTTACGAGTAGACTATCTTTACACACACGTCCTCTTTTGCAATATCTCTAACTTTTTTTTCCTCCTTAAATTATGTTATTTTATCCAGGCTAAAGAGCTAAAGCACTGCTAAAACATTCTAATGGCTTGTAAGATGCTGTCGGTTTCTGTTTTACCTATCACCACTTGTATGTAAAAAGTTATTTTATGCTGGTCATGTAGAACACATCACCATTGCATGTTCCCCCCTTTTCTCTTCCTAGCTAATAACTTGGAGTAGGGATTTAAGTTAAATGGTTCTACACCTTGACCTCCATCTTGATGTGAACCATAGGTGGCAGTGACTGTATTAGAGTTGTCTCTGGGGTGTTATGCAAAAGACTTTAGTGCTTATATAGTAAAGAAAATTGTGTTTCAGTGCTAGCCTGCTGAGTATGCATTATAATTCTCTATTTTCAGCAAGGCGTTTTATGTGATTCAGTGCTTTCAGATGCCGTATATTTGGTAGGAGGTGGCATTAGATGTTTCATGTAAAGTTCATTAGCTAGGTTTACATGTTAAATTTAATTTTTTTCTTGTATTTTATACAGAAGTATGCCAAGTGGATGACAGAAAATCTAAATTTCACACCCTGAAACTAAATTCTTCTGTNGGAAGGGTTTAAGAAATTGTATAAACAGCATGATTCAATATAGATCTGATGGAAAGAATATATCACAGAGGAAAACATTGCCTCTTATAACCATACAGACTGCATAAACCAAATAAAATCTGCTAAAACCATTTCTACTTTACTGAAGATCAATATGGTGGTATTGTTCCAACTATTATACAGACTTAACTTTAACAGAATGGATTGTGGGGCTGGAGTTACTCTTCATAAAAGAGAAACCCTTATTGAGAACTGAAACTTGTCTTGTGAGACAGAACTCATAATGCCCAATGGGTCTTACACACAGAGAAAAAAGCCAGTCCTTTCTCTCCAGTCATTTAACTTAATCTGTCACTACATCTCATCAAACCAAAGTGTGAGATCTTTGGGGCAGAGATTGTGTCTGGGGATGCACCAGTGCTGAGCTCAGAACCATGCAATCAACAGAGGCATTTTATGACGTTCTGATATACATGACACAGATACTTTCTAGATCTATCTATATATGCATATACAATCTCCAGTCATATGGTGTTTCTGTATATATAGAGACACACAAACTTGTCTATATATGCACACGTACGTATCAGACAAAGTACACTCATGAGCAGGAATTCCACTGAAATTAAATACTGAAGTGGGCTTATGAACCACTGATACAGAATACTGGATAGTCATCACCATCCTTTGCCAGTCTATACCACCAAAAAGTTTGGTTTAGATGTTCTTAATTCTTGTGCCCATATAATTCACATTTCCAAGGAACATCATTTCTACCTACCGAATCTTTCTTCCTCTAGATTTTATTCTTCCACTCAATTATCACTGTTTCCCCAACCTTTCCCTGTTTTGTCCTGTGTGTTCCAGCAATATATTCTTTCAACTACTCCTTTAAAGTGTGATTGCTAGTTTAGAACATTTGGGTGTTTTATATCTAACTCGACCACTTCCCGGCATACGCATTTCAGAATTCCTCTGAGTCATTTTTAACCTTTGTTCAGCTTTTCCTGCCAGGACATAAGTCTCAATATGTATCAGATATTTTATGTGCCATTAAAAGACCATACTATCCTATTAACTTTCTTTATGTGAGTACACCAGTTTTTCAAATTACATTCCACATGACTGGTAGATTTGTTGTCTTCTCACTAATTCTATAAGTAAGAATTTCCCCCACTATGCCAGAATAACCGCATCTTGGGGTTTGGCTCAAGCATGCACTTCAATAATACATAATACATTATTACATTACATTGTAATGCATATCGAGAGGGGAAAAAATAATTTAAAACTTTATACACTACAGTGAGTAGTAAATAAAAACGCAGGGAATCTCCAAAACCATGATGAGGGACAATGAACCCTAGCTATTAAGGCAGTTTAAGTTTGTACTTCCATGCATCCTACTCACAAGGCACCCATTCTGAGGAGAGAGGGAGGAGAGGCACTTGAGCAGATGAACCCGGATGACTCAGAACAAAGCAACAGAGTAACTAAAATCACCAGTTTTAGCAACATGAAACACTAATCATGAATGAGATATAAAAAAGTCACTTTTAACTTTTTAATTAAAATATCACAGATACTATGGATAACAATTTACTGTAGTTAGCCAAGACCCTGCAAAGCTGTGTCCTTAATAAATTAGGTTCATCTGTAGTAAATGGTTTGGTACAACACTGGCATCTCTAATCAAATTTGGGACAGATCAGTTCCATAGATTCAGTTTATTTCATTAATTTACAACTGCTTAGTGTTCATGGTAGATGGTCAAATGATATTATTTGTGACAACACTAAATAAAATAAGCAAAAGAAAATGAGGCACATGATGTATTACCAGGATAAATCATACCACAAAATGTAGGGAGATGAAAGCCTACAGCAGCAACACTTAGCACACTTCATTTGATTCCCATCCATCAGCTTCAGTGCCAGTGGCTCAAAAAAGAATGCAAAGGTAAATGAACACCAAAATATGATTTACAGCACTTGAAAAAGAATCACACAGAAATAAATCAAAATTCTAGTGTTATTTTAGGCCAGGGTTTATTCAGAATATGGGATGTTTATAATAATATACTGCTAGTTCAGAAACATCACAGTACAAATGCAGTCATAAAAAACCCAAATAAAATAAACCTCATCCATTGCTAAGCCAGTCTACATAAGAATTGGGGTTGGATTTCCTTTTTTAGTAGATATATCCATTCCATCCTAAAGAGGATGCATAGACACCTTAAATTTCAAATGTGGCTCATGATGCTGACTGCCTTCTCACTTGTCTCAGTCTTTGCAAACAAGTGGTCCTCTCCAGGGGTTTTTTTAGTACCAAGATAGCCTTCTGAAGGGCTCAAAAGTTCTATGCCTGTGGGCCATAGTTCAGAGGGGATGTGGGCAGGGGGACGTTGCCAGCTGGGAAGGTTTCTCAGCCCTCTCTAGCTCTTCTGTAAGCACAGTGGCCCTCTCCTGTTCACCACCTCATACCAGATGGAGCTAGTTGACAGGCTGGTCTACTGTATGTTGTGTATGGGGCTACCACTAAGGGTAAGAAGTTAAGGTGCTGCTGGCTGAGGGGTGAGGTATGTGATCAGGAGCTATGATTAAGCTAACAGAGCAAAAGACCTGAGTAAAAAACAAGATGTGAAAGATCTCAGCATACAGAAAATAGAATTTTCCAACAGCCTGCTTATCCTGAAGCAAACTCAGCTGCTGGCAAAAGTCACGTGTGGCAGCACACAGCAGGACAGAAAGCAGCAGGCATTATCCAGACACACAGAAACAAGGAGCCATTTGTGCAGTGGCCTGTCCATCCTCCACCTTGCAAGTGGTGCATCAGAGCAACAGTCCACACTGTTGCCCTAGAAAAGTGCTTGCACATTTGCTCTACAATCTGTGGGGGAGGTTTTCTGCATCTCTTTTGACACTTTTTATGAGCCACTGTTGGGACATACTAGCCTAATTAAATGCATAAAGGCTTCAGTAAAACCACCAGGTCTAAGAGAAATCTTAAGGGAAAACACAAAGTAGACACACACTGCAGGCTTGTCCTGTGTGAAACAGGAAAAAGAAAATGAGCCTTTGCAATGCTGCATTGTATCCAGGTCAATCCTACCTAGATTATCCTCAGTAATCATGCTACATACAGTTCTTGGACTAGTAGTATTTCACAGGTATATCAGCATTCATTATTGCACTAAGCTGAAAGTGTTGATTGTTTTTGCTTTCAATAATCAGAGCTCTTTCTCAAGGTTAACTAATCCGTGGTTGCAGCTTGAATGTTTGATTTCCTTTTTTCTTAATTGCATGTAGAAGCGACACATTGGAATGATTTTTGACCACCTACTGCTGTATCTCATAAGATTTATATCCAGTACTTTTATTAACAGGCTAAAAAGCAGCAGCAAAGAAAAGCTTTGATGATGATAATAAAAAAATCCCTAAACCTTATTTTATACCTGTAACATCATTCCCAGAAAGATATTTTCCTAGTGTTCGCTTCACAAATGCTTTTTATATTGCTGAAACTTAAATTGTAATGTTGTTGCAAGTAGGGATGAAACATTAACAAATCTAGGCTACTAGAACTGTATGAAGTTAAGATTATACATTTCAAAGGTTTAAATAGGTGTTTGCCTAACAGCAGCAATCTCTATGGAAAACAAGTTTAAGAAAGAAAACATCAGTAGGAATTTCATTCTACTATCATTGAAATAGCATGGGGCTTTTTTTGTTAATGACTGAATAAATCAGAATTTCAGCTTTATATTCACAACAGTTTCCCCTAGTTATTCCATGTTTGATGCAAAACTGAACAGCAGCTGAAGAAATAACTCACTTTACAATAAAATGTAGAGTCTGCAAATTTTAATTGGTCAGGCAGTTGGACTTGATGATCATTGTAGGTCTCTTCCAACTAAAATATTCTATTCTATTTGTACTAGCTGAATTATCTCCCATGAAAAAACAACTCCGGAATAAATGTGATGTAATTTATCATTACAGCTACAGTAAGAAAAATCTGGAAGAGTGCCAGTGTTGTTCTTATTGAGGTGAGAAAGACAGTAAGGGTGATCCAGGGAATTATAAACTCGTGACCCTCATTTAAGTACCTAAGAAAATTGTTGAGAAAGTCATTACAGATGTCATTATAAAGTATCTGATGTGCAAACCAGCATAGCTTTCTGTAAGTGTAAACTTTGTTTAATATAATAGAATTCTTTGGAATGTTAAAATAGTGAATAATGGGAGAAGTGTTAGATAAAGTGTAACTTAAGAAACTTATGATGAAACAATTTCAGTTTTATTATGGTGAAATAAGGGTAAATTTTACAAAAGAAAAATAAAAAAATACAGAATGAATCTTGCAGCTTTATGACATAAAAGCTATTAAGTATTATTCTGGCCCTGAATGCACACTTAAGTTCTTGCCTTCCCCTCCTGCCCTGAATCAGGCTGTCTCAGCACTGTATGGTTGATCCATTAGGTTTATCTTTGGTCTTTATAACCCAGACAGTTTCCCACAGTCTTTCCCTAACGGAAATGCAAAGTCTTTTCCTGCTCACTGTGAATTTGGAGCAAATCTTCATACAGTTTCTTTCTCACCAGCAACAGCCCTAATAGGTTTTTAAAGAATTAGGCAAAAAAACACCCCACCAAAACACCACACCAGCACGACACACGAATATAAACACAAATTTAAAACTCACGGCTGGTGAAAGAATCTCTTCTAGTGCTCGTCACACCCTGATATTTCCTACCTGCATAAAAATGTTGAAAATAAAATGCCTTATGTCTATGATTCAGTATTCCTGCTGTCAACTGAACTGACAATTAAATGTTGCATCCAAGAAAAATGATCTATATATACGCAAGGATTAGTAGAAGTAATTATGTAGTTTGTTAAACTTAGAGAGTGTAAAAAAACCTCCTCTGGTGGTTAGCGCAATCTGCACTACTCATCTGACCAACTTTTGCAGGCTGAAGCTCTTAGAGCCTGATTCTCAGCCCATCCACAGCATTTGTGGTTTTATTTACACCTGCACAAGGCAGGTGTAAAGCCGGTGTTCTGTTCTGGCAGTGTTTACATCCACTCAGCACAGCTGTGAATGTCGACAGAAATCACCTCTAAGTACTGTCTAATCCCAGCTCATCTTTCAATTTAAGACTGGAAAGCTGCAAAAGCCACCAGCTCTATTGCCTTAAAACTCAATGTCCATAAGAAGTTCAGAATATACTTTAATGTCTTCCTAACTGTTTTAATAAAATCTATAATTAACTAAATGAGGATCATAAATGTTTTGATGTTTGAGATAAAATGTGACCTGATCAATATATGTAAATGACTTGTCCATTTTATTCTTGGAGAAGGTATCTGAGGTTCATAAAAGTGACTTATGGCCCCGCTGTAGTGTCCAACAGAAAATTCTGAAGGAGGAGAGCCATTTCATATTTTTAACCATTAACATGATTTACAAATAATCCTTACAGCCCCAATAAAACAGGCAAATGCTGATCTGTTTCAATCTAGTGCATTAATAGTCTGAATGATACTCAAAAGCATGAGAAGACTGGCAACAGCAGCACCAGAAAGACTCATGGTGTCCCAGAGGTTATCCTTCCTGGGTGCTCAACCCTCTGCAGGGATGAGGCTGGAAGGCAGAGCTACTGGCGTGCTCCTGTCATCACTAAGACTGGATGAAGTTGGAGGTTGGCCATGAGATTTCATGCTCTCCTATGCCTCCTCAGCATCCCAAGTTACACCCACATATGAAAGCAAGCAGTGAGGAGAGGAGGAAGGACTGGCAAACCAGTGAAGCTCACTGGAAACCCTGCGAGTTTCACCATCAGGAGCTGGAGGTGTAGAGTTGCATGCAAGCAGAGAAGCCCTCTGCTCAAAGACATGCAAACCATCCAAACTTAAATTGATGTTTCCTTCAAGAAGCATGACAAATCCTAAACAAATCACAGGCTGAGCCAGTAATTCAAAAATGTCAAAATATTTATCTCTGTCAATTCAGAAATTTTTGCACACAACTCGGTACAGTAACCATTTTATTCATCGCTGCTGTCAGACTACTGTCACCTATACCTTGCTAATAAGCAACTGTGCACCAGAATTCAATATTCAGAAGTCAGAGTCACATGGCACCTGCCCATTCTTAGCACGGAAGAACATAAGTCTCAATCTGTTGCAAATGCCTACTGAGAAAAAATTAACTTGGTGGTTTCTGGGAATGTCTCATGTTCTTTACATTAATTCTCTGAAATGTTCAAAGGGGAAGCAATGACAAAATCAGCACTGAAAAATTCATTATGAAACTAAAAGCAATATTTGCAGGTTACACATATTAAAGGTAGGGGCTGTCCAACTCCAACAGAAAAAACCCAAATCCACGCAAGTGTTCCTATGAGTGGGAGAGCAGAGTACAATGTACGGAAAAGGAAGGGAGTGAAAAATGAACAGTAAAGAAAATATTCATTAATTCTACTCACAATTCTGGAAGGGAGGAAGGGAGCAGACCATTTTAAAATAAAGAGATCATAAGAAACTGTTATTGACCCCGAGGGATGGAGAAGAAAGCAGATCAGGAAATGTTTACATAGATAAGGGAGGTATGTAAAATGGCTGGTCTATTGCCCATGAGAGGTTTCAATTACTTCTCCAATCGGCACAACAGTGAGATTACAAAGAAAGCATTCATTTTCCTGGAGTTGGCACAGAGTCAACAGGTTTCAAAAGCCATTTTTGAGTTAGTTAATGAATTAAACCAAATAAAATGGGCAAACATCTAGAGTTTAGTGTTGAGAACAAAGTTTCAAATATACATGGTTAAAAACCCCTCAAACTAAACAGTGCATAAGTAGTAAAATTTAAGAGATTAAAATTTAAGAGATAAAAATATAGGAAATACTCGTGCAGATGAAGTAATTTAAAACAATCCATAGGTCAAGTTTACTTTCAAGATCAGTGAAACTGGGTGCACTTCAGTCACAACACGGTTTATAACTTGCACTTTGCTTTCACTTGTACTCATCCCTGATCCAGTATTTTGCTTAAATGAGAAACAACACATCGCTGATGAAAACCCTGTGAATACCTTGTACTCTTCAGCAACATTAAAGCTATGCTACCAATCTTTCAATGGTAAAATAAATGAATGGAAAATGCTGTTGCTCTATGGTCTTGGTACTTAACTTGATGCAGTCTACACATTTCCAAGAGGCTCCTGAAGACACCAACCTTTACAATATTATAAATATCACATTAGCATTTTCGCTGAAGGCCATGACATAAACTGGATTAGCTAACCTCATGCTAAGGGAATTAGGAGCATTCATGCAATGCAGTACTCAAACTGAGGGGTGCTAAATTGCAGGGAGGGACCAATAATTTCTTTCAGCTCTTCTAGTTAAGAATCACAACTCCAACGACACTTTATAGATACTTCTAAATCTCAGTTCAACAGCTCCAGGACATTCAAATTACATTTTCTTTCTTCCTTCTTCCCCCAGACTTTCACACGTCCATACACTTCATTCACTCTTCACTTAATCTCCTGCCCTTCGCACACAGTCTTTTTCTTCGTCCCATTTCCATGCAGGATAAATCAGACTTGTACAAATGTTCCAGAAATATACTACATTTGGACACAAATCAAGCATGCAATATTTCAGCTGAAAATGACTGGTGGTTCCAACTGGAAAGTCTTCCCTAATTATCAGCCTCAGCTTCTCCTTTCCCCTCTTCATCCTATTGCCTCAAATAGCATGTTGAATGTTCATATTTTAAATTTAACTTCAGATTGAGTAGATAGTAATGTCTCTTATTCCCCACTTAGATAAAGTCTATGCATTTCTCTCTTCTAAACCTTCATCACACGACAACCTTTTTGTTGTGGGTGTTTGGCTGCTTACTAGGTGAGCTGGCAAAGACTAGGAAACCCATCAAGGGGAAAAGACAGGCAGAAATTAAAAAAAAAATAATCAAGAAGTAAATAACATTTTTGCAGGCTGATGTACTGGTCCTTCATCTCTGGCAAAGTTCTTCACTTCATGAAGTCACCTAAGGCCATCAGCTGAGGCAACAAGTTTCATTTTAAGTTCAAATGGACACATTTGCTACAGTGCTACAGTGCTTCCAGGCCTACACACATGATTTATTTATTTACTTACTTATTTTAAACAGAAAACCGGAAAGAAATCCTAAACTGGGAAATCAAGGAATCCAGGTGTAAGAAGTAAAGAAAAAAATCCAGTTGTAAGTGGCAAAATAAAGAAGGTCAATTCTGCATCAATATGAAACAGTGTAACTGGTTTATTTGTTAAGTGTCATTTTCCTTTCATAGTTCAAGGCCAATTCCCTACTTGTTTTGGTAAAGTGAAGTGATAAATAGTGTTCTCATAGATTGTGGTGATACATTTGCAGTTACTGGAAAAATCTTATCTTGTAATTTACAGCAACCAGGACTCAATCTCCCTTTGCCTGAAATCCTGTAAAGTGTACTTAAATGGGGCTGTCAGGGCTTTTCACTTGGCAGCTTAGGGGCCATATCCCTGCTGTAAAGGACAGTCGAGTAATGCACGGACGGTCGGGGAAATTATAAAATTAACCCAGCTGGAGGCCAGGCTGGGCTCACTGCCAGGGCTCCAGAGGCACGAAGGCTGAGAGCTACTAGCTACTATTGTGGTGACACTCGTGTGATGGTAGCGTGGGACTTCATATGATAGAGTGAAGGTGAGGGGTGGGGACAAAGTGTTCTACAATCAGGTACCCCAGGCCCTGCCTGCAACAGGAGGTGGAGGGGAGCTGGCCTGAGTAGGGGCCCCCAGCACAGAGCACAGCATAAGAGCATGGGGCATCGGGAAGCATTTGGAGACCTGGAATGACACGCGACTTTGGGGCTGGATGTCCTGTTATCTTTCTGCCTTCTCCCTGCACTGAAAAAGGGGTGGGGGACATGATACCTACTTGAAAATGTGTAGAATAAGACACTTGTGGCCCATTTGTCCCTTTAGGAAAAAAAAATCTGAAAATTTACAATATACACATCCAATATACAGATCAAGGATGTGGGGGACTTCAATCACCCTGACATCTGTTGGAAAAACAGCATGGTGAGCTGTAGGCAATCTAGGAGATTTCTGGAAAGCATGGAGGATAATTTCCTAAGCCAGGTAATAGATAGCCCTACCAGAGAGGATGTGATACTGGACCTGGTGGTCACCATTACAAGTGAGCTAATTGGTGATACAAAGATCAGGGGCAGCCTGGGCTGCAGTGACCATGTGCTGGTGGAGTTCACAGTCCTGAGGGGTGTGGGTCAAGCCAGGAGTAAAGTCAGGACCCTAAATTTTAGGAAAGCAGAATTCCAGCTCTTCAAGGAATTAGTTGATAGGACCACCTGAGAAACTGCAACCAGGGACAAGGGAGCAGAACAGAGCTGAGAGATCTTTAAGGACACCTTTCATAGAGCACAAGAGCTCCTCATCTCTATGCACAAGAAATCGGGCAAGGAGGGCAAGAGACCAGTATGGCTGAGTCAGGACCTGCTGGGCAGACTAAAGGGCAAGAAGAAAATGCACAAGCAGTGGAAGCAGAGACAAGTAATCTGGGAGGAGTACAGGGACACTACTCAGTTGTCTAAGGATGGTGTTAGGAAGGCCAAGGGGCAGATGAAGCTGAACCTGGCAGAGAATATAAAGAATAGTAAGAAGCACTTTTACAGATATGTCAGTCAGGGAGACCCCAGCTAGGGGATGAAGGGATTTAAAGCAGACCTGCTGAGAAGAACTTGGGGGTACTGGTAGATGAAAGGCTGGACATGAGCTGGCAATGTGTGCTCACAGCCCAGGAGGTCAGCCGTATCCTGGACTGCATCAAAAGAGGTGTGGCCAGCAGGTCAAGAGAAGTGATTCTGCCTCTCTACTCTGCTCTGGTAAGACTCCACCAGGAGCACTGCATCCAGCTCTGGAGCCCTCAGCACAGGAAAGACATGGACCTGTTGGAATGAGTCCAGAAAAGGGCCACAAAAATCAGAGGCTGGGAACACTTGTCCTACGACGAAAGGTTGAGAGAATTAGGGCTGTTCAGCCTGGAGAAGAGAAGGCTCCAAGGAGACCTCATTGCTGCCTTTCAATACCTAAAGGGGCCCTATAAGAAAGATGGGGACAGGCTTTTTAGCAGAGCCTGTTGTGACAGGATGAGGGGTAATGATTTTAAACTGGAGGGTAGCTTTAGGTTAGATATAAGGAAGAAGTTTTTCACCATGAGGGTGGTGAAACACTGGAACAGTTTGCCCAGGGAGGCGGTGGATGCACCATCCCTGGAAATGTTCAAGATCATGTTGGATGGGGCCTTGAGCAACCCAGTCTAGGGAAAGATGTCCCTATGCATGGCGGGGGGCAGTTGGACTTGATGGCCTTTAAGGTCCCTTTCCAACTTGAGCTATTCTGGATTCTGTGAGTGTGATCTTCATGGTGTTTTACAACATAAGTCAATTAGAACACATCCATAAGTTTTTCAGAGCCCAGACAACAATGTTAAGCAGATTCAGTTTTGTTTCTTAGACCCTCCCAGATGTCTCCACTTACATGGGAAGGTATAACATGAGGGGCACACACAATTTCTAACCTTTCAGTAATTTTCATACATTGCATTTTTCAGAGCCTGGACCTCTTTTCCACATGTAGCTGCACCACAGGCCAGAATGATTGACTTGCTCCTTCTGTGGCAAAGTGGTTTTAGATATGCTGGCCAAAATTCAAAGGACTCTCTCTATTCCTAGTGCTCACTGAATATTTACACAAGATCTTCTGTTCATTATTGCATCCTTTTTTCTTTTTTTTTTTTGCCCCTTTCAGTACTGCAGGAAAGTTTCTGCTTTTCAAAATACTTCATGCAAACATGCTGCTTGCATACTTATCCAAGTTGAAACTCATTTTAGTATTTACAGGGCATGGTTTGATTCTCTGTAGATGCTATTTCATTATTTCCTTGTCTTTTGGGGTGTTTGTTTCTTCTCTCCATTTTATCATCCTCCTCAAATTGAATAAGAAAATATAGATTTATTCCCTCATCTCTTTGATGAACAAAGATGTTGAATATGTTCTTGCAAGAATGAGTGTCATCATATTACAAAATTATAATCATACAAGTATCAGTAAAAAGAACACTTCAGAATTTACAGCTTTTAACGGGTATGAGAAATAGCTTACAGAAAACAAACCACAGTTAAGAATATCTTGACCATAGCCACATGAAAGCATATATTTTTCCCTTGCATCTAAATGGTATTCAGTAAAAGAAAACAGATTTCTTCCGTATTATAGACAGATTGTATTTACTCCTTCTCACCAGTTATGTTGTTTCTCACCAACATGTTGCTTCCCCCACGTTTTAATCCAAAAAAAGCCCAGCTGTTTATTGCAACAACCTGTGACAGTGTCTTCTGCCAGTACACTTCTCACAGGCAACTGTAACTTTGATTTTTCACTATAATTTTGACATTTACACTGGTCAAGACATACTCTTCACGGAACACAACAAAGAAAGAGGTGTTCATACAAAGACAACATGTAAATAGGATCCAAATAACAACAGAAAACCTAACAGAAAATATTCACGAGCTTAAGTAAAAAAAAAAAAATTGAAAATAAAAAATAGACAGAAGTTAAGAAAAAAAACCTCAATCAATGGATTAGACAGGACACCCCACGGTGTGTCCACCAGCTGGATCTCCCATACAGAGCTTGGCTCAGAGCTCATTGCTGAGAGAGGCCCGGGCCGCTTTGTCCTTCCCGGGCAGGTTGCCTCCCCAGGGCAGGAGTGAACCTTGCTGTGACTGGCACCATGGAGTGGGTGGTGCAGTGGCTCTGCAACAGGGATGTGATTGGGGTGGTTGAGGATGTCAAGAATCACTCCTGTCTCACAGCATTTCTCATTTACAATGAGGAAAACCAAATTTAACCACCACAAGGTACAGTAAAAGTTGTGAAAGTTACTCTCTTACAGCTAGTCCTTCCTTGCACACACAGATTTATTGTGCAGGGGTTGAGGACTTACGGTATGAGAGTGCAAATCCTTTTAATAGTATGAGGTACAAACAAAATAAAAGTGAAGCATGCACTGTGCTTGTCTTTTCTATGAAGGGGTCAGGAGTTTGCTTTTGAAGGAGGAAGATATTTTTTTTCTTTAGGTCTGTAATGATAGCAGTATTATTAAAATGGTTAGACAGTCTTAAAAGCCATGGTCAGACAAACATCCAAATGTGCTAAGGAAGTGGGGAGAGAAATGAAGGAATTAACAGGCACATTCACAAGTTCATTTAGTTTAGAAGAGACCCCTGGGGACTGGAAAGTGGCTAACATAACAAAGTTATTTTAAAATTGCCTGGAGACATAACAGGAAACCATAGACCAGTTAGCATGATATAAAGTGGGGAGAAACTCCTAGAATATCAAATGGGAAAACACTTGAAGAAGCACAGCTTGAATAAGGATTGACAGTATAGAGAAAGGAGGGAGATTGGGGTTCATGGCTCGCTAACTTGCTGGGATTCTTTGAGGAGATTTCTGCCACAGGAACCAGGGAATGCAGTAAGCACCACCAATATAAACCTTTATCTCTATTAAAGAAAACATATGCTATATTTCAGGTGAGGATTAACTCCTTCCTTGATAGCACACCACCACAGCCTCTGTGCAGAAATACCTGATCATGTCCAGACACACCAAAACATTCCCTGGCAAGTACCACTTCTTGTCGAAAGCTGGTCCTTCTATAAATACATTTCTTACACAAAAAATAATATAAAATAAATCTAATGAAGAATTCAGTGATACTTTTCATCAGCTGTGTCTGGCAGTATCAGTAGCAATGCGACTTATCAGAAATCCTTAATAAATGTTCTAAAATACGTTGCAAAAAGACAGAAAAATTAAGAATTGGGTCTTGTTTTTAAATCCTCAAAATGGAAACAGCTTGAAGTTTGATTTCTTTATACTTTACATGAAAGTAAGCACATTCTCTTGATATGCCACAGTCTGTAGATAATGAACCAGGCAAAAAAGACAGCACTGAAAGTCTGCTTTGATTCATGGGCGAGACAGCACAATAATGGCAATGAATATGAAGCCGTCTACCACTCAGTAAGCATTTCAAATCAGTTTCATGATTATAAATAATTGTTACCATATTTGTAAAACTGAACACTAAATTCCCTTTTTGTTAAAGAGATAATTGTCCAATTCATGTGAGCAGAAGTTATTCTCCTTCCTCTCCCCCTTCTAAGTAGCTGTTACTTGTGCTAAGTTTTATTACATGAAATAAGAGAGCCGAGATACTGATCAGCACAGTTAACTGAACTGAAATGTTACCCAAAATGAAATGTTGCTGCAAAGGAAACATTTGGCAAATGTAGAAGTCAGATTGTGGTCATGCAGAAGCATTTTATGATTAGAAATGTCTCATTCTATTCTTCTGCCTGCTTTTGAGGAGCCAAAATTAACTTGGATTTCTGGCTATAGGTTGTGAGCTCCCAGCCCGGGACAGCTGCTTATATGTTTCCGAGAACTGAGCTGGTTGGTGAGACTTGCCATTTTCAAACAGAAATAGCCTGAATGTAACAGCAGATCCAACACACGTGAGTTCACATGCCAGAAGTATTTCTGCATTACCAGAAGGAAGGCTGTAAAGTATGAATTAAATTTGTTTCCTTAATGATGAATTTAGTGCTATTACCCTGACAATCAACAGCTCCCACATTAAAAAAAAAAAATATATAGTGAAAATTATTTACTAAATTTGCATGACAAGGCAACAGAGTAACAATTTACTGAAGACCATGAAACAAAACCAAAATATTTAACTTGCATCATTGCCAAGGCTCGCCCTGTTTTGCAGACAACTGATGAGATTCTTGAACAAAAGGTAGCAACCCTAACGGAAACTCAACCAGCGAAGAAAGGGTCATAAAGAGATACTGGGTTTTGAGACTAAAAGTTGAAACAATTGCAAGAGTTGGAAACAGCTGATTCAAAAGATTAGTTGGGAAGAACACTTTCAAGCTATTTTCTATCCTGCCTTAAAAAAAAAAAAAAAAGAAAAAGGATGCCAGGGAGTGAAAGGCTATGCTGGCCATCAACCATGTGCATCTAAAACCAAGAAAACTACCCAATTGACCAGTAACTGGGGGTAACAAAGTAAGCTGGAATTAGCTCTGTATGATAGTCTATATGTGTTACATTGTAACCCACCAACACTACTTATGCTAAAGAAAGACAATTAAAGAAATGCAGCACAATCTGTGATGGCTTAACTCATGTGTCTTGAGCACTGTGAACACAGCAAATTGAAAGAAAGATTTAAATATCATCTAAAATATGGCATTCACAACTACTGGTATTGATGCCTTTTCTCAGGCTTTCCTTATTCTTTCAGCAGCCTGAAAAAATTCTGGTTTCCATTCAAAGAGCTAGTGTCATCACCTTCTCTATAAACATCAACAGCAAATCTGCTCCTATGATATGGAGTGCCATGGTGTGCTTTGCAACAGTTTTTGCAGCCAAGTATTTTCTGCTTCATACTCTACATTTGCTTGCAGAAGTGCCAACATGGCTTTCTCCCTTTCTCCCTCTATAACAAAGGAACAAAGATCCCACAGAGGTTCTACTATTATCAACTTAAATCAGTTTTTAAGATAATGTCTGCCAGCCAAATCCTTTAAGTGATGATCTTCAGATGGACTAAAGTCACCTGTTTTCCTTTCTTTTTCTTTTTTGCAAGAAAAAAGAATCACAGCGTCTCCAGCCTGACAAAATAATAGAATCATAGAGTTATTTATGTTGGAAAAGACATTTAAGATTATTGAGTCCAACTATAAATCTAACACTGCCAAGTCCACCACTAAACCATGCTCCTAAGGGACACATCTATACATCTTTTGGCTAAAAGAAAAGCTAGTGGGGTTTGGCTGTACCTGTCTCCAGATGTCTGGATGTCACTGATTCTAGATGTTGCTGAAAAGAAATGAGAGTAATTCTACCTTAGACCATCCCCCTCAGAGCATGCAGCCCAGTCCAGTCATTCCCAAAGACAGTTTGCTCATTCACCTGTTTCCATGGCACTGATAATTTTTTCAGGTCCCATCTCCATCCAACACTGTGCCCACTAGAGAAAGCCTGCCTCTATCTGTTCCTCTTTCCTCTTATATCCAGAGCTGTAGCCAAACACCTTGGTATCCACAGCAAGTAGTCACAAGTCAGTTTCCAGGTTCTATCACTGTCTGAAGGCTGACACAGTCACAAACCTTCAAGCCAGCTCTTTTCATTGTCTACAGAAAAAGAGGCAGGAGAGTGCTCCTAATTTGACTGATCATGCACATGAGTTGCTAGAAACAGACTTAGAGCTCTGCCCTTTATCTTTCTGAGATAATTCATGTAGCTCAGCCTGAAAATCTGTAATTGCAATTACTACTAGCCCTAGCTAAATTGCTAGTTTGAAGGCTTTCCCCCCAATTACATTCCCACAGGTCACTGCCAAATTACACAATATTATCTGAAATGTCATCTAAGACTTCGGATGTTTATCAGAGTTGGCTTAACTGGTTACTATGAAATCTTTTTAATGAGACGATTAGCTACATAAAACAATGACAAACCTTGAATCCTTACATTTGGCTGATAATATATATATAAAATATTAGTAAGAGTTTCATCCCTGAAAAAGCAGTAAGTGGATAAAACTGGCAGCTGCTATAATGAGATAACCACCTAGCTGAGACTTCTGAGGTACTTCTAAATACAAACTATGAAAATACCACCTTTGTTCTCTCCCTTCTTTACCTCTTAGTGCAAATCTCTGCTTTCTTCCAAGTCCCAGTGACAGCAGACAGCTTTCTCTGCACAGCTATCTTCTGGTTATAAGCTTCACACTAAACAACTCTGAGAACAGCCAGATAGTCTTTCCAGATATAGCAAAAGGCACACATCCTCTCACAGCTATATGAAAAACAATCCCAGGGTTGCTGGGTCAGGTTGTTTTTCAACTGCTATGTTGTAAATAAAGTAGTAAATCAAACAATATTCAAACAATGTAAACCACTGCATTTTTTAGACTGGCATGTCTCATAAACACCTTGTCCAATTCATTTCTCTCACCATCCTCTCTTAAAAAAAATAAATACAAGTTCTCCTGTGGCAGAGGAGAGCACATGAGAAATGTCTTGGCTGCACGGTGAAGTTGAAAATTAAATCAAACTCAGATTTATAGCAAAAAAAGCTAATTGCTAGCTTAAACATGGAAAAAATTGTCTCATATAACATATTGTGATGAATCAGCAGAGCAGTCACAGGTCATGGGGGACAGTGTGAGGAATGAAGTTGCTGCTTCAAGGGGTCACACGTCATCAAGAGACAAATTATTTGTGGGAGGCCAAACAACCCTGGAGCAGTTGCTAGAATAAGCTGACCAGTCTGGAACAGGGACAGGGTGGACCTCCTTCAGAAAGAGATAGGCCCAGCCATCAGGAAGAAATGTGTTGCATCACATTGTATTAGCAGGACTGAAGCAACAGCCCCCTGTAGTGACCTGCACACCCTTGGCACAATGCTGTGCCAATGTGCTGGAGAAGCCTCACCAGAGGCCCTGACACCAAATGCCAGCTGCCAGACATGCAATGCCTGCTCACCTTGTACAAAAGAACAGACTGATGGAGGATATCCAGCCCTTGGTTGGCTCATTTTGGGCTAAGCTGGAAATTTATTAATTGCAACGGTTATATCTAGCAAGATTAAGTGCATCTGCCGCTCTGCCAGCTCTAGATTATCATCTTTCCTTTAAGACTTGCTCCAGGTAACTACTAGAGCCCAAAGGCTGCAGAAGCTGTGGGTCTGTCAGCTGCATCCCCTGCATCGCAGTGCACACAGGTGCTTAACCAGCTCATGAGGAAAAGAGGCTGGCATGTCCTGTCCCCCCATCACTCACTCTGAAGTGGCTGCTTACATAGCTACACACAAACACCAAAAAAGTCATCCAAATATTTTGCAATAGGTATCTTTCCCATAAAACAAACCAATCTTTTTACTTGATGTTGCTAGTTTTTCTTCCCTAAATGTTGCTTATGCTACTCTCATCTCCACTGCCAGGGGCATTTATGTATAACCCATCTACTGCTATATTCATTTGGAAGCTGAGACCTGCCTTTGGTATTGCAGAAGGGCCCATTTTGCGTCTTTGTTTCAGAAGGCTATTTGCTTTTTTGTGTTTGTAATCAAACGAAGCTTTGTCATTTGTCAATGTCTTTTTCCATTGTATTTTTTTGAATTTCAGTATTTGTTTTTTTCACAGGTGTGGTGCTGAATGACAAATAAAACTTCTCCCTGCTCTAAAACAGGTTACTTTCCCAAGGAAGTCTGTACTTTTCCATAAATTATAATTGTTCCTGTAATTGTGTAGCATCATGAGAGACTCCACTGACGTCTACCAGAATCCCAGCCCGAATGGAGTGCAGCAACATTCACAAAGGAGAAAGGCTCTGGGGAGAATGGACGAGAGGCTGGTTTCTAATAAAAAGGAGTGTGTTACCATGCCTGTTCATACCCAGCCTTACCCTCTAAAAAACGTCATGTCCTGTCAGAAGATCCACAAAGTACCTGACACTTTTGCCTGCTTTTCAAGGAGCTGAGCACACACTGCTCACTGAGTACAGCATTAGGGACACCACACTGCCCAGAGCGCTCTGCAATCCTACACAGCTTCTGCCCTTCCAGCTCTTCTGAAAATTACTACTACTTTTTAATTTTTAATAATGCATTTTCATCCCTCTTTTTTGTGATCTTGGTTTTAAGTCTGTATAGATTTAAAGACACTTTATGAAACTCACCTCAAACTGTGGACTTTGGTTTGTTTTTAGCTGAAGAGACACAAAAGACTTGGCAACAGAGCTGCAGCAAGACCTCAGATTTCTGGAACACAGACCAGAACAAACTGAGGCATCACTGCTTCATGACACAGCTACAGCTCCATTGATCCGTTCTACCTAGTTTCACCAGTATTTAACATACACAGGAATGTTACGCACACATTCATCAGGAATGTTTACAGATAATCCTCACTGACTGCAACCAGCCCCAGCTCCCAAATTTCAGAAGACTGGATCACCAGTAACTGCATTGACATAAAATTTCAATACTCTTTGGCTTCCTGCTGGTCTCTATCATAGTTTTCCACTTTCTCTCTGCATCCTATTTACACACACAGCATCTCTGTCTCTGCTCACTTCTCACAGCTACCCATATCCAAGGGTCTTCATTTCACTACTCCATTTATTGGAAATAATCTTACACACATATAGCATTTTCCACCAAATACATTTGAAAGGTACATTTCTCTTTCATTTAACTTCAACTCTATGAAAATTTTCTGCAGTCCGTCCATCCGTCCATCCATCCATTCATTCATTCATCCATCCATCCATCCATCCCTCCCTAACAAGCCCAGGTCCACAGCAATAATATTAGGCTGTTACTGTCCTACTCCAGGTGTTCCAAATCAAGGCAGAGAGAACTGAGCAGGCACAGCAGCTTTCCCAGCCTCAGCCTAGCTTCCTGCACCCAGCCTCTCTTTTTCCATTCTTTACTGCTGTTCTTTTCTTCACCACTGGCTTCCATTGCCTTCTATTAATAAGAAAGCCTGGCTTAGCCAACAAAGATCTCTGTATCACACTGATTGCTCCTCTGCATTATTGTTGATGCAAAACAGCACTGTGAGCAGAGAAGCAGCTAAACCGCATGCTAGCATGGCTTGTCACATTTCCAATAGACAAAAAACTATGTGCACTGCTGCCCTTTTCCAAGAGTAAGGCTGCAATTAAAAGCTGGAGCATGCATTTCCCATTTTCTATCCATACTGCTCTTTTGTTTGCAATTTTGTCTGTACTTTCTTGTCCTCAGGGAAAGAGAATTAGATATTAACATGGACAGCAAAGAAAAGCATCTGCTCTTCTCAATTAAATTTATCTTTTTTCTTCAACACCAAACAACTATTATTCTTAACATCATTTAGAAGACTGTCTACTGCTGAAGGAAAAAGTGAAAGAAGATGCTTTCAGTTTCATTTACTACTTACATTTCAAGTAGTAGAGATGTGGTTACCATGGTGGGCTAAGGATACAAGAAACACAAAGTTTTGTAGAGAGAAACAGCAACAACCCACTGATGTTGTTGAGGAGAAAACAGAAGAAACTCTTCAGACTCAAATATAAATTGTGAACTTCAAGCTAATACTTATATTAGGAACAGCTGTTCTGAATTAAACTTACCTATCTTAATTAACTGGATCATTCTAGGCTGTCTAGCACCTGTGCCTGAAACAGGTTTTTTTTTAATAATACTTTTTTCTTTTCCTCTGTACTTTTTTGAAGAGGTGGAAGGTCATTTAATGAAGTAAGTAAAGATTTCTGCACTAGAATCCTTCAATCTTGTTCTAATGCTCTATGTAAAATATTCTTGGCTTTGACGTCTCAGGTTTATTTGACCCAAGAAAATTAACACAGATTTCTACAGAAAATCCAGACTATTACAGGAATAAGAAGTTAAACTGATTACTCTACTTTAGGAATGATTTGATGAAAATTATACACCAGATGAGTTCAGTGCAGCATGCTATTAGAAACATCAGCTCTCTGACAGGATGTCTAACATCTAGAAAAGGACTTGATTTTTATCCCCTGTGAATTTCAATATCAAAACTTCCACTGCTGTTGACTGGAGCAGTATTAAATCTGTTTTGGTGTGTTAGCTAGTATATGAGCAGATGACTGTTCTGCTCACCTACATTTTTCCATGCACTTTCAATCAAAACAGCTGAACTACTAGAAGGAAACAGCTTAGGCATCATCTTTCTAGCAGTCCATAAACTGTAAAGTAACGAGTAAAATAGGAGGAGTTAAGAAGGAAATAAAGCCCTTTGAGAAAGGAGATGGAGGGTTCTGAGCAATTGTCTGAGGACATATTTTTATTTTAAGTACATGGTTATTGATACAGTCTGGAACATCCAGCAACAAAATACGTATGTGGTGCCTATGAACTAAAGTGATTATTTTGAAGGTTTTTTTCTACTGTATCCAGAGCAAATAAAGAAAAAGATGAAAAAAAATTCCTTTCTGCTCCACCTACACTGTGTAATTATGATATTGCTGAAACAAGTTTTTATTTACATGTATTTGATCAAAAAGTTTCAGTTATATTTTTAAAAGTTGGATTTTATAGCACGGATTTTTCTTTATGGGATTACATAACTTCTACTTTCCTCTCTTCTTTTCTTCCTTTGTCTATGTTATTTTGCCTCTTTTTGTCTCTCTTTCCCATCCTCTTTCTGCCTTTCATTGTTATTATATAGTGAATATCATGATTTATTTTAATTAAAGCCCCAACATCTGGAATTAAGTGACTGCAGGATGATCTCAGTTTTCACCTACTATAAACATAGCTGATTTCCTAGAGATGTGTATCCTTTGCCTAATTCCTATCTCCAAAAACCTACAATAATCCCAAATTCCCCTTTAAATCTGAAAATATGACTGGGAAAGAGACAGCAGTACTCAGACTAGTTTTGATATGCAAGTACTAACCAGTCAACCAGCTGTTATCCAGATAAATTCATTGTGATTGAATATTGTCTGCTTTCTTCTTGAAGAAGAAACCTTAGGAACTTTATTATTGGTGTTATTATCACTATCATTATTATTGATGTCATTATTATTTTAATTTGTATAACTTCTTAGTTTTTCTCATTAGAGAAAGCTTGAAGAAAAGGCAAATTATGAGAACCACAACCACCTGTAAGTATCCTTTCTCCACCCTCTCTGTCAGGTAGCTTTTGTCTATCTATAGAGTAAAAGATTATGACAAGTCTCAGATGAAGAGCAGCTCTACCTTGGAACACAGGATATAAATGTACTCGTCTGTTTGTCAAGTCCTTTTGGATATTCTAGGAAGAAAGGTTATAAATATATTCATACACAAAATAAACTATTGATTATTGCTGCTGCTATGAAAGTTAGTTTCCCTGTCTGAAGAATACTTAATAAACTCAGGAGTTCACTTTGAGCCTCAGAAAAAAACAAAACCCTGCACGAAGCTGAGACTCCCTTATCCTATGGAAAACACAGTGTAATACAAGTTTTACTTGTTACACTGCACAGATTTTCAACAATGAATTAATTACATCTCACATAAATGATAGTAGAATTCACAAGGGAAATCAAGTAGTCCTTAATTTGTTGACTTTCCCCCCTGATTATAGCACATTCCAGTGCTATAGTAATTCTCATAGTGAGCTTGTAAGCATTTTCCAAGCCAGAACAGCCCTTAGTCCTGTTTTGGTCTACACAGAAAAAAATACAAGTTTGTTTAGAACTGAAAATTACTGTGAAAAGGAAGAAAAAAACTCCACAATGTAAGTCTGAACAAAGAACAGAGGGAGGCAATGATAGTAGCAATAATCTTCTTTCATTTTTAACACCTTTCACTTTGAAACTTTCTAAAGCTCTTTCAAAGTTATGTATACACAAGTAGCTTCACCAGCTCATGAAAAGGAGTGGCACCTGAGAATGAACACAGCTAGCTGCAAGAAAGCACTTGGTGTTTTCTTCCACTGCAACCTTCCTTTCTCCCTCTTCTCCATCCACAACATGTACCCCATACAAATATCTTGCATGAAGCTTATTTCAAGGTTGCAATTCCATTCTCAAAATCCACTTTCAAGACCTTCCAACATTCTTGACAAGTATTTGACCATTCAAGACAGTTAACACAACAAAAATAAAAATCCCTTTTCCCTACTCATGCATATGCTAACATCATGGTGCTGAAACACTTTCCACCGTACAGCCACATTACATCTCACCTGGAACCTCCCCTCGTCCTTCACGGAGGTCACCTGCAGCAGTAGATTCCCCCAGCGGTTTAGAGTGTGTCGTCTTCCTTGGGGCCCCCCTATGGTCTGCAGTCTACAGGCATTTTTACTAGTAAGGTCTAACTTGCCAGCTTTACAGGGCAGGACTGATTTCCCATCCGGACATTTGAACCAGTTCATTCTAGCATTGTAGGTAGCTAGGGTCTTTGCGATCGGAAGATCTCGCGATGTACGGAAAAGACATGATAAGGACCCCCCTCTGGGTAGCTAGTAGTTTAGCCTTTGATGTAAGCAGATGGATGTGACGTCGTAAACCTAAGCTATAAAACGCGATGTAACCCACTAATAAACGCCATTTGCTCCGTCCACCACATTGGTGTCTGCGATTGCATGGTCCGAGCGGCTAATGGGAGCCGTCGTCCCGTGCTCGAGCCAGGTCGCCTGCCTTTAGAAAGAAGGCAACAAGCATGCCATCAGATGTGGTGCAAACCTAACAAATACAAAAACACTGGATTAATAATAAATTAACACCTGGCTAAAGTTTATTTATATGTAATATTAGAACATATCAAGATACTTCAAACAAAAATCAATCCTGTCATTCACTCCTTTGTCAAAAAGAAAATGGATTAATTTACTGAATACAAGGTCTTGTACAAGGTCTACAATAATACTGACATTCCTCCCGTGCAGAACTATTAGCATTTTATTTATATTCTCATACTGCCTTCAAACCTCAGTCAAGAATCAGGTTCTCATTATGCCCTCTTGGCAAATAAGGAGACAATCCTTGCTAGGAATATGTACCAGGTAATTAATTTTTTTTAAGGACTTTCTCCTTTTTTTCAGGGTGCCTTTGTAGAAGCAGAGCCTGCCAAAGACACTAACTTGGATTTTCTCTAAAGCCACCCAACTCTTTCTGAAATTCAATTGGCTTCACAACTAGAAATTCATCATTTGTTCTTTTTCAAACTTACATCCAAGGACACTTCTCCCTTCCTAGTACTTTAACCATGCACAGCCCATGAAGTCAGCACACCAAGAAGCATGGAATTACCAGCCAAATGCAGAACAATGAAATCAGGAGTGATACAAAGAAAGAGTATTATACATGTTTCCTCACCTCTGACTCATTTATCCCTGCCACAAAATCTGGGACCTCTATCAAGTTTCATCAGCAGATATTAGTGCAGGATGTAAAATATACTGAATCACCAGTCAAACTAATAAGGATCAAAAGAAAATTTTCCATAATTTTTTTAGGGTCATACTTGGATGGAGTATCATTACATGAAGGAATCTCAATCCAGAGAAACAAGTGAAATCTTTCTCCCTTGCAAAATGCTTTTCATACTTACCTCACCCACAGCACTGTACAGGATCATTTCTCAAGTTACAAGTTTGGAACGAGAGAACAGAGGGAATTTTCAAAGTTCTTTCACTTGCCATAACCTTTTGGGGTGTTTATAGATCTTGTAGCAGAAACCACAATGCTCCCACTGGAATGTGACCTGTCACTTTTTAAAGTAGAAGAGAGACTGGCAATGAAAATGCCCCAATTTCCCTTTCTTTCCAACTGAGGCTTTTCACAGCTTTCCTCATAATTGCACATAAATTATGTACTTCCTTCAAAGTCAAGCTGTCCAAAAGACCACATTAACAGCTCGTGCATCTTCTTTTCTTTCACCTGCTGTGTTCTTCTTTGGACCAACATTCACCTCCTAATGTGATGACTACACAATGCTCCTCTCTAGGATTTTTTTTTGTTTGATTCTATCTCTGTTACCTACAACGAGATTTTCTCTTCATTAATTATTCTGAATTAACGGCAAGTGGTCATAGTGCAGTACCCAGGATCTATCATCAACAGCCAAGTAATAGCAGGAATCCTGACTTCACACACCTGCCTCTTATAAGATACAAGAAAGCAGAAATCTAAATAAATTCTTTTGAAGTTATGCCCACATTCAGCACCTCATCATGCAAAGACCATAATGACTGAAGTCTTGCTACAATAGTTGCCATTTAGTTTACCATTTCATAGTAAAGTCTTATTTAATTTGATCTTGTTTTTGACATATAATGGAGTCCTGCCAATATGTCCTTCTCCTTCTTTTGACTGCTGATTGGTTTTTGAATCAAGAATTGGTGGCACACTGATTTTCACTGAGTTTTCTCCATCATGGTTTCTTAGATGAAGCGGCAGGCAGAGAGCAACTCCACTCTTTCCCTCCTAGCTTAAATTCAGAGATCCTTCTCCCAGCCTATTGCCAGGGCTGAGCAAGCTCTGCCAGCTCCAGATTAGAATTTCTCAGAATTCCCTCCTGCAGTGCAGGTGGATGTTTGTTTCCATATGACCTACAGCAGCTCCACTGAGATGGGACTGAGTGCATCATCTACTGCTGTGCCAACATATCCACTATATACAAATCAGCACCACAAAAGGAGGGAGCCTGTCCAATCTCATTATGCCTGACTACATAATTTGAAACAATCAGACATATATCATAGACAGTGTAAGCTAAAGGATTTACCTAATTCACATGCAGTCATGAACACTAGTTAGATTTGCTCACAAGCTACTTAGGAATTTAAGTCTGTGAGTTTGAAATTAAATATTATTTTGGAAATAGGAGCATAGCCTGAAAATAACAGATGAGAGATTCTAATACAGAAAAATCAATGATAGTTACTACACAATCATGCTTTCAGGAAAATGAGCCCTCCACCTCCGGCTGCATGTAATCAACTGTTAGATATGTAGAAAGTCTCTACTTACAACATAGCCAGCCGATATCAATATTAATTAGAGTTGAGGAAGCAGCTTGTAACAAAGAATTCATTTGATGAGTTCTACATATTTTGCAGATGTCACTGCTCTCTTAAATTTAGAATTTTTCATTATTTTGCAGAATATATACTTCCTCTCCAGCTAACTAGTGTTGGAATTGTTAATTAATTGTGGTTTGTCACAGAGATCATTTAAGAAATCTTCTCTTTTAATTTAGCTTTGTACATTATAAACAACTCTCACAGAACACAAGTTTTAAATTAGTTTATTGGGAGAACAGGAGCTTTCAAGATGAAAATGAACATTCTGTGAACATCTGCACACACATATTTTGAGTAATTGGGGAAAACACACAGAGAACAGAATGATACGACTAAAAACAATACACTAAAATGCTGTGAAACATTTTGAGGAAATTTTGATTGCATTTAATAGCACCAATTCCAACCATATTCTGATGAACAAAAATTAAACTGTCAAAGGAAGGAAATACCCACAAAATTGTGTTTCTCAATTGTTTTATTGTTTACAAGGTCTTTCACAGCCTCTGAAGTGCTGCCAGGGAATCCTAGAGATCACCAGGAAGCCAGCGGCAACTGCAGAGAAGCCCCTTATCTCTAGACCAGCTCTTGGTCACTACCATTTACTAACTGACAACATATTCCCAAGCAATTCATGCTACAGATTTTGGAACTGAATTGAACATTGCTTCTTAATCATGCTGAAACCACAGAAGTACTTTCAGGCAGGGCTTGGAAAACCGTTAAAGCCTTATGTTGCATTATATTTCCTAGCAGACCTCATTCAGCAGAGAATGTGCATGTCTCTGCCCTCCATCTTCTCCTCTTGCTCAACGCCTGTCCCTTCCCCATAGTTCAACTTCAGCCTGAGAAATACGACTACACACATGAGGAGATGAGTACACTTCCCAGAAAAGTATCCACTAGACTTACAGATGAGAAAAACTGAAGGAGGGAAAGAGAATATAATACCTAAGACCTCCAGTGATTTCAAAGAAAAAGTCAAATCAACAGTAGCCAATTGTGCCAGAGCACAAGCACTTTAGAAACGTTAATTCTTGCAATCACAGCCCACACTACTAAATATTTGACTTGTTCCAAAATAAAAAAAAAACCCTACAGTTTTTAGCCAATTTTTATTTTCAATAAAAATATCCTACATAACTCGACAAAGATTTCTCCTGCACTATTGATAAAAGTTTTTCAGAAAAGACAACTACCATTTATAAAAAATGGACTCAAATATACGTATTCTTCTCAACTCCTCACATCCTAAAGCATTCTGCAATTTATTTCCCCACTTTCATCTACTGAGATTCACAGTAGTCACGGTGTGATCATATGTTTTTTAAAGAATAGCTGATGAATACCTGAAAACTCTCCCACTGTGGGACACTCTGTTTTCTCAGGAATGAGAAAAGCAGCCAGAATGACACATTTTCTATTTCTAAAAATAAGCTAAAAGGCCAGAGAAATCAATGAAAAAAAATCACTGCTAAGACAGCACAAAACACAGAATACCAATTACATTTTGGCAATGTGACTAATGAGATAGCCAGCTAATTACTCGATTCTGATAAAACTTTTTAGCAAATAATATTATGGGTAATGCCTACTTCCTTTCTAATACTGCAATTTTTCATTATGAAAAATCATAAAGGATAACATATTATAAAATCCCTACCTACCTAAGTGAGATTTTGCTTCTATGCTGTTAGTCATTTTACGACTCAACTAGTTAAGCAGATTACTGCTGGATAAGGAAGCTGAAAGAAGGGGTTTGTCTAGAAACAGGTTGATTTTTTTCCCCTGTATTGCCTTACATGAGAGGGTAATTTAATTTACATAGCCTTCCCTGCAAGGATTTCCTACATTTCCCTGCTCTCCTATCTGGAACTCTCCTGGGAGGCAGGAAAGGAAAGGACCTCTCTGTAATCTCTGCACAGGAATTCACCTCCACATCCAAGACTTCCCTCCTAATTTGATAATCACCAAATACTACAGAATTAAGAGGAGGTTAATTCAACCAATACATGTTGTTCCAGAGAGATGAGAGTAAAGGTAAATTTTTCCTTCTGCCAGTCCCAGTCCCCTACTCCACAAACTTGGATATGTCAGAATAATTCCACCAGTTGGAGGATTTTTTGGAGCACTGTTGATAACAGCACAGTTCTGCTGCCCTCACTTCTACAGATGTTGCAACACCAGGGTACAAGCACTACTCTGATCATTAAAAAAACCTGTTATCATATACACTACATGTGTATAAAATCAGTTCTTCTGTATAATTCCTCTCTAATAGGGATTCATCACTAACCCACAGGCAAAGAACCCCTGCAGAATGCATGTGTACTGGAGGGAAAGACAAAAGTGGCTTGAAATCTAAGGGCAAGTTAGAAGCTCTCAAAACTTCTATTACTATAGGTTTCTAAAGGTTATTAAAATTCAATCTTAGTCAAGTTGCAGAAAGGACTTGTAATAAAAAGGTCTACTTTTAAAGCATGAAAACCCTTCATAAATAGCATAGTTCCATCATTGCTTTGGTTTCTGTCCCTCAATCTGTATCCCTTTGCTGTCTCTTGGAAGTTCTTTCTGCATATTTGTACATCATACAGCACTCTGGGATCCTAGTCTTTGGCTGGAACATCTATGTGTTTTACTAATACACATCATAATATGGTTTCTTGGATATCTAAAGCATACTGCAATTCTCTTTTATTCCTGCTTGTCTTAAAAACTGAGATTTCACTGAGCTGGCAATAACAATTAAGAGTAGATATTACAGATCCATATACTTTTTTATCACAGTAGAGATTCCAAACAACAACTGTGCATGAAAGGTAAGGAACTTCAGTAGAATTATTGCCCCACACAGTAAACAAACAGCTGTTTATCATTGGTCTAATTACCAAGTTAATGAGATACTAATTTCTGTATTCATAAAGTATGCATGAGCAAGCATAAGCGTATGCAAAGCAGAGCATAGTGACAAATTTAATAAATAAAATTACAAGATATTGGTAAATAAACATCTTTAAACCTAAGAATCAGGTTATGTTTTATGGGAAGCTTGCATGAGCAACACATAATTCTACTACTTCTAGATGTTTGTATATTAACAACATTGAACAAGTATATACTTCATTTAGAAAGGAAAAATAGCAAATGTACAAATATAAACTGGAGAATAACTGGGCTGGCAGCAGCACTGAAGAGAGGTTTGGAAGTTACAGCACAGCACCAAAATAATTATTATTACTAGTAGTAGTAGTAGTAATAATAATAATAATAATAATAATAATATAAGTACCATGATAATATGCAGGTGATGCAAGAAAAGCAAAATTTTCTGGGAGGTCACCTGTAAGTATAAGCAGTAATTCTGCTCTCTGACAATGTTGTGGCTGAAGAGCTTCATTAGGAAAGAGTTAGAAGAATTAGTGAGATTCCAGAATAGAACAACAAAAATGCTAAGAGGTTTGGAAATCATAAACTTTGCAGAAAAGTTAAAAAAAGTTTAATTCTTCCATTTAAAGAGTTAAAATACAAAGAGTACATTGTAAATTCTTCCGTTAAATAAAATATTTCAATGAGGAGTATAATGATTGATTTTCTCCATGTTTCCCTGAGGAACTATGAATACTCACTGAGAGCAGTGGGACTTAATATATTAGGAAATCTTTCTCAATAGTCAAGCCCTGGACATTTAAACACTGGAACAGCTTATCCATGAAAGCTCTGAAACCTTTGCAACTGGCAGGTTTTTAAGAAGCAGTATGACAACCATATCCCAAGAATCTCTTTAGAGCAGGAGGATGAGATCAAATAGATGACTCCTGCATTTCCTTTCCCTCCTTCACTTCTGTGACTGGCCATTCTTTGCTGATTCTGTATATATGAAAGGTAGAGTGAATAGCTCCCTAACATGTATCTTCTACAAAAACTGGAATATACCAGCTTCCTCTACCTTGCATCCTTGTGTTCCACCTCTGAGGAAGCAGTGTATTTTTCGCTAATATTGTCTGTGAGATACAGATATTGTCTGCTCCTTGCAAATATACATAGCTGCATGAGCCATGTCACTGAAACAGCAGAGATATTAATTGAGAAGTTTTCTCTTGCTGACTGGTGCATGTGTTTCAGTAGGATGATCAATGTATTTCCACAACTATATTGGAGAGCATGAAAAATGAACAACGTGAAATCAAATGGTGTGAGAGCTAAGGATCATGTCAAGTCTAAGAATGTTCAGCCTGGCAAAAACATGATAAACAGCAGCTCTTAAAAATAGTTGCTGTTTCCCCTTTCTATCCCATTCCCCCCAAATTTGTTTGAAAATAACATATGACAAACTGACACTATGCACAACATTACAAATCCTGGCCTGTCAGTGTGAGCCCAACAGCAGCTGGTTACCATATGTCTAAAAATAGCGTGGAGTTCTAGAACATACAGGCTGGGGCTGGTTTCATCTTCATCCTTGTCCTTTTTAAGAAAGGATGGGCAGCCATGGGTCTTGCTTATGTGGAGATGGTAACTGCCCACCAAAATTATTTAACTAAAAATGAGATTTCAGTTGCATTGAAGATGATGAGTCTGACCCAATTTTCTCGGGAAAATCCAGAGCTCCACATCATCCCTTCTGATCCATTATCCAGGCTTAGCCTCCTTCTCTAGGACAAAGGAAATTCATTTTGCTTTTCTGCTCCTAGGGGAAAGGAAAGAGAGCAAACTATGCCTCTCACATCATGCTGAGGTGTTACTGAAATATCAGTAGAAAGGTTCAGCACCTCAATAATCTATATTTGTTTTGTGTTTTTTTGCCATTTTTTGGTTTGGCTGCTAAACTGAAATATACATCATGTACACAGATCTGTAAACTGCAGATTCCCACATAATTAGCAACTTACTTACAAGTAGCTGGACTTTTTCAAAAGTTACATGACTAATAGTAGTTAATAATGGGGTGTTGCTGGTTTCTTCATAGCTTCAGCTGAAACTATCTCTGTATTACAGACCTTTTTGCTCCCTGCCAAATTATCCCCTTATTAAAAGGACATTTCATCTCGGAAAAATTCTGGAAATCAGTCGCATCTGTTTTTCTAACAATCATCATTTCTGTCACAGTGCTATTTAAAGTAAGGCTTAGATAATAATGTTTTTCAATTTAATGTTTTTTTAAAAAATAGAATCTGTTTTTCAGTACATATTTTGACTCAGATAAAAGGATTTAGATACAAAGTCCTTATACTATACAACAGCTTACACATGTGATGTATTTTGTTCATCTGAGACATTCCACCAATTTCTCAATATCATGTCAAACTTCTAATATGTATTTCACTAAGATTCTACTTACAGAAAAAATAAATAGAGAAGGTGCTAGACTTTATACTTTACACCTACATTTATGCAATACTTAGTCAAATAGATAACAACTGGGTAAACACTTATGAACTATTACAAACATTTTTAATTTCAACCTTTAGGACATTTATCTTAAGTTGGAAAAAAATCATATGGAAATACTTTTTAAATTCCTATCATGCTATTAGACAGAAAGAATTTCTAATTTTTAAAGTCCAGTTCTGGTTTCAATGTCACGGTGTTCATTCTATAATTTTTTATGTATAGAAGTCCTGTTTTCAGCCATACCATCTTTCTTAACAGAAGTTACTAGAAAACATTTATTTGTAGAAGATGGAAGATATGTTGATCTCCATCACTTGTTGCATCTGTCTGGGTCTGAGGGATTTCTGCATTTTTCTTCTCCCCTTTCAGAATGTCTCTAACACAAAGTTTTTATTTTAAAAAAATTAAAGGTATATTTTTCTATGGCTGTTGGTTTGTTGCTTCTTTCTATGGCTGTCTCTTAGTGATCATAAATTGCCTTTATTGTCTCATTCTCTTCCAAACTTCAACTTCATTTAAAATAACTGCTCTCCAACTTAATTGAAGTTCTAAACTTCAATCACTGATCACAGTAATATTTCACTTCCCTTTCTCTTTCTTTTCTCTTTCATTTATTTGCTTCTCAATCTGAAATAAACTGTTGAAATTATAGGGATAATATAATTTTAGACTGAAATCTCCCCTCAAACTATTTACATCACTAGCTTTCAAACCAACAGTTAGGTCATTCCGGATCTAATTCTTCTTCTGGCTAAGGAGATGACATAGAAATTTTAGAGCAGTCGCATTTTCCAGCTATTTATATGTTTCTTGCATTTTACAAAGTTAATTTTCATAGTTTTATGTCTTACCTGAGATTTCCTGGGGAGTGAGCACCACCTCCATACTCAGCAGCAGCAGCTCATTTTTATTCAAGCTATTTGCTATTCAGTCTCTAAGATTCCTGTCTCGGCTTAGCACTGTGAAGGATCCTGCACAGCCTCACTATATTCTCCCAGTTATTAGACTGCTTTTTGCTTCTTTTGTGAAAGTAAGGCCTATCACCAACGCAGCATCCCTTTCGTCTCAATTTTCCTCGCCCTGCCTTCAGTCAGCCATCAGTCTGCCACCATTTCCTACAGCCTAGATGGAGCTACCACCAGTATTTTCACTATTAAAAAAGCAGTAAACCTAATTACTCAATCATAACCTGCAGTGCAGTAGTAGTGACTATCAGTCATTACTTACTAGTGTATATTCATTTTGTAGACAATTGCCTGTAATGTTGGAAGAGTGAACCTGTGACTCCTATTTCATAAGGCCCACAGCAATGTGAATTGTTCTGAAATTACTGGGTGTCACCAGAAGTCAGACGCAGACCCCTAATGTGGGTCTGTGCCTCCTGGCACCCTTCCCACAGTAGCCTGCATGAGGGGCAGAATTTGGCCTGTGGCTCCCTCCAGGGAGTCACTGAGACATTCAAGCCTCCCGAGTCAGCTTCCCTGCCTTGCAACTTCTATCCTGCTACTTAAAGACCATACACTTTGTCGTGAAGTAGAAAAGAAACTGTGGTACGGTTCTGACATGTTGAGAGGTGTTTACACTGTAGCAGAAGAGATGGAAATATGTAGATGGGCCTTCCCTCACCTCAGAGAATCAACAATGGATAACGTTAAAACATGGATCAATATGCAATCTGCCACAAGTGTCTGGTGGCTTATGCAGGCCTTGGCAAGGAAGAAAGAATTTCCCTCCCTTGTTTTAGGTGTTGATATAAAACAATTGTCAAAACCTCATCATCCAACCATCCAATATTGATCCTTTCATGTCAGTCAGTGCTCTGGATTCTCCAAAAAATCAACACATCATTTCTAACAATTGATCCTATGCAGCACAAAACTACCACACCACCCTGCCTTAAAACATACCTTTTCCAAGATGTACAGGACTAAAAATCTAACTCCCTATAAGGGAAGAGGAGGTAAGACACATTCTCTCTCTTCTGAATTTTTGTCTAAAGAGAGCAATTAGGTTAGTGTCTCTCCACAGACCTCAGTTTAGCCTGATCAAGATACAGTGGTTCACAGAACTGGAGCAGCTCATGCAGCTACAGCCTTTCATTTGCAATCCATTCAATGCAGGGATCTCACTGATCAATTCTTGTAACACACCTAGTGTTTGCTCCTTCTCTTATCCAACAAAAATTGCCCCTTTGTCCTCCCTTAAAATCACATTAAATTAATTCAGAGGCAGTATCCTGATTTTAAGTCTGAGACCACCACACAAGAGAAAAAAAAAATTAGTAACGCAGCTCAATCCTCAAAATCCTCTGTCATGGTAACACAGAATAGAAGAATACACAGACTGAGAATTCTGATTCTTAACCTTCTCCTGACAAAATAAGTTAAATCCAATGGCCCTGTTGTTCAGAATCATATTTAACAGATATTTGAAGTGAGGCCTAATTTTGAGAACTCAGGATTACACTTTTCAAAGCATACCTATTTTCTGCTTTTTGGTGCACAGAAGCATTCATGTACCTATTGTCTTTTGATGGCTGTTTAGCTGTGACAATAAATATCCTCTCTTCTCTCTGCTTGTAGCCTTTTATTCATCTCTTAAGTACAGCAGTAGATTTTTCATGGCCTCCTGTATGAGAAATAGACTGCTCTGCTACTCCCTTCCTGCGTGGTAATCTTGTTTCACTAACTTTACAATAATTTAAAATCATACTGGTAAATCTTCTATTAAATACCTTGACAGCTGAGAACAGAAAACACCATGCTACTAAGGAGTGCCTCTAAAAGACTTAAAATCTCTCCCAGATGTGACAGTAACTATTAGTTATTGCAAATTTAATAATTTTCTCCTAAGTTGTATGTCCAGGTTTACTGCCAATCAATTAAGCTGCATTTGAAAGCCTGTTTAATTTTCCAAACTCAAAATCCACAAAATGGAAAGAATAGTATCTGCAAATTAAAAGTGAACTACGGAGAAGGCATAATAATATGAACAGGTTAGCTAAGGCTTGCATTGGGAAAATGCCTAAAAATTCTGCATTAAATGAGAGGAGAGTGAGATAAGCAGGCAATGTGATTTGGTTGTGATAGAATGAAGCAGTCTTAAGCTGCTGTGAATCTGCAGGATTGCATGTTTTCCTTCCTCCAGCACGGAAAGTTTGGAAGCTCATCTACAGGATCAGTTTCTCTAGGGCAGGAAGATGTTTTCAAAAAAACTGCATAAAATGTGTGCCTGACTGGAAAACAGAAGGAAAAAAAAAAAAAAAAGACAAAAAAGCCCCAAACAATTTTCTTTCCTTGATTTATTGTTAGAGTTTGCGGGGCTCAGTAAGAACCCTTACAATCACAGGCTAAGACCACTGTGCCACAGACACAGACACCTCCTGGCCATGACTGTACAGTTTTACAGTGCCCTCCACTTGGAAGAAAAGATGCCCTGATGCAATGTCAGAATCTCCGAGGGCTCAATTATCCCAAATGATGTGCACAAAGGGCTCCCAGTGAAGCTAGTGCAAGCTACAGGTGCTCAATATTGAACTGAAAGTCAGTTCACTTTTAGCCACAGCTGAGCTTCAGGAAGATAGATCTGAATATTTGAGGATTGGCTCTTTCATGAGACAAAAGTCAAGGGATGAAGAGGAGGCTTGAAGAGATTACAATGAAAAGCCTCCCAATTTATCTTTCTAAAAGTAGGGGGAAGTGGTCTACTATTAAAATCATCTCTGTTTATTATTTTTGTTTTCAGCCCATGCTCCTCAGGGTTGTAATAATTTACAGAGAAGCCTAGCCTGGTAGTGATGAGCAAGAGTGTCCTGGAAGACACAGAGCAGAAGTGATGGGAGAGTCATATGGAAGGTGGCAATTCAAAGTTCAAGTATAAACAACAGGCATAAGGACACCATTACGTGCCAAATCCCAGCACACTCCATCAAAGACAGGTTGTGTGCAGGTGTGAATTACACAAGAGGAAGTTTATCCCTATCTTCTAAAAACCTCTGTTGCCTTATAAGCTGCAAGCATTCCCTCAGTGGCCTTCCTCTGACTGGCTCCGTGCAGTTTACCTGAGGTACAATCTATATACTTGCAAACTGGTTGGTTATTGGTTTGCCTTCATGAAAGTCTTCTTATGTTACAGTTGTTCACTACCAATTAAATTAGCATGAGAGAATCAAGTGCATCAGTAACAATTTGGCAACTGGTCAATAAGTAATCTATGCATAAACCACTTCTATTATCTGACATGATCTATAGATGCTGCGTTGCAGGGAAATCTATTTTTGTCACTCTTTGGGAACGCAGTAGCCTGCAATGGCAGAAGATTGTGATGAGTGCTTCCAGCCACCCTCTCTGTCAAGCAGGGACTGCTCCTATCCCTGTGGGCACATTAACAGGGTTGCCTGGGCAGGCAAACTTCTTTGTCAAAGACTGTTTATAACCTTTCATGAGGAACACAGTTCATTTTCCCTGTGGACTGTAAGAAAGGAAAGACACATCTCAGCAGCCAGAATGCAAAGAATCTTTTGGCTCACACACAAAGTTTAGGGGAAAAATATTTCCTGGAGTCACCCTTTTCCTCCTTTGTACCCATCATGTGCAACACATCTTGGTGAGTAGTCTTGTGAATGTAGTTATATTAGAAACTTCCAGGTTAGTAAGTTTATTCTGATCACTGCATTACAGTACATCTGACTGCCATTTAGGGAATTTTTCTGCTTTTATATTATTTCTATCTGTTGCCACGTTTGTCAGTGAATTTCAAAAGACAGTTATAATTATTTATAGAAGGTGATGGTTTACTGAATTTTTTCTTCCATTTAGCGTGCCAAAGATCTTGAGTGACTTTGTAAAATTGCTTTTAGGCCAAGCTCTGGCACAACAGTGTTTAGCATGGGTTACCTGAACATTATCTCAACAACAATAGTAGTTGTCTGGCAAAAAGCCAACAAAGGTAATGCAGGCTGAGGCTGTCTGCAGAGTGGTAATGATCTAATGACTAAAACTGAGAAATGCAAGGGAAATCTGGGACCCACAGATACAATTAAGGAGTAAGCAGGCTGAGATGCAGAGGAGTAACTAAGAGGGAAACAGGCAAAAGAATTATTAATATCCATATGTGTTATGCTTGATAGGACCAGTCACAGCAATTACACTAGTGATTCTAAAATGGGGGCAGGGGCATATGGTTGCACATAAGGCTCAGAAGTGTTATTATGCCCAGATATCACTAGATCATTGCAAAATAGTACCTGTAATGATTGCACCATGAGCTGTCCAAGAATACACATGCATGGAAAGCACTATGAAGTTTGTGATGCCAAAATTGCTGCACTACTATCAAAAATACAATTTTTACAGTCCAAATTCCTCTCTGGCTATTACAACAAAAGCATCTGCTCAGTGTTGCTACTCAAGACAAGACCGCCTGCCCTTTAAGTGAATAGGATTTTTGGAATAAACAATCAGGATGATTATGCTTTCCACTGCTGCAGGGATTTTTATTTACTTCTACAGTATATCAATATAGACAAGAAAAAACTCAGATAAACAATTTTTTGGTTGTACTAGATGGTAGAAGTATATAATTACATCGCTCAGAATCTCATCAGCTCCCATCAGTCTAAACGACTTTATGAACATATTTATAACTGCCGAGTATAAAGCAGTTACAGGAAAACATTCTCCTTTCTGAATGCATCTGCACATTTGGTATGGTCTGATCCAATTAAAGTCACTTCCATTAAAGTCAAGTAGAGTATTTCCACTCCAGGTTAAGGCAAAGATACAATAGGCACAAGAGGATCCCAGTTCCTATGGCCAAAGCTTCAATTTTAAGCAAATACGAGTATTTCTAAAACTGACCTGAAACATGACCTGAATACAAACCTCAGCTAAGACAGTGAGATGTTTGGTTTCATTTTCTCAGTAGGAGTCAAAAACCTTCCTATTTAGTGTGGAAGGACACAGGAAGGAAGCACGCAGGAAACTGTACTCTAAACAAACATCATTTGGGGACAAGAAATTAGGGAAAAAACAAAGATTGGAGCCCCATCTTCCCTTAGTTACAGGCATTTGAAATTGATCTCAATATTTCTCTCAAGTACTTTGTTTTTTTGAGAGAGACAGAGATACACTTTAGGGTCTCCTGTGACCTAAAAGCTCTATCAGTGCTAGTACCTGGAAGGCAATGGAAATAAAATTTTAAAAAATAAATAAACAAACCATGAGCGCAATTTGATAAAGCTATTAAGATATACTACTTGTTTTTAATGGAGAAAAAACAAGAGATCTGAAGCACTTTAAAATTTAAAAGTGAACATGACAGGCAATTTAACAGGCTTAATTCATAATTCCATATTAAATTAATATTGATTTTTTCTCACCAATACTCCCTTTACATAAACAACCTTTGACTGTCAAAAAACTGGGGAGAATGACAAAGACCACTTCATTATTACATACAATAGGAATTCTTAAGTCTCATAAATATAACTAGTTTATGTTTATTTTGAGACAAAAGGCACAGTTAAACATACCAGCTTGAGCCAATTGGACAACAAAAATTATTTCAGAGATTTGTCAAAAGGCAAAATGCCTTTGCTCACATGACTGAGAATACTTGGCAAAAGTTTTTAATAGCTGAACAGAAATTACACACAGTGTCATTGACTTCAAAGATGGATTCTTCAATGATAGACTTAATTTTAAGTGTAATAAGAGTGGGGTAGTTAGTAACAAAGCAAGTCCTTTGTTTTAAGTAACTAGATTGGTATTTTTTATTGAAGTTGATTTGATCTCTAGTTTTCAAAATCGAAAGCCAGAAAGCATGTATGTGTTATGTCAAAACACAGACCTGAGCACAGAGATTAAAAAAGAGAAACAATTCTGGACCATATTAGGAATACTGGGTAATTATATTCAAGAAATTGAAACTTGTAAAGACTTCAGTGACAATTTAACATTACTTTTCAGGAGACACATCACTATCTTCCATTTTCTTTCTCTGTACATTGCTAATGAAACATTCATAGCATTAAGTACACAGGCAGAATTCAAAGGAGATGTAATTAACTGCTTGGCACATCAGAAAAGGCACAGTTTGTCTGGTTCCTCTAGAAAGAAAAGGAGTGCCCAACTAATAATATGAGTAGATGGTCGTGAGAACGAGAATTATCACAGTAGTGACACAGTCTGAACCTGCCTAAGAGATACCAAGCATTTCACGGGGAACAAGCAGGAAAAGAGAGCACCAAGCTCCAAAATGGATACGAGTTGGTCTAGGACTTTTACCAATAAGCAGAAAAATTCCTTTCTCTTGCAGCTTGTCCCATTTATTTTACATTTGAAGGGATTTCTGAGTTTGGGGTATTTTGCCTTTTTCTTCTTTTCACTAAGTATTAGGCAAATCCATGTCTTATCAACAAACATTAGGTAAACAAATATGTAAATAAGACAGTGTGATTTGTATTCTTATACAATAACATTAGACAAGCCAGATTTACATTTAAGTGCTTCAAATAAATAATCCTAAAGAAATAAAGACATACAAAGTAGAACTGAAATCTGCCACCTTCTTTTATGCAGCCATACACTCACACTTCTACACACCTACAGTTTCTTGATAGCTTTGAGTAATTACTTCTTGGTAATTGCTCTAGCCTAATTATTTTAGTTACACAGTAAACCATCAGTTTTTCCACAATTTCTGAGTAGCGATGAGTTCCTACAAATTTCCACCAGAATAGAACACAACTCATGAGTCTTTACAGCAGGGAAATACCCTACTCTGACACTGGCAAAAATTACGTAAGACAATTTTGATGCAAAAGGAAGGATATCTCATGCTTAAGACTGGACTGATAAAAGATATCAGGTTGAGTTCCTGACTATTTCACAGTCTTTTATTATGGCCTGAGGCAAGTAGTTTAACCTCTATGTATCTACTTGCTATGACTAAAATGAATATAATAGCATTTTTTTCCTTTATTTTTTGTCTGCCTTGCCTTTGGGTATTCTCCAGCAAGGCATGTTTTTCACTTTGACTTCAGTCCCACTAAAGTGCACACACTTCAACAAAACTACCCACATATTTATTGTTGCACCCTTTAAAGGCAACCTGCTGCACTGGGAAAAGCACCTCCTACAACAAAGCTTCAAAACTATTGTGAAATATGTAAATAATACCTGCTCACCAATGCTCCTTATGGTTACGACATACTGATTTTTATAAAGTACTTCTTAAAATTCATATGCCAGTGATATTTCTATATTATAAAAAGAAGGAGTCTAGAATTACAATGGAGAACTGTGATACTTTAAAAGTACTCTTAAACTTAGTTTCAGGTGTTTCACATACTGTAGTAAAGTTACACAGGCTCTAAGTCCACAGGAAAAAGGCTCTAATAGGTTTAAGTACTAAATATCTTAGAAAGTGACCAAAGAATCATTAACTCAACAGATCTAAAATGTCTTGCACCAACAACTGCACCTTGAAAAGCAAAACCTAAAAAGTTTACATTTAGTGTACTCTTAACACTGTGAAATCACCTTCCTAGAGAGAAAAAAGTCTATTCCTATAGACTTCAGTAGTTTTAGTAGTTATTACTACTAAAATACTGTTACTTCATTTTATTTATATGACTAATTTAACATTTTAAAAATAGTACATTGTAGTAATCATTCAGCTCCTGCAGCAGCAGAAAGAGTGTTTACACAAATTATATTTTTTCAGACTAACAAAACCTGAACATGTGGCATCTCTCTAGCATCCAGGTAACTACTGAGCCAGAACATGCAGTACTTTATTTCTTCTCTTTTTTTCTTACAATCAGCTTGGTTTGTAAACAAACTGAAATATCATTATGAACAATATTTGGTATTTATTAACTAATATTTATTCACAAAACTGATTTCCTAGTTGACAGGTACTCTACCACTGGCCATCACTGCTGCTATTAGGTTCCTCCAGTGCTTTATTGCTGGTTTAAGCATGCTGCCCACACAAGCATTTTTTCCTCACTCTCACCCTCCTGCACTACCTCAGACCAAACATCTTTTGTCTCTCTGTTTTCAGTGTCCCATAAAACAAATCTGTTGTCAATCTGAGGACACCTGGAATGAACTTAGCAGCAGATTCCTTGACCTTTTTAACACATGGGGGTCAAAAATCACCATCAGCAGTTGGAGAGAGAAATGTGAAAGATCAAAGTCTTCCACTCCCACTACTGTTCTTGTTTTCCTTTGTTGATATGTGCACTGCTGACAGAAGCCAGCAATTTTTATCTTGAAAGTGCAAATATTTGATAGGAAACTGAGGCCAGATGTATAAACCTAAACCAAACAGCAAATATTTCTGTGATTCTTTTAACGCACTGGAAAAGGTCCTTTTTAACAAACAAAACCTTTCTCCTGGGGGGTTTGTAAATCAAACATTGTAGCTTTTATTAGTTGATAGACTGTTGATGCTAAATAAGAGTTGACTTTAAGTCCAAGAGCAACTGCATAGAGGCATCATTGAGCTGAGATATGCAAAAAGTAAACACCGTAAGTCATGAAAACTTTGCTTTGTAAAAGTATTTAATGATAATAATATAGAACATTTTGGTAGAACGGGCAATGTTAGAGCTTTTTCAAATACATTTTTTTTAATCAGTTTCTCTGCAAATCTGTATCTCACAGAAAATTACTCATTTTCTATCCATTTCCTTGAAATAAAATTTTCCTCTTTAGTTTTCCAACTATTATTTTTCTCTACTGACCTTTACATGGCCCAAATTTTAAAGCAATGTAATGAAAATGCCTCCAAGCATTTTAACAGTTCCAAGTTGTTTATATTGCAAGCTGACTCCATCCCAAATCAAATGTCAATAAAAGTATTTGGTCTTTTTAAAAGGCACAACATTCTTTCTGAACTCTGTTCAGAGTAGTATTGAAGAAAGAGAAGAATAAGAATGCAGAATCAAAAGAACATGGATTTGGTCTATAGTTGTACCTAATTTGTCTTGTAAAGTCAGACACTGAATTCCCCCAGCTGGTCCCATATAAGGTTTGAAGCTGTCACTGAGGAAGCAGCTGATAAAATTATCCGTGAGGTCCCCACTGATACAATTAAAATGTAAAGTTCCTTATTTCCTTAAACCATTTTCCTTTGCATCAGTGTCACATGGAGTGTCAATCTCGAAATGTGCTAATAATAACAGGCATCTTATTTATGTTCAAATAAGAATTCTATCCATGCAATTACAGTTAAGCTTACTATGTATGAAAATAGTATAGTTTAGGACTGGCACACGATCCTTGGAGAAGCCAAAGCATTTGTCCATGCCCCATACCCTTTCGGTATGGAAACTAGGAAGATGCTGCATACCATCTCTTAAGTGACTAAAGAAAGGACTACCTGCTAAAGACCAAGGACCCTCTCGCAAGAGTTATTCCATGCAAGTGGACCTGATACCAGTGTAGGGGTCAGAATATGTGTCTAATTACTTGAAAGGGTACAATCCAAGAAATCACCCAGTTGTTGAGTTCCCTTTATACACCACATTCATAATACCTACAAAATCAGGCAATGTACATTATAAAGAGCTAAGTCTTAAAATATGTGGTTTTAAGTCAAAGCATCGAAATATAGCACATGTTGAAAATCACTAGATGACTTATCAACTAACCAAAATATCTGAACAAGTCCTCATAGAATATTAAGGCAGAAGCAATTTCCACACCAACTTAATCAATCTCTCCTATGATTTCCATGATTTGATGTTAGAGAATTTTGAGCCAGTCTTAGTTCCCATAGCTATACCATCTACATGGCATTTTTACGAAAGGTAATTTTTATCCCCTCTGCCAACCTGTTAAATATTGTCATGGGAGGATTTATTAGTTTCCATGACTCCAGACAATATATTATTCTTCCTGAGTTTTCAGCTGGCAGAGCCAAGTTCCTAATTTTATCCATTGAAAGCACTGAAACCATTCATTAATAAAAGGCTCTAATCTACCTGTTCTGTGACTCAAGAGCAACATTTGCCTTCCAGCCCCCAGCTGACAACCTCTTTCACACAAAGAAGGAAAGAAAAAAATTTTCTGTGCCAGGTAAATCTCTGCAAGAACTCTAGGCAGAGCTCCCCTAATTTCTTCAGAAGTATGAACATATCAGAAGTCTAATTGCTACAATGTGTTGGAGAAATGTAGTACTCAATTAAGCTCTAAGCTTTTTAAGAACATCAAACTCATCTTACTCTTAAAATTCTACAAACACTACTGATGATCTTTAATTATTATAGTGCAGTGATTAATAAAACTAGCGATCTGCCCAACAGTGTAAGCGCATACAAACTCTTCATGCTTTAGAGAATCCTGAAATGCACAACAGTGGATTATTTCCACATGTGTTTTTCAGAAAGCTGTTTATCTTCTGTAGTAGAGCTTGATTCAGTCATTCCATTCATGTCAATGAATGCAGCACAAGGCCTTTAATACTCCCTGGTTGGGAGCTAATGCCTTTAGCTTTCCATTAGGTAATTTGAAAGACCTATTCATTTTTTTTCACAGTCAGATAACTAATTCTTTAACACTTCATTTCAATACCACTAACACTTACTAAGGGATTGACTTACTAAGTGAACAATCTCAGCTGTCTCAACATTTCATCGTTACCTGACATATATAGCTGTGTCTAAATCAATGAATCACGCTGAGGTAGGTCTATCCCCTTGAGCATTTTTTCTTTTTTTTTTCTTTTTTTTTTCTTTTTTTTTTATATGTCTAGTCCCAGTGCTCCTCTTTATTGTTCAATGGGAGAATTTCAAAATCTATGGAGAGTACAATGTACTTGCTTTTTTACCCCCATTTTTACATTGTTCTTCTCAAACTACAGATCATGAGCTCTCAATTTCAAGAACAAGGACCGCATTTCATAATGCTTCCCTTCTGATGTACCTCATGGCAAAGGTGGCAAAAAAAAGACTGTTTCTTCCTTCCCTTTAGCCTGTAAAGACAACTAGATATCATGATGACAGGCAGACTATAGGAAAGGTGAATTGGGTTCATTTTTATTCCCCCCCCCACTTGGCAGAAGACATTCTCTTCCAGCAAAGTATACCAAGGATGAATATGGGGGATAAATTCATGAAAGTTTTCAAGATGAATCAGTGAAGACATATGGAGTTTAGATTTCTGTTGACATCAGCTTTGACTATAAAAACATACCAAATCAAAATGTAGTCATTTATTTATTCTAGGCATGCTTTAGAAAGTGAAAAATGATAGGACTGTATCTCCTGGCACCTCTACCCCACAGACAGCAGTTTAAGGAAGTTCCTAATAAAAGTTACAAAAGCACATTAGAAACAAAACATCACTAAATTTAAGCTTACCTTCTTTCAGCGTCTTCATTAAACGCTATAAAAGGGGCCTACCAAAATGCAGAACATGCAACTTTTGTTGATAGCCTGTTTGAACATGCTGTCTTTGCAGCTTTAACTGCTCTGAAGAAGTTATTACCCCTCTATTGCCAACTTGCCTGTGTCTCAAATGCATCACTGAAGGGTATTGCAAGAAGTTGCCTGCTTTGAATCTTTTTGAATCAAATTTGCAGTTGAAAGATGTCAGGAGTTTGATTTTTTTGTACACTGCGTAGCTCATCAGTAGTGCATAGGTAGTATGTAACCTTATTTGTGGCATAACTATGTTTGCATTGTATTGTTTAAACAAAAAACAAACAAAAAAAACCCACCAAAAAGCCCTCAACACAAAACAAAAAAACACCAAGAGTCTCCTGGAAGGAAAATAATCAGATGAGGAAAAAGTCTCTCTGGAAGCTTTTTAATATTAGCTTTAGTGATCTAAAACATCAAGTGAGCTTTGTCTTTCCAGAGGAATGTTAGCTGAGAAAGAAAAGCTGGTGTTTGCCTGTAGGATGCCTGTCGCTGTAGTATCTCCAGGGCAGCTCTAAACTCCTTTGTGATTTTCATTTCTATGAAAAGCAGAAGGAGACCAAATCTCAAATAATCAGTTGGTTTCATATGCTGAGAATCAACAGTTGCCTTTTTACTCAAGTCTGAGTGAATTCCCTTGCCAGCAGAAAGCAGGTGTCAACTTTAATCCTATAATTTCTGCTTCTTTAATGAATTTTATAGCAGATACAGTAATCTTTGAAGTTTTACTGCCATAAAAAATTATGCCTTTATACAGTTCAAAGCTGGCTTCTCCACATTTAGAGTTACAACATACTGTTATAATAACTGAATAATTTCCAAACTTTTGTACTTTATCTTAAACTCCATTTAGCTACCTAAAGGCATCCCAGTTTTCAAAGATAACTACAGCTCAACTTGATCGGGAGCGAGTAATAAAAAAACAGAAAAATTAAATAAATGCAAATAAATTACATAAACTCTGAGTATAGAATAAGCACTACTGTACTGAACAGTGGGTACATGGGCGTATTATCCTGGAATCTCATCATTATGATAGGTTGTTACAGTGAAAAGGCAATGAAGTCTCACATAAATCAGAACCAATTCACTTTATTCATGACTGTAAAGCCTCTTGTTTCTTTTACCGTCAGAAAAGAGAATCACTTCATAGGAAATGGTAGAACCAACTACACATGTTCAGCACTGTAACACAGAAATCACATTATAAAGATTACTATTGAGTTCTTTTAACTCAGACAAAGCCCTCTTGTTAGCCAAAGATACTTTGCATTTGGTCATGATTTGTAAAAGCAGATAATATTTTCCATTTGTATCATAAATTTGAACACTGAATATGAAAGTCAGCTAGTACTTATTGTCTGCTTATGGGCAATATGATTCTTGAGAGAGCATGTGTTTTTTTCAATACAGAGACGGAAACACCAAATTAACTGATATTCCCCAAATATCCTCAACACCTCTGGAAGAACAGCGTAGGAAAGACAGCCTTCCTGAACTCCAGGCTCATTGCCTTCACCAGCAGAATACCTTTCCTAACTTTAAGCACCTTCATTATAATTTTTTAGAGGAGACAGATGGGGGAAAAAGAACACAGCTACAAAGAGAGGTCATGCATTAGTCAAAATATTAAGTAAGCCAATTCCGAAAGAGTGTTGCTTTAATTCTCTCCTGACAGACCTCATACTTATCCAGAGTAAATTTTAAGAAGTTTTCTAAAATATCATCACTATTATAGTCGTGGGATACTGGACCCCTTTCATCCAAATACACCTATCTGGGGGCTGAATAATTAAAGTAATTTACATTATTTTGCAGAGCTACTATATAAATAAAATGGGTTTAAAAAAGAATATGCAACATCAAAAATTCAGCCTCCAGTCTCAAATAACTCTTCTAGTAACTTTGAAGACATCCATAAAATCTAGAAAACAAAGTTGAATGCCAATTAAGTACTGCTAAAGGGAGAATGGTATCCTATAACACTGACATCTGGACTACTGCTAGTGCATGTAATGTATATCTATCACTGACAGCTTATCAGGGTATATATAATTCTGAACCATTAGTCATGTCTTTCTCAGCAAGTACAGAAACCTGCAAAACCAATATAGTCATAGAAGAAGTACCTTTGGAGGACAAACTCACTTACATGTAACAATCATCGAAGGTAATCATAAGCCATTAACATAATGCAGACCATAAATGTCAATACAAATAGTTAAGTGCATGTCAACAAGCATAGTCATGACTGACCTAGACAATCAACGTAATGCAGTAAACGACAGCTTTGTAAATATCTCCAGCATTGGATCCACATTTAATCTTCATGTGCTAAAAATGCAGTAGGTAAAAAGCAAAATCCAACATTGTTTCATAAAGGAGGAGAAAAAAAATCTGTTCCTATTTCCATAGCCTTGTAAAAAAAGTTCTGAAAAACATCCAAGAAGAATGCAGCATGCCCCAACACAAACTTATTCAAGATGTAGCTAGGAGATAAAACCCTACACATGACACCAACTGGTTAAACAGGGGCAGGCTCTACGTGTCCTGCCATTTGATCATGATATAGATTGATCATTTCTATTACTGAACTAGACTGTAATGAAAAGCCTTGTGAATGTCCAAAGACCATTTTAACCGCTCACTAGAGACCCAGGTGTGGAAGGAGCATGCCTAAGCCAAAGTCTATATGCAGTCCGTATACCACTATGAATAATGAAGTGTTTTAGGCAAAAAAGAAGATACTACAATGAGCATTTTATTCTGTCACTGAGATTTTTTGGAGGAAATCTACTGACAATTGATTGTGTGTTTTATGACTGGCGGATATGTTTAACCATTTGGCTGAATCCTAACCATAAACTGCTTTTCTGAATAGTAACTTAGTGAAGAGGCAGGAATTTACGTACTTTTAGGACAAAAAAATATAAAGGAGCCTGATAAAAGACTGCTGTAGAGAATTGTTGCTTGCAAACCCTTAATAAGTACTGCTATTAATTCCTTCTAAAACATGGAAATTTTCTTTCCTGTAAAAACACAGTGAAATTGCTGTGAAGAAATGTACAGTACATAGGCTTCCCATGTACACTGGGAGCATGGAAGCCATACAGTTTAGGATAATGTTGGAAGAGACATATTAAAAAAGCTAAATCTTTTATTTTCATAAGAAACTGTAGCCCTAAATACATTCATTTAATTATTAACGTTTCCTGTTAGCACCTGAATACTCAAATAAAAACTTTAGAAATTACACACAATTGTACAATCAACTTAGAGCTATAATTCTGCTTAAAAATCTCCTTGCTGAAGCATATGCTTAAAAAAAAGAGAAAGAGGTTATCAGAAGAACGAGACCTCCCAGACTCTATTCTCCCAGTGTCATTATCAGCTCATGCCCATGACAAAATTAATTTCTCAGTTCTGTCAGGAATGACAGTCTCATTATCCATATTAGAATGATGCCAAAAAAATCAGAAAACGTAGGGTCCACTGAAAATTCTGAGGAGTCAAAAATTGTTCCAGGGTGAACAGTATTTTATTTAAGTGTTCAGAACCTGTTATTACTTTTTTAAACAAAATAAAATGTTGAAAAGGTTTTTTCTCAAATATAAGTCAAAATATTTTAAATAAAAATATTACATAAGCCTTTTTAATAAACTTCAAATGAGCTATTTTGTGAAAATAGGTATGATTTTATCAAATATTTGGATGTAGCCAAAACTGTATTTCTTATTGGAAATGCTAGAGTCAAAAAATTTTGTCCCACTCTGTTCCTAGCACAGGGTGAAAAGCAGTTTCAAAGCCAACACATGTGCTGATGGATGAAGTAACACACACAATGGTTCTGGAAAAGTAAAAAGGTTAGATTTCAGTAAATGTATAGATGATAGGAATCTCATGATATTTTTGCTTCATATATGAAAAAAACTTCGTCTCCTTTTCCCAAGAACAAACCAGACTCATAGCACCACAGTTTTGTAATACAATGTGTTAGAATTGATGGCTTTAAAGAACTGACCCATTTGGATTAATGATCCTTATCACACTGTTACACATTTGAACTGAAGCAGCATGCTTTACTTGCTGACAGTATTCAGAACTGAGATTATGATTTAATTTTGATCGGAGATCTTTTCTTTGCCTAGAACATGAATTACAGCAATGGATATCTTAAAAGATAAAATAGACCCCTTTGGTGAGGAATGTCTTAGAAATGGCCAGTTAGAGCAAAATAAACAGCCTAAGTGTGGGTTCCCCCCAGTCAGCAGGAGTCATGCATTAGGGGCCTTCAAGAGATAAAAAAAGTACTGACATGCTTGGGGATAGCAGTTAAAATTACACGCTCCTTCTGCACTCCTCATACATTTGTCATCATGAGATAGAAACATTTATGTAATTGATAACGAAGCACTTACCTTATTTGCCTATTCTGAACACCAGTGGAATTTAAGGAATACCATAGTGTTATGTTTCTGCTAGAGAAAAATCATATCACAACTGCAGTGTTCAGATACTATAAATTAAATTGTACAATCTTTGTCTTCTCTCATCCCAAAAGAGCAAGTCTCATAACTACGCACAAATATTCTTGATCACTGCAGTGTAATAAGGTGCCTGTAATACAGTGATTAGCTTGCTGTGCAGCTAGCATGTGGCAGAAAATTCAATATTTTCACCTTAAGGCCAGTGGGAGTTGATGATCAGCACTTTAATTGTGTCTCTTCATTGCTAGCTTTTAAATAATTCCTAATGCTAATTCCAGTTTTCACACTTTCCTGCAAAATGAAATCAACACCTATGAAATTTCACACATTGCAGCGTATGCCAGAAACTTTGTCTAAAACTTTGAGTAAAGTAAATGTGTATTTGAGCGATGAGGTTTAAAATTAGAATCATAGCATTTGACTTCTCACATTTCTGAAAGGATTTCACCTTTGAACACCAAACAGGATTTTTAGCCTTGCAGGATATATAACAAACATTTGTTGAGGAAGTTCATCTTGCAAATTCTTACCTATAAAGCAAGTTTGTTATGACTGTGAGAACTTCGTATTTACAAGGAAAAACATAGTTCACTTTCAAAAAATCCTTTCAATTCAAAAATAAATAATGGAACACTAAGTGTCTGTATGGTCTGGAGATGCTCTATGCCTTCAGTATTTGGGTGACATTTCCTGTGTATTTGCTTACCTTAAAGTATATTTGAATATTGGAGGTTCTACAGTGTTCTCTTAAAATGCCACTACCTACAAAGTGACTTCAAAAGGTAGGATTGTTTGATGTTTGTTGTTTCTTAGTGATTTTGATACAAAATATGTTCCAGTTCAAAGTTAAAAGGATTACTTGCTTTCTGATTGTTAGATCTACGAATTGATCCTAGATTCAAAACACCAAGAGGTTCCCATTGCTAAAATTTCTATAGGATTACAATGTTGTATATTTTGTTGCAATTATATTCATTGGGATAACACTATTGCTCAAGATATGCACAACATATCAATATTATTTCTTGATGATAAAGAACATAAAGAACAGCATCTACTCTATACCCTAAAAATCTATTTTAAAAATAGAGGCTATTTGTATTCTTGAACAGGCAAATGCAATCTATGGAGTGAAAAATCACCAAACTTTGAAGTGACTAAATGATGTGGTTACTAATTTTAGGGATTTTTTGGGGCAGCTTTTAAGCAGCCACAGAACAAGATTAAGACAAGGTTTCTCTCACTATTGATTTCTGTATTAGACAGAGCTATCTTTAAGACATAAACCCATTAACAGTTAAGGGGACTCGACAGAGTCACAGGATATGCCTTCTTCATCTTTGCTTTCAGGTTGCCCCATGCTTTTCCAACTATGTCTGATTCCTCAGGACTGAAGTGGAAAATGCTTCATTACGAAACTTTTTTTATTCTAATCTTATCTTCTTGGACAGAAGCTTTTCAGATACAGTCAAATTCTGCTTATACAAAGGAAACAAATTTTGACTCACGTTTTTTCAGCCTACAACTTTGATAACTGCAAGAAAATTAATCAAGACTGCATGTTGGGACAGCAGATCACTAGAGCAGTACGCTACCTCATTTGGCATAGGAACAAGAAAAATAGTGCCAACTGAATTTACACTGCAAATGACTCTAGATCTGTCCTTGATAGCGACACCTTATCTATCATTAATGATCTGCTTACTATTTGAACAAAGCTAAAGTACTCCATTTACATTTCTAGTAAACATCTCTTCCCTTAGCAAACAGATTTGACTCAGTCTGTCCTAGACTGCACTAGACTCCTTAGTATACACAAGAGACACAATTTTCTATTCAAAAGGTTATTCTCTGGAGTCTATCTTCTTGGTACAAAAAACTGTGTTCTTTTAAGAACTTAAGTATCTCAATTTCTTCAGTAGTTTCAAGGTAATTTTCAATTTTTATTGCTTGGACTCTTACAAAAGAAAAAGCAACCCAATCAATTTCTGTTAAAAGCTCATCTTAATAACATGTTGCTTAGCAGAGTTCTGTGTCCAGAATCATTAAACACACATTCAAACTAAAATACTGTTTGGTGACTAATCTTTCCCTCCCAAAATCCATAGACTCCTGCTAACTCCAGTCGAATCGCTATGGCAAAGGGGAAGCTAATTCTTTGACTCTTTCTTTTAAACTGTTAACCCAACCTCCTGTTGGCTGCTTTTTTAATTTCAGTGTCTAGAAGCAACTAGACTTCTCAGGTGCATCATTTCCAGGTTGACCGGATGATTTTTTAATTTTTTTCAGCCTAAATATGCAGACTTACACTCCTTATCCTGAATGCCAGACATCCATGATATGCAAGGACAAGAATTTTATAAAAGTGAGAAGTCAGTACAATGCAGGTATAGTCAGATGCAGATATACCCTCCCCGACAAAGTATAAAGAAATGCTGTGATAAGTCAAGATTGCTTATCAGTAATGTAAAAACAAAAGTGATTATAGAACATTTGACTCTAAAGAAAAGAAAATATTGCAGGCCAAAAAATGCAGAGTTAAGCTTAACCTGTATCAGTATTCCTATCACCTGAGCATTGCTTATCATTGTCACATATTTGAAATTAAAATGTTAGCAAACCTTAGAATGCAGCAAATCTTAGAATGCAAAGCATTTTCCAGGAGATAAATCCAAAAGGAGTGAGAAGAATTAAATCAACAGGTGAGTTACATTCATTATTGCTGGTGCTTTTACGGCAGTTACAGGCTGCACAGCAGTTCTCAGAAGTGTAAGGAGGCAGATGGAAAGAATATTTGGTTTCTCAGTGAGAGAGTATTTCCTGTAGGGTTGCTTTTATCCTGTCCATTAAAACTTATATCCACTGAACTCAGATTATGATGAACACAGATTATATTAAATCCTTCTTTACTTTATGAAGACTGGTTCGGTTTCTTGGTTAGTGTACACTGTAATATTGCTACTGACTTCAGCGGTGCTGCGCCAGCTCTCTTTAGTTTAGGCTGGCTAAATAAGTATTAAAACTCTGTTGGTTTTAATACGTTATTAGACTAGAGGTTTCCCTATATACCCTTTTCATCTGTTAATTGAGATAATTTTTATTTTCTGTTTCTCTCTCTAGCTAATTACTCGGCATCTCTTTCATTCCCTTCCCATTAACATTTTATTGTTGTGAATATTGACAAAGAACATGTTTATAATTGTTCAATAAATACTATACCATATAGAAAAATGGTACAAATAACTTCTGGGAAAGTAAAAGACTGTGAATCCTTTATGGAATCTCATTTAAAATGGATCACAGCATCCTATTGTATCCTGTTACAATATCAAAGGCATTATACTTAAAGAAGCAGAAGTAAGGGACATCATCCAGAAGAACGAAAATACTTGCTCAGGGGAATAGCTTTATTCTAATCCTGAAACCGTATGTATACAAAAATCTTCATTATCAAGTAAAATCCTAGATGCTGTGACAAGGCTCCTTCTAGTAATCCACACTGAAATGATTTATGGTAGTCTTCTGGATCAAAAAAAGGCCCCTTGGCCAATTTACATCATAGGAATATGATCCAGAAAGAAAAAAAGACTTTGAGGATTTGAGGATTCGCACTACTTTGGTACACCTTAGCTTTGTTTTCCTTATCATCAGTTCTAAGAGACTAAGATCCATTAGCCTCTGTTCCTTTATTAACTGTGCTATCAAAGGCTTGTGATCCCTGCACGACTTCAAGATCTCAGTTCAACATCAACTTGGTTCAAGATCGATTCCACTTTTTGTCAATATTATTCAAAGACTCTGGATGTGCATCTCATCTTTTATTTAAGGCATCTATGTACTTAGTCATATTGAGGTAAGTACAGGTCTGATAAAAGCAGGTACAGTTCTACCAATTTCAGCTTAACTGAATCTACTGAAACTAGAACTGAATTTGGTCAACTGGCATTCAAATAGAAGTTCATCCATAAGGGTAAAATCCATGTTTATTCTCTTGCCACCTCCAAATGTCAAGTATGTTTTCATTAGAAAAATCAGTCTGTGCTACTAATAATTAGAAGGTGTGATTCTAAAACACCTTAAGAATTTAAGCTAATAATATTTAATGGTTGGCAAATCCAATTAATTCATGGTCTTCTCTGTTTTCAGGCTAAACACAAATAAATCAAAAATATCTACCGACCTGTGTTATTCAGCAGTTTCAAATCCTTATTGGTGTTGACTGTATGCATACAACTTGTTTGTTTAATATACAAATTAAGAATCAGTCAAGAGGATTTTGACTAACTGTATCACTCACACTAGATTTCAGTTTTCTGATAAGAGAGCCTCAGAGTAAAATTTTCAGCATATGCTCACATTCCCAATGTGAGCAACATCATTCCCAGCATCAATTTCAAACTGGCCACTTCCTTTGCTCTTCCTGTTAGATATCATTTTTGCTGTTACTCTGTCTTTCAGCAGGGGGTAAATACAAGCAGCAAGTATATCAAAAGAACAATCAAAAAGTAGAACAAAATCCGTTTAAAAATTCGAGTAGCACTGTCTTGTAGCATTTGCCCAGTTCTAGCAACTGACTCCCATGATTACACCTGAGAACAATGTGCTCTGAAACTATAACAAACGGAGGGATTTAATAATGCAGCTGGTTAGATAGGAATGAGCCCCTTGAATCTTGCTAGCAAGCTGTTCTTAATTTAATAGGTTTTGTTCTCCATCAACCTGCTTCTGGTCCAGCCCATCTCAATGCTGGGGTAACAGAAGATGTGAGGCTGAGCTGAACATCCGCACTAGAGACCTTCTGCAGCCAGTCCCTCCCTGTTCACTCCCACACGAGACTCTTCACTTTATCGCTGTCCTGACCACAAAACAGATGAAGCACATAAAAGACTGTATACACAGTCTTGGCATTTGTCCTGGGCCCTGGACCTCTCTCTTTGTGCTGAGAAATAAGCCACCAACTTAATGAAATCATTGATGGCATTTCAAAGGTTAAAACAGTGCTGCAAGTATTCCCTCTTTCTTTCTCTCATCTCTCTAGAGAAGACACCACTAGCTCTTTGAAACTGTAAATAAACCTTAAACCTTTACGTGTTCAAAGGAACCGCTGGCTTGTCTCAGAGAGCATTCCTTTTGACACGGCCTCCGAAAGCCTGCTCCCTGGCAAGTTCATCCTGTTCCTCAGGCAAGACCTGGGTATTCCCTGCTGTGAAAGAGCAAGCCCTTCTTCCCCTTCTCCCTCAGTGGAAAGTACATCTTCTTTCTAGCCAGGCTAACCTTTGACTTTGTCTAGAGCATAACAATATTCTCTCCTTTGAAAACTTCCTGGAGGACTTCTTCCTGTAAAGCACAGAACTGCCCTAATTGGACCTCCAAGAATGACTGTCATCTTTTTTTCACATTGCTTTACAAACCCACTATCCTCCCCACCTCTCTATTCTGTGACGTTAGATTTTGTTAGGCTTCAGATTAAAATAAATTAAAGGCAACTGCATGAGGTTAAAGGCACTTTAGGGTTCAAACCATTGTTATTGCAGTAGCTCCCTCCCTACTGGGCACTATCATGCATCCATCACATTGTCACTTCTCCTTTCAGTGTACAATTGACAGAGAACAAGATGGAAAAAGTCCATCAATCTAGTGTCACAGCTGTAATAAAAGTCTACAGAAAACCTGTAACACTGCTTACACTCTCATCTATAGCACCAGTGTGCTGGCTCATGTAAAGTATCTATAGAGCTGCAAAGAGGTAGCATGTCATATGGAAAACAGCCATTTTAATAATTTTGCAAGAACTGTTTGCAGATACCATACCATACCAGGAGAGAATGACAGCACAAAACCAACACTTCTGCAGTTCCCACACTAAAAACACCAAGAATTCTGCTATGCTTTGATCTATTGGGCTGCATCCATTGTACACATTAACATGCTAAGGGGCATATAGACACACAAGCCACAAAGCACTTGTCTAAGTAAACAAAGAGTCCATAGCCAGACATACAACTCATCTCAATGAACAGAAAAAAATCTTAAGTGTTTTTTGCACACACTGTATATTTGCCCCACTTGGTAAATTATAGACAACACACCTGAGTGTGGGTTTCTTGCACAAAAATACTGAAAGCCACAGTAAGGAGAGGACTGAAAGCTTTCAGAAAAAAGAATATGGAACACATAAATCCTTACTTATAGTTCACAATGTACAAATTCGTTCCACAAAATGTGTGTTTTAGATGCTCCACTCACAAATCAGAGGCATGTACAAGAAATACAGGACACAAGCCCTGCTATCTACTACCATTCCCATTCCTGGGAACAAAAACACCAACATCAAAGTACATGAAGGAAATAGGTAAGTGAAGAGATAAGATCATCATGAAGGTGTATATTTAGGAGGAAATAGAGAAGCATCAGAAACCAAATAAACAATATAAAGATGTTGGAGGAGACTGAATCTTAGGAAAAATACATGGAATAAAATTCTACTTCAGAATACAATAACTTTGCAGAAATAGATGCAGGTTATACCGATTTTTTAAAAAAAACATTAAAGCTGATAGGAATGATATTTAAATTAAAGGAACCACTGTTATTTTCAAGAGGATCAGGAAATACCCCCATCATTCTGTTCACCCACATGAAGGAAGCAGTCAGTATATTAAATTGCTCCTTTGCCAGAGTGAAAACCAATTAAAGAATATCTTCATAGACATTCTAACAGATTACTGTCACTAATAAAATAGAGACTCACTCTTTAAATTATTTATTTCTTACTTAGCTTTTAAGTAATTTGCTCTTCTTTACCACCATAATCTACCACAAAAAGGGGTTTACAAAGCAGTTAAATTTCACAGTTTTGTCCAGCTTCCTCCATAGTCTCTTTGTCAGAAATTCACTGGAGGAATGGTTTCATTCATCAAATCATAATCAGATGTTTGCAGGGTGACCCAGAATATGAGCAATGGCAGATATGTCTCAGTCTTTGTGTCACAAGATAATGACTTGAGTTAACAAAAATTGTTTTGCTGAGGTCACGAATCCTTCTATCATCAAATGAGAGTTCAGCAATCTGGGTAATGAGGAGCAGCAGGAAAAGCAAGTGAGAGAATAGAATGAAAAATAAGATTTCTACTTTTTTTCATTAATTGAGACTAAGCCTTTAACTGTTCTAAGAAATAAGATTTTTCTTCTCAGTTTTAAATAGCAATTCTACTTCATCATTTATGTGGACATAGAAAAACCTGCTATAAGGCCAAAAACAGAGAACTGCTAAAATCTGGGATTCGGGATAATTCTTACCATATTGGCAAATTGCTCTCTTTCTGACAAATACAAAGGCTTTTCCTGAACAGGATAACCAAGAATGACAGGAGGGAAGGTGAGGAGTCTTTTATCATTCCAGTAAACACAGTGGTTAAAACGCTAAAAAACCCACAAAGCAAAGAAATCCTCTGCAACATGAAGAAAGCTCACACTTGCACTATGGAGCTGACTTCTACACATAATCCTCCTCAGAGCCACACTGCAGACTTACATCCCTAGCCATGCCCTGGTTCTTTTGCACTGTTAATCACTCTTTTAGCATTCTTTTTTTTTTCCCCAGGATCAAGAGTCCTTAGTGGTGCAAAATCAGCTTGATGTCACACCTCCAGCTACCTGAATAGGCATGGATTTACTGGAGCAATGGGATTTCAGGGAATTTCAATCAATTCATCTCCCATTACGTTAGACCATGTGAATACACAGCTGTGCAGGACCCTACTATAAATGAGGGCTGAATTCACCTCCCCTGCCAACAAGGATGCAGTGGCCACAGCATAAATTACCTGATGCTTTCATAACCAGGAAAGTAGTAAGGTTGGAAAACCACCTTGTTAATAAAGACATTCAGATGATGGAAAGAGTCCAGTAGGTTATTGCTTCCAGAGGTGATATAATACCTACATCCTTCACATTAGGGATTTGCAAAAATGATGCAAGATTTCTCTGATATTGCTGTTTAATGAGACCATGAAAGCAAGGCCTTTACAGGTCCAAGAACTATCATACTTGGTCTTGCAGATACTCTGCCTGCCTAAATACCCTCCAGGTGTCTAAGTCTGGGACCTGGCACTATAGTCCTGTGCTCTTTGAAGTCCTCTTGCCTCTAGCCACTGCGACTGGCCTCAGTCTCTCCAGCACAAGAGATCCCTATCCATTCTAAGTTCAGAGGATCAGTATTAATTTCCAAGATGTTGCCTGAGCTTAAGCAAACACTTTCTGAGAAAATCAGTACCAAAAAGTTACTGCTTTTGTTTACCTCTCAGAGCTGAACCGCATCCAGACACACTTGTGCCTTTCAAAGGTACTTCATTCCAATGTAGCTTTTCTTAGATAGCAAATGAGACAGCACAGATCCACTCAAATGAAAAGAACTAATTCATGGCATATTCCTGCCTATTTTCCCCACTTAACTTGAGAAGACCTCTGGCCTTAATTCAGTGTCCTATAAGGTATCCAAATATTCTTTCTGTAGCTCACTACTTCCCTAATCATCAAATTTCACCTCTTTCTCTTCCCACAGTGGCTTCTACTAGCCATGGCTGGGCCTCCCTGTTACAAAAACATGCACCACTCTTTTCTATCCACAGCCGCCTCCTCATCTTTGTGAATTCTCCTTCTTTTTCTCATTTCCCCAGTACCTGCGGTTTTAAGCCCAACATCCATATACTGTCCACCTGTGGAGAGATCTTCTTTTCTCCAGTCCTCCTATCAGTGAGCCAGAGATGATTGATTTCCCCTACAGATGTCAAGGTTACAGTTCCATTTTGTTATTCTAGGTAAGATTTGGCAACCTTTTAGACTGATCAATTCATGGGTAAGTACACAAAAACTACTCCATCTTCTTAGCACAAGGTGCTTGAGGCACTACTCAATACAAGATAGTTCTAAGACACAAGAAAATAAACAGAGAGATGAAAATAAATTGGAAGATGTAGCTTTGGATATAGACAAACTATTCACATGAATAACTTGCAATTCCTACCAAGATGACAGGCAGAGGTTTGGACACTACATAAACAGGATAAAATCTAAAATGTTTGGCCTACCTTAATTCTAAACAAGTGGCATCACCTCGAGCATTTAAAGACATACTAGCCCTGAAAGTTAGTGGTGACTGTCCTTATGATAAGTGATTTTTCCTGAAATCAAATATGCAGGAAAATTCACAGCGATTAGTGGATATTGCATATTGTGTACACACATTTTGCATTATTTGGCTATTCTAATTGTTAAGTCTCACCCAACCGGGATTTTGTAATTAGTCTTTCATCTATTTGATGCATCATCGGCACAGTGTTTGGCAGGACAGCTTTAGATAAAGAATGTTCAGATGTTTGTCTTAGATTAAGTAGGAGGGTGTTAATTGGCAAAATAGTCCCTGATTTTGATATTAAATATGAGTATTATGCAGCATATTTTCAAGTTTATAAGGAAGTGGCAACTAAGTTCTGCACACTGTGTTTACTTTGCAGGTCTTGAAATGAATGATTTATGTTCTTGCTAGTGTACAGATGGTCATTTATTTCCATGCCAAAGCAATAATAGTTTTTCCCCTACCTTTTAACATCTGCCCTAAATTTATCAATTGTTGCATTACACTTAGCTTTATTAATTAGAGGAGAGAGTGAGTGTAATTTGAAGGCTCAGCTGGGATACATTTTCCAAACTATCCCATAAAGTCTGAGTCTTCTTGATCCTTGGGAAATCCAAGCAGACTAGTGTTATTTCGTCAACTCCTGATTTCTAAGCTCTCTACTTTCTCTTTTCAACAGACAATGCCTTTCACATCCTGTGTGGCTGCTAAATTCTAGCTCACTCAGTTCATGGGAACATCATGACGGCTCACTTGTTTCCACATTATTTTCAGTGGTTTCTGTGAGAGTCCTTACCTCAGGACAACTCATTCCATAGATTTTTCAGCGATCTCTTGTGTCCATTATGTTGGAAAATTTAAATCCTTTAATATACTTTTCTGATTGTACAGATACTGCTTTTCCTATTTCTAGATTTTCTATTTCAGTTATTATTTTTTTAAATATAAGTTTATTAATTCTCCCTTTAGAGCATCAACTGGTACCTGTCCGATAACTTCAATTGACTTACAGCCCCAGACTGCTGTAAAAAGCAAGCTGTGAGGACACGCTGTTTGGTTATTCATGGAGCTGTGTTCTGCAAATTGTTCAGTCCTGATTCTTCAGAAACACTTTCATAAACTAAAACTACATTAGAAAGCTCACCCTTCACTGCAGCAGATGATTCAATGCAAATTATCAATATACTCTGCAGCATTTATGAAAAATATTTAGGAAAGAGAAAAGAAACATCTTTCTATCCATCTTGTAAAACACTGTAAGATCTACTTAGAAGTGCAATGGACTTATTGTAAAGCCTTGACAGCAACAAATTTTGATCACACATTCCAGCCCACATGTCACAACCCTAAATGAAGGGATTTTGATCTTTGCAAAGCCAGTCCACTCTGAATTACCTTAGAGATACTGAAAATGTTTATCATCTGTATCAGTTTGCTGTTGCTGTTTACTATTTTATTTAGATTTATTTGAAGTGCTCATCCATAGCTCAGTTACATTATTCTGCTATTCATTTCCCTTAATCAGAACATTCAGTAAACGGTGTTGCTATAGCAATACTGCAACTTTTCATATGGCCAAATTCTTGTCTGCTGCAGTCTGTGCAAAGAAATTTTAAAATAATACTGTCAACATCTCACATGGTCTAGGGATTCACACAGAAAAAAGTCACCTCTTACTTTGAGAGTTAGCTTGCACACTGGTATCAATTAAGGGTACATATAAGATATATTTTAAGTTTACTATTCACATTGATATATGATGGAGGGCTAATAACAGAGAATGAAAGGGGTTTCTCCACCTTTGTCACCACAGAGGAAGTTTTTCATCCTCAGGTCAAGGTGGACCAGCACAGCCCAGTGTTAAAGACTAGAAATAGGTCAGAGATTCTCCATTAAATATGTGGTGACCCAAATTTCTATGCAAGTGACACAGCGTAACAACCCATTTGTCCAGACTACAAATACAGCTCTTTGGACCTAGGTTCACAGGGTAGAATTTGTTTCCCCATTTTCCTTGTGCTTGACCCACATAAAGCCCTCTCAGTAAAGTTTTAGTATTTGAATTAAATTGACTGATCCACAGTTGTATTTCTCCAGTGTGAGTTACACCGACATAAAATGAAGTGGCGAATTAAGCCCTGAGGGCTTTAGGAATGATGGGGCCTTTTGCAGGCCTTTTGGCTTGGGATGAGATTTGCCCACAGTGAATACATAAAATAACTAGCAAACTCTTTTACTTTGAATATCAGTTACAAGACCAAGGAGTCTTCATTACTCTACTGGCTAGGGATTGAAAGTTCCAAAATTAGAAAAGCTACTCAAGGAAAAAAAAAAAAATCTCTGCATGCTATAATTGAACTGGTTATGAAAAGAGCTGTGAAGAGACTATACAAGTGAGGCAGTGAAGGTACTACTCAACAGAACGGCAGCAGCAAGAGGAATAGACACTGCAAGCCATTTCTAGGCCAACGAGGCACAGAGGGGGATAGCAGGCCAAATAATGAGAACAAAGGAGAATTAAAAGTGCTTTACCAAAAGATTAATTTCAAATGTTTATGATAAAGTTACACAAATACTTCAGTTCAGTAATTCGGTCTTAAAATAACGCAAATTAATCATACTTTAGTTTGAGACCACATGCCCTCTTATAAAGTTTGTGGGTGGTTTTTAAATAGATTTATTTTAATGCAGAGATTCATAGTATGTCTTTTTACCTATGTCCATTCCTTCTAGTCACAGAAGTCTTACTTCCCTTTGCTCCCATGTAACTTACTGGTCCTCTGTGATTGTTCAGAGAAGAGGGCAGTGAAGGAAGAAGAGTAATGAAAATCTTTGTGCCCATACTGTGCCTGTTGAAAAAATAAAATTAGTCCAAATAGAAGAAAAGTACAGCAACGTACACATCAAAGGCAGATGATGACAGTCCTGTCACACAGATTTCATGTCCTGTTCATAACTCAAATGATAGAAGGCTTCCTCCCCAGTTGGTTTTACTGACAGAGCGTTCTGGAAGTTGTTTCAACAGCTTGGGATCCTGTAGTATCACTTGTTAAAACAAAGCATGTATGTGATGTCTCTGCGCTCCCTTAACCTTGTTATCACTAATTATTGTGTTGGAAACCAAAATATCAAGTCTTTTCTTGGATTAAATTAATAGAGATATCTAAAGCTGGGTGGTGTGCATGTACTTCTGCCAAGCTACTTGTCTCATCCTAGAGTAACTCTGTTGCAGAGCAACAGTCTTTCTCACTCAGCCCTCCTACTCCATCCTAACTGGGTATTTTCTTCTGTGTAATAGTTTGATTTTTCCTTTGCTATTCTCTGTGGTTAGCTTAAAAGGCAAGAACACATTAAGTCGCTATTTTCTATAATAAAAATCCCAAAACATGTTCTTTTCTGTTTTAATTCCATTACATTCCATCGAGTCTACATGCAACATATACCACCTATGCTCTGCTTAGCAATGAGGACACTTGCAGCAGGCTAAGTCACCAATTTCAGAAGCATTTTTGGATCAATTCTACCTGTCAAACTATGTGAGGGAGTAAGTCTATGCCTATTTACAACAACTCTTCCATGTATGATTTTTCTTTTGCTTATCTGCATCCTAGAAACTGCGATGAAAACTTTATTGGTGATGTACAGGATATATAGCAACACACGTTGGAGCAAGCTGGGACTTACATTCCATTTCTCTTTGGGATTTTAGCATATCAAACCAAATTTCATTAGTACTGGATTCCCTGACACAGACTCCACTTACTTGCTTCTCCTACACACTCTAAGTATTTATAATGCACAAGCAGTGCAGCATCTGAGCACCACACAACTGACATATGGCATAAATCTTTTGTAAAATACGAGACCAGCAATCAGCACAGAAAAATAAATCCATTCTGAAGCGTAACTGTAGAGCCCATCCCACAGAAAACACATTAATAGTTGTTAAATCTATCAGTATGCATACAAATATCCCATTATGGCGGATCTACAGTCTTATTAAATAGCTATCCTTCTTCCTATCAGTTAAATCAATCCCTCTTTCCATTTTCTGAAACAAAGTACTTCATATTCCCTGTAGTTGGCACTCAGCCTTATTTTATGTAAATTTGACAGACAAAATTACTTAATTTTCACTTTGTACTGCATTCAACCAAGGCTTGGGCTACACATTTGGAATGGCAACCCTTCCCCACAGCCATTCATTCATTAATCTGTTTTCCATAAATCTTCTTGCATAAATAATGTCAGTTCATTATAAATATAACTAATAATGAATCCAGCTCCAAACTATGAATAAACTATGCTCTGGAGTTTTTCCAGTTTCCAAAGAATAAGAATTTTGCCTGAGAAATGGTTGAAGAACCAATAATTTTGATCTGACACAAGAGAAAATTAATATTGTAATACAAAATTTCTAAAATTAATATAATAGACAGTGTCTGCAGGATGCATATAAAAACCCTGAGTTAAACAACTGTGTCACTGAAGCTCTCAGAGATGGGATGCTTGGAGGCTCAGCATGTGTTTGCTGTAGTACTCTGCTGAAATGCAGCTTATATTAAGCCACATACTTATGGAAAGTTTCTTTATAGCACTTATTTTTCCTTTGTCCTAACTCAATTTTCCAGAAGAATGTATGCTCAAATTTCAGAGGCTGAGACAGACTACTAGGTAGGGGAATAGGGAAAGCAGTACGTGTCCCTTGACCAATATCAAATGAAGCTTTGTAGTTGGGAATTTTTTTCAAAATTTAATGGAAAAGTGCAGATGAAAAACTACTTGCAGAGGCCTATTTGTCTGTTTATGTTTAAAATGCTTAACTTTGGGGCTGACTAAGTTATCTTGCCATAAAAAAAAACCCAAATAGATGATTTTGAAAGTTGTACTAGTAAGTAAAAAGCATGACATTTGCAACTCTGGCTCAAAAGTTTTTCCTTTCCCTTCATTCAGAGTTAAATAATTACAGAACTTGCATACACTATATTCTGAACTACTACAGTTAATAAGAGATTCTACACAGCATTAGTATTCATGGACATCAAACAAAAAACTGGTGGAGGATGGCACATTTCCCTTCTAACAGGAAAACTGTTGTGTGAAACTGTACTTAGTTCAAACAACTTCAAAAATAATGTTTAATATTTAAAGAAAAGTACTAGTCAAGAGTTCCATAACTTCAGTAGATTTTATCATGTATTATTTACCTATTGGAGACTCTGAAGCCTGCTCCATAACAAAAATGTAAAGATGGGTGCTGAAGTAGCCCTTCTAACTCTGTGAGAACACCTGAAGGAGGGGTTTTGAGTTCATGTTATCTTAATAGATAGAAAGTATGTGACTGATTATGTTAGCAAAGAAAATATTTGATGGCATTATTATATTATTTATTCCATTAGGTTTATTTTTTTTTCAGTCACATCAGACTGAGTTAGGTACTTCTAAACCAAACCTTAAAGAACAGAGAGGAAGGAAAAAATTGTCCCTCCTCAATGCCCAGGTATGGTGCGACTCTCTACCCTGACCTGGCCACTGCTCTTGCAGATGGAAACAGAAGCCCATCAATTATATTGCACCAGCTGGAAAACTCCTTGTGCTAAAAAATTAAGTATGTGGAATTAAAATTTATTTTAAACCTGCATATGTAACTGTCATATGAAATAGCACTATATGTGAGAGGGAACAGAATACAGCAGAATTTCCAAGCCCAATGGCCAGTGATGACATAAAGAAAAATCAAACGGGACAGGGGACACATTCTCAAGTGTGTAGCACAAAGACAATTAAGTTTAAACTTTTCTGTGTGGCCTTATAAATGTATGGCCTGCACATATTTTCTATGGAGTCTCCAAATTGCATAGGTCAAAAGACCCATCTGAAACAGTCATCTTATTTCTCTGCTCTTTCCCTAACTGCTTTCTCTCCCGGCCCACAGGCCAGCTCCAGCTGGCAGGTCCCACGAGCAGCATCAGCAGATGCCTTGCACATGCACAGCCCAGTGGGGCAGCGTCTGCCAAGCCCTGGTAGTGCTGCTGTCACCAGGGCAGAAGGCAGTGGCATACGTTTTTTCTGGTGGTGAAGCATTCCTGAGCAGCTGGTTTTAGCTACCGCAGTAGCATGAGGGATACTGTAAACAGAAGATCTATCACAACACTAAGGTACAATAATCCCACCTGACTTGAAATGTTATACTTCATCTGAAGGGGAATCAATAACAGACGTTTCGCTTGCAACTAATCTTCAGCACAGCTTCAATATGGAATATGAAGCGGTGAGAAAGTAATAGATTTGTTACCCTTAAAATTATTCAGAAAATAACAAATAAGGACTAACTTTAAAGACTTTGCTATTTGCTCACAGTCATCCTATAAGCATAAAGATTTATTCAGCATCTATTAATTGAGTAAATGGCTGTGATTAATTTTTCAGTCATCAGTGTCTTAAAAAGCATGTGCAGTGAACATTTTATGAGTTGCATTTTATTTGCCCAGGAAGTTGGAGAAGAGAAAGATGACCTCGCCTGACTCAATTTCTTTACGAGACCATCTTCTCAATGATCTATAGCTCCACTGAGTAGAATTATGGTTTAAATGCTGCCCTTGGAATATGGGTCAAGTAATGTTGTGAATATACATTCTTCCCTGTCAAACATCTAACTGATTCCATGGTTTGCACTGCCACTACTATTACTTCAAAATTTGATTTGCATGTTTTCAGCTAAGAGGTGCCTATGCCTGTACATGATAAGTAGCTGCACCTGACTTCAATTTGCTTTACTACATCTAATTTCCTAAGTGAGCAGTTCAAGTACTGTAAGATGGCAAAGACTAGCAAGATTTCAGTAGCAAAGGTAAGGACTGAATTACTCTCAGCTTTCAACCTGTGTTTCCCTGGCCTTGCCCGATTTCTTGACTAAAACTAGGAAATAAAGACTCGGCTCCACTAAATAGAGTTGTCTGTTCTCTGGGAAGCTACAGGGTAGAAAAATGTTTTATCAAGACATGATGTCTTATTCTGGTAGTTCTGAGCTTTACAACCATTGTCTTTAAACTGCCAGAGAATTTATTCTAACTTACAAATACAGGGAAGATACAGTGAATATATATCTGTGCAAATCCCAGAAAACATGTCTACTGTTTTGTTTTCAAGCATTCTGGTTTTGATGAGAACTAGTATGTTTGTGGTTAAAAACAAACATAAGAAATAAAAAGCTTTGACATCTTTCATCCAGTTCATCTCTAATACTTGATTCAGTCACTATTGCCCGCTTGGCATTACATGTTTCACTCCCAAATGGAAGCAATTTAAACCATCAGGATGAACACACCTCACAGGATCAACACACCACAATACAATCCATGCTGGTACATTAAGCTTAGTTTTCTGAGGGCAAAAATTTTCTTCTGTCCACTGCTTTCAATTGGAGCCCCTGAAATCACACAAGCAATATGTGATTTCACAAAATGTGAAATAACTTTTTTTTTCTAAGAAGAAAATTGTACTTATCATTTGGTATAAGAAGATTACTCCAATGGAAACAGAAAGTTCAATAGTTTTCCAACACGAATATATAGAAACAATCATCCTCTCAAGAAAGTTTGTTGTTGGATCTGTGAATTGTTGTATATAAATCACATGCTGTTTCTTCCAAAAGAAATTTCACTCTGAAATAATCTAAAAGATAAAGAGACTATATAGAGAACTAAAGCCAAAATATAACTAACTGTAGCATGCACAAACCATAAATAGAGGGCAAAATATAATTTCCTAATATCTAATAATATTATTATATTTTCCACTTGTTTTACATTATAGCATTACCTATAGCATACTACACTTTCCCAATTTTAATAACGTATTTAAGCGAGCCTCAGCAGTCTACCTATTTATCAAATTCTAAATTCTGTCATTCCATCACAAAAAAGAGAATGGCGACAATGTATTTTGGTGCTACTGAAAATTAGGTTAAATATTCTTACATCAGACAGGAGATGATAAAATTTGGAGGAATGAAATTAGATAATTTACCTAATATGATTAGATATAATACCTAGTAAAAATGTATCAGTTTTAATATACAGGTCTCCTGAAAAACATAGGAGTGCAAAAAGAGACAACATTTAATACAAGTTTGTCACTGGAATATGAAATGTCTTATTACTTGTGAGTAATTACTTGATTAATTTTTCTTCATATCATTTAGATTAAGCTGGATTTAGTAGTCACCATATAATAGCAGAAAAGTGAGTGGCTTGAGTGGCTTTGAGTGGCTGACACACCAGAGGGTTGTGCTGCCATTCAAAGAGACCTTGATAGGCTGGAGAGTTGGGCGGGGAGAAATTTAATGAAATTCAACAAGGGCAAGTGCAGAGTTTTGCATCTGGGGAAGAACAACACCATGCACCAGTACAGGCTGGGGGCTGACCTGCTGGAGAGCAGTGTAGGAGAAAGGGACCTGGGGGTCCTGGTGGACAGGAGGATGACCATGAGCCAGCAATGTGCCCTTGTGGCCAAGAAGGCAAATGGCATCCTGGGGTGCATTAGAAGGGGGGTGGTCAGTAGGTCAAGAGAGGTTCTCCTCCCCCTCTATTCTGCCTTGGTGAGGCCACATCTGGAGTATTGTGTCCAGTTCTGGGCCCCACAGTTCAAAAAAGACAGGGAACTGCTTGAGAGAGTCCAGCGCAGAGCCACAAAGATGATTAAGGGAATGGAACATCTCCCTTATGAGGAAAGGCTGAGGGAGCTGGGTCTCTTTAGCTTGGAGAAAAGGAGACTGAGGGGTGACCTCATTAATGTTTATAAATATGTAAAGGGTGAGTGTCAGGATGATGGAGCCAGGCTTTTGTCAGTAATGACCAATGATAGGACAAGGGGCAATGGTTGTAAACTGGAGCATAGGAGGTTCCATGTAAATATCAGGAAAAACTTTTTCACTGTGAGAGTGATGGAGCACTGGAACAGGCTGCCCAGAGAGGTTGTGGAGTCTCCTTCACTGGAGACATTCAAAACCCGCCTGGATGCGTTCCTGTGTGATGTACTCTAGATGACCCTGCTCTGGCAGGGGGGGTGGACTAGATGATCTTTCGAGGTCCCTTCCATCCCCTTAGATTCTGTGATTCTGTGAAAAGCAACAGAGCATACTCTACTGTCTGAATAAGGATATCTACTTTTCAAGATCATGCTATCATTTTCAAGACCATGCTAGCCATTTGCTGGAATGCAATGTGCAATGTTCCTCACTTAGAACATCTTCTTGTCTCATATAATATCACTTCCAAACTTTCAGCTAAATTCATTTTCAGAATATGGTCTCTAATGCAACCTTAGCGCTCATAAATGGACTCTCCTAGCAACTAATTCTTTAAAGACACATAATGCATGCTTGAACAGCATTATTTTCTAAGGGGCCTCATGAGTCGTCAAGTTAAAAGAGCAGCGAGACAAAATCCGCTTGTTAAATAAAGCCAGAGTAGCAGAATAAATTTATTACCCACTAAACTAATAATTTTATTAGTAACATGATTCCTTTATTAATTTCTAAGAACTGCACAATGGCAGAAAATATTGTTGAAAAAATATTTCTGATTTGACAAACATATTAATTCCATCATCAGATACCCACATGGAAGAAGGTCAGTAACTAGGACTTCCTTGTCAGTTTAAAGGAGAGAATGTACTTTAGTACCAGGGCAAGATAAAATGGGACTGGAGAGCCCACTGAGCCTTTAGTCCCTAGAAATTGGTCCTAACTTGAATACCACAGACATAATCCCATCTAGTAATTGTTTGCTAAGCACCCTCAAAAAAAAAAAAATTTGCCAGTTTCAGTAGAATAATCATCACCACAAATTGGCACCAGTACCTATCTTTTTATCTCAGGAGAGGAAGCGAACCAGTTAAAAACAAACTTTGCAAACTCTAGCGATCAAAGTGCCTTTTAACCTCCTAAGCACTCCGGCTGTGGTATTATCAAGTCACTGACAGTAAATTCGCCGTCAATAATAAAACACACATCACACATGATATACATGGATATTTTCATCATAAAGCAGTTGTTATTCCAGAAAACATTGGTCTCCATGAGATACCGATTTAGCTCTTTTATATTCATAGTTAAAACCAACTCGACGTCTCAAAAAGTGGTATGAGGAAATTTGCAACGAATCCTTTGTTTCAGGAACTGATCACTAAATGCCTTACCCAGGCACTGCCAGTCAGACCAGAGCAAACCTGCAATGGGCCGCCCGGTGAATGCAGGTTCCACTTCACCTGGGCAACACTACTCACGCTCAAACAGAAAAAAAAGAGTAAGACGCATTTCGGGAACTGGCCCAAACACTGGTGGTTCGGGGGTTTGTTTCTAATTAAAACTTCATAAAAATATATTGATATTTCTCTGTTAGCAATTTCTTTTGTCCCACTATTTTCTCAAAGGTCAGTTGCTTGAAAGGGAAAACTTTACACATTATCAGCTCTTTCAACAAATTAGAAAAACAAATACGAACATAGTATACCATATTCCTATATAATGAAAAATTGATTATAAGCAAAGAACTGCATACTGTGCTAGTGTTGTAAATTACTTCCTCTGTGGCTTTTACAACATTGCCTATGAACATAATTGAATGTCACTAGTTTATGTTTGCAAATACAATCCCAATGACATTGCACCTGGGAGCGGGTATGCACAGTCATCTGTTATGGAGAAGGATCTAAACATATGGCCTGTTGATTGGGGTCTAGCCCCAAAGCTATCACAAAATCCTCCAGCCACTTTTCTGCCAGGCTAACCCATCACAATAATTCAACCCTATCAAATGGGAGCTTCCCAACAATGACCAAGAAAATGTATAGCATTTGAAACGGGCACTTCAGGTCTAAACACTAAACATTTGTGAAAACAAAGGTCAGAGGCATACCTTTTATCAAAAGAAAACTATATTGAGTCCAATCCTACATTTTTATTAATCTTACTAGGCTGGCCTGTTAAGACATGGGTTTCATTTTCTGCTTCAATTTTCTAGTAACACCCTTCTAGAGCAAAGCTTTAACAGTGAGCTTATCTTTTGTGTATATGGGTAGCATCTGTATGTTCGAAGTTAAGCTGATTCTTTAAACATGGTTAGACCTTGTGCATGGTTCCCATCAGCTGTTAGCAGGCAAATCAATTTTGGACAAGTCTTCTGTGGCTCACAAATGCAATGCACATGCTACTACTTACACAGGCAAAACATGCTTCTTTTCCTCATTTCTGCTTGTGTTTTTCTGAACAGGATAGTAATTTTAAAAAAGCAGAAACTGAACTGTAAATTTCTATTTGTGAAAATGAGCAAATATTCCTGGGAATTCAGAAAGGATAAGATATTTAAACTTTAAATAAATACATTTGGAAAGAATACTTTCCACTGCTAAACACAGGAGTTTGATGTATTTGACATGAAATACAGCTTTTGACAATCACTAAAGCTTACTGCAGGGTTCCAGACTTTAAAAATAAAGGTCTACACGTACATTTTTTGGAAGAAACAGCAATCAGACTAAGAACTAAGCACCTGTTGGCAATGCCAGAATCTATATATTAGAGCAGTATCTGTTCGTATCTGTTATTACATTTGAATTTGAAACATCTACCCAAAGTAAATTGCAGCATTTGCGCTGCTTCCTTTGTCATAACTTCCAGTAAAAGCTGACTTAGTTTGATCCTGAAATGCTTTTAAATTGATAACTGTAAGTGAATGTGCGCAATGGCCATGCTCATGCAATTTCACTTTGTATAAAATAAAAGAGTCAAAACTAGGTACTGTGATAGCCTGCTGTTAGAACATATTGCAAAGAGAAAGATGGTCTTTCTAATGAACCCTTAAAGTGAAATGTTCTGGAGGACAAAAATATTCAAGTTACTAGCTGACCTTTAGAGTCATATAGAAGAGGATGTGCATAATGCATTATTCTGTCAGATATGCATTACTTATTATAAAATAATAGAGGCTTCAGTACTTTACATGTGACCACTAGAAAGATCAGAATATAACCCAGCCTTTGTAATATAATTGAGTGCTGCAAAAATATCTCTAATGATTAATATACCAGACATTATGCAATGCTCCTACAAGGTAATTTGGTCCTGACACAGAATAATGATTGTTACGGTACTTCTGCAGCTTAAGACACATTAGGCCTCCGGGCTTCCACGGCCAGTCGTAAAACTGTATGGGGGTGCAGAAATTCCTCATTAACATCAGAGTATCTTTGACATTGTTTACACTAAGCTAAAAAGTTTTTAAATACTTATCTACACATAACTGCACAATTCTCTCTTCAGTGTGCAAGAGCTTTCACACTAAATACAAACACCCTCATTCACACAGTGCTGCTCACACACAGCCCAGGCCTCGGCCTTGCACAAGTGGGAAAACAGACACAAGATTTTTCCCCCCTTATTCAATCCCTGGGAAAGTACTGGAAGAAACCAATGACTTATAACATCTGTAAGTCTATTTCAGCTTAGGCAGAGGCAACTTACTGGTAAAGACAAGCTATGAGGGCCTACACGCTGCCCTGTTAGTGCTGTCTAGTTCAGCAGCTGAGGTAGCAGGGAGCTGGAGCATGGGTCCCCACCTCCCCCTCTCCTTCCCCCTGGGAGGAGCCCACACACGGCTCCACTCTCAGCTGTTTGGCTCCTGCCACCGATCTTACTCTGTCCACAGTAAAAAGGCAACAAAGAGCTAATTAAATAACTGCAGGTAGAGAGATGCAGAAATGTCATCTTTTTTTGTTCTGACAATTTGGGAAGCAACACTAAAAACTGATGTCCAAATCTGTCGCTCAGCTGAATTTATTTGTTGCTTGTTTTGACAGAGAATAAATTCTTGCAGTTCATATGAGAACAGCTCTTAGTGAACAGGAGCTTGACACTTGTTCCATGGTTTAAATATCTCTTTCTGGGGTGCCATATTGGGGTATCACTTGTTTGCAGTTTGCATGGTAAGCATTTGCAAGGCATACATGGCAATCTGCTATGAGTGGCTGGAAAGGATGGCAATGTTTATGAAGGCAACCCTGTGAAACAATTCAAAACAACCAAAACCACTATTATAGCAATAAAATTTGAGCTGATACTACTTCAAACCAAGATTAGAGATCATTTCAATTGACAAAATGGAAAGTTTTTATTTATACGGACACAAAACTGGAAGAGCAACTGAAACTGGGGAATTTATTTGCACCCATATACCATAAGTATGATAATTAATGTTGTACTATATGAGAGCACTTTCTCTCGACTAGTAAGAAAAATATTGTTATGACTTCAGAAATTATGTGTAGAACATCTACTCCTCCATTTTCAGAGAAAAAATCTGAAATAAAAAGGCAGCCATTATTTGTGCAAACACAGGAGCGTCAAGAAACAAAAATAAATTTTCTTACTAAGGCAAACAGCAACACAAGACAAAGAAAAGTATAGCATCATGAGAAAGGAGTTCAGAACAGATGCCCTCAGACAGCTCTGAGAACTGAAATAATCCTGAAAACAGAAAAAAGACAACTAATAACCAAGACACGGTTTTCAATAATAACTAAGAGATTTAAATAAAACAAATGTTACAAATTTAAATTAAATTACCCAAATAACCCCCTTCATTCCTAAAACCACACATTTTTTTCAGCGGAAGATAAAACAAACGTTTCTTTGGACACCTTGATTTACAATGAAAATGGTAAAACTGATGTGAGCTAAGCTGGCTTTCTCTAGAAACCCAGAGTCGAGGGGAACTGTTTAGAAACATCTGCATTTTTTTTTAATTCTCCACTCCCGTACTTTGACATTAACTAGCAGGCATGAACACCAGCTAATAAGACGTAAAGACTGAAAGTACAATGTGTTTCACAAGACCACACAAACATCATTAATAGGAGATGCATTTAGTAAGTGCTGCTGCTTATTTCTGTGAATCAAAGGACTGCAAAAGTTGCCATGGCAGAAATCTGAAACATAACAACATGTTACCGTAAGAGAATATTATCAGAACAAAGTTTTCTATTTTGGAAAAAAAATACATAATGCTTTCACAAGTGATGTTTTTTTATTTATTTTGAAACTCAGTGGCATGGAAGAAATCCTTCAAAAAGAATGAGCAACCATTTTTTAAAATACACATCCTCTGTCCTCAGTCATGAGGGCCATATAGTATTCCCAATCGTCAGCTCAAGTAATCAGATGCAGGGAAAGAGAGTAGCTCTCCTTACCTTGCACTTCGTAGCTGAATCAGCAGCACTTTGTAGCAGATACTCCAGTAGTTGGATTAGACCTATAGTCCTAGAAACATTGCCTCTCAGGTATGCTTGGGAAATAGCATTTACAGATTGTAAAATAAAGAGAAAAAAATGTATACCTAAATGAAAAACAAAACAAAACCAAACCAAAACAAAAAAAAAACAAACCAACAACCCACAACTATGATTTTATTCCTTTTTTTCTGGAACAAGTTAAGAATATATAGATATATATTCGTTTGGGGACAAAACGGTTAAATAGCTTAGAGGCAGCTGACGTATTACAGTTAGCACTGTCACACAAAATGAACTCACGTCTCAGTTTCTTATGGAAGTAGCCTCTGATTAGCATTTTAACCAGGACTAATGGAAATCCTCTTTATTGAAATTGTAAAAGTGCCAGTCCAAGAAAAATATAAAGATACTGAATTAATTTCACTTATTTTCTTCCTGGCTGACGGGAAAGCATGCTTAAACTTTAGCATAGGAAAGTCAATTTACGGAACTTTAAGACATCACCTCCCTTTCTTGTTTTTCACTTGAAGATTTAATTAACTTTTCCCTTTTTTTTGGCATCACAATGTGGATGTAATCTTTCGACTCCATATTTTCATGATTAAATGACCCAAAAAGGCAGCAGCACATTTATGGACAAAAGCACAAAGGCAAATGTGCAATATGTGATTCAACAAGGATAAAAAAAGTGAAGATAAATACAATGAGGAGACTTCTGATTTTACAGAAGCCACCTGTGGGAAGCAGAAATGGCTTGGGGACATTTTGCATAGGTCTACTATTATGTGTTTCTAATATGGACACTGATTGATTATATCACATTTGGCCTTTTCTTCATTATCTGAATTCACAATGCCATGGTTGCTCATTTTTTGGAGATTTATAAATAAAACAAAGATTAGAAAATTGCAAAATTTTACACACTTGTAAATTAAACTTTGAAGGTGCATTTTAAAGTACTGTTTTCTTGCATAATTAATACAGAAGATGCTATGAGCATTTGCTTTTCAAGTCTGCAGTTGTTACCAAGTAAACAGCAGATATAGTGTACTCTTTTCTTACATTAGCTTATTCATATCACTCTCCCTGTGAGAAACCTGCCGCATCTCTGCTTCTTAGAGTAAATATTTGATGGCATCAGAGTCCTAAATTAATCTCCAGTATTGATTACAAAGTGTACTACATTTGAGTTTTGTATGCATAGAATAGAAACAGAGATCTCACAGTTCAAGTATCAGAGAAAGTTTAAAACCAAGAGATCATGTCCTGTCATGGTGACAGGGTTGCACGCACTGGAATACACTGGTAATAGGTATCAGTTTTCTAAGAATTTTACCATGCAACATTTACTGATTAATCCATTTGGATATATATGTTGTCTTCAGTTTGCAACCTTGCCAAAAATAGATCACAATGGAAATGTTGGGAGACTACAAGATGATATATTTACATATGCATTTATGTCTAAAGAGAATTTTGCAAACAAATCACATTAGTAAACCTTGAACTACAGTTGTCATTGCTGTCCCAGTGCTAAAACCACCACAGACACTTACCAGAAGAGACCTTAACTGTGATAATCTTTTCAGTCACAAAAACTGACAGGACTGACTGTTTTATTTTATGCTGTCAATGTGCACTCTCCTAGAAAGCAATGCTAAAGAACGTATGGAGAGAGGAAAAAGGAACCACAAGACTACATCATGTTTATAGGGATACTAGGTCTTGAAAAGCAGGGCAACAGAGGAGGGGCTTTGGGGTAATGGTAAAGAACTAACAGAATGCAACAAAGCTTTAGCTAATGCATGGGAAATGCAATCCTTAGACACATAACCAGTCAGATAAAGAAGCTCCCTAACATCACTGAGCCATGCATCACCTTCTAGTAAAACCAGAATTCATGTTATCACATTTTTGTTTCTCATGTGGGACTACACACTCTAGATCTTACACAGTTTCAATTAAGCATTTCTAGACTTCACAGTCAAATATGTGCCAAAGAGGTTTAACAACAAAAAACAACAAAACAGAACCAAAACTACCACCCCACCAAAATGTAAAACAAAACAAAAGAAAAAGCTAAGATTTTTTTTGCATTTAGGAGCAAACAGAAAACAAAAACTAGAGACCAGAGGTAGAGAAAGATAACTGAAGACAGCCAAATAGCTCATTAGCTGAGCCATTCAGGATTTTACGGGATCCCATTAGGCAGCTAATCCCTATGCTGCTATTTCATCTTTCTTATTTTTGGAGCAGAGAAACTCTCCCAGTGGAAACTTCAGGTAAATAAGGATATGTTAAAATTGTAAGTTATGGTTTTGATGAATCAGTATTTTCAGAAAAATGTTGCATCAGAAATTTCCCACTTTAGTCTAGTTATACCTGATTTTTTAAACACATCATGATTTTAGACAGTGAACCAGGGAAAAACAATAAAAATGGTATTATTATTATTATTATTTATGTGTTTTTTACCTATTACAAGAAAAATATTTAAATATATCAGAAAGTTATTCAGGTGTTGTGCTGATTGCCTTATTTATGATGATATTCCTGCTAACTCATACCTAAGTAATTACTGAATATGACCCAGAGTTCACTATATTTAGGTGTCTACAAATTTAAATAAAGAGAAATACAAAACATTAATTATGTTAGCATCTTGAAAATGTACATATGCCAGATCTACATTCTGGAAATGATGTGTACTTGTATCATAATAAGAAGGCTCTCCACACTAAAAAGCTTGCAGTACAACAAAAACAATGGTCATGAGAGCTTACAATTCCACTTAAACAGCATATGTGCATACTGTACCATCTAACACCATATTCTAAATTTACAGTAGGAATTACTGAACAAAAAAGAAAAGCTAAAATTTTAAGTGAAATTTAATAGTGAAATATGTCACAGGGCAAAATCATTATTCAAAGTAATTCCAAAGTAAAAAAGAGCAATTTAGCTAATTTGAAGACTGGACCAGCTCAAACGCACTAATCTTCAGTAGTGTCTTTGCTACTCCTTAGCAGATGGCTAAAACTGTATTAGACTTCCAGAACATTAGACTGAAGGCCAAGTGCCCAAAACAACACACCAAATGCTTTTATTTACTAATTTCTGGAATCTGCCACACTATTGCCATAGTGCAGCTATTAAGTCATCATTGATGTAATCACAGGCAGACAAAGCTTTAGGAATGAACTTCCACATACTACACATACTGCAATAGCTCAGCTCTGGCGAGTATGACATGCTCTTGAAAGAACTGAACTTTACTGAGCAAGTGTTTGAGGATAACAGGTAATAGCAGTTACTTATCTTCTCAGCAGAGAGTAAAGAAGGAAAGAATGCAAATTCCACCTGAAGTCTGCATCTACTGCTTTATTTCTTCAGGCATTACATGAGGTGACAAATTCCACCAACAGCATTCCGTCCCACCTGAACAAATGTTATCACATCAGAACAAACATTGTAATATTACGAAGTTAGCTGTTGGGACTGTTAGGAAAATGTTTTTACCTACATACGTGAAGACAAATAATGATATTATCTCTAGAAACCACATTTGCTGCTTTGGGTTACTCTGAGTTACTATACATTCATCTCTTTTTACCTGCAGGATGCTCAAATTTCCCAACTCTTCATTGAATCCCATTCATCTCCTTAATATGTACTACTTTTATTTCAAAAAACCAGAATCATCTCGATTGAACCACAATGCCCCCTCAGATGTTCTGATCACTTAATACAACTTCCACTATGCAGATGCCATGGACCCTACCATCAAACCATCAAATTAGGGGATAAAACTATGTTGGCCCACTGAGTTTAATAGAGACGTAATGTGTTCCAAGAAATAGTGAAGAGCAGAAACAGAGTGCTTAGCAAGTCTTGTAACACTGTGTGTTTTAAGAGAGTGAGTATATGTCCAGGTTTCAGAATGACAGGAAAGAGATTGTAAAAGGCAATACATCCAAAATTTTCAACAATCAGAACCTAGTGTGAAAAAAGCTGAGATTTTTAAGAAACACAACTCTCAGTGCACTGGAAAAATCATTTGTTCAGCCCTCTTCAGAGCATCTCCAACAAAATTTAGAAAAGGCTATGAGTGAAACACAGACTTTGTGAAGCTCATGATGTACATGAATTTAGTTCCACTGATGCTCTCATCGTACAGTTGCATTTACTACTTATGAAACTGGTCTGATGAATTCAATTACTGAAGGAAGTCTGGTTTTCATTCTTAGAACTACTACTTCTTTCAATTTAAATTGATTAATAATAAAAGTTACAGCATTTCAGAGAAACAGCATATAAATTAACTATAAACTGAAGCCCTAGCCCATGGCAGTAAGATACAAAGCTCGCCTTCATGTCAGGTCAGATGCAGCTTTCAAGCATATTCTAAAGGTACTTCTTCTGGATAAATATTTTACTTTATAGATATAAATTACAGTTTATTGCCAGCTGTTTAAAATATCCATGATTTGGTAAGATGAGTCTTGCTAACCCCCAGCTGTCTCTGATTTACTTGAATTGGAAAAACACTGGGTAAATTGCTGCCCATGGAGCACAAACATAAGCAACTGAAGTACCCATAATTTGTTGGAGTTTTAGAACATCCTAATTTAGATATGTTTCAAAAGACTTAATGTAAAGTAGACTCCATTTAATCGCCACCCTGATAAATAGCTTTATTGGAAAGATAGTACAGTTAGTAGAAGGGTAAATTAAAAGTGAAATGTAAAAGCCATTCTGCATCCATGACACACCCAATGTGTTTGGAAAGAAGTTGTTTGATGGGCTGATCATAGAAGTGTAGAGTGAACTACTATTATATATGGCACAACTGATTATTATCTTCAGGGGACTTTTTCATGCTCTTGAAGTGATATTTACACAACTACATAGATATAATTAAAGAAAAACTAGAAAGTTTCTTACTTCACTGTGCTCTTAGGTAACAATATAAACACAGCATTCCACCTGGTCTCACCTGGGCATTTAACTATCTTTCTTTGCAGGTTTTATCATATGAAAACCTATAATAAGTAGGGATGTAGTATACAGTCAGGACGCGTACCTGAGTTATATGCCAAGGTAGCAGCAAGAAGGGAACCTCGAGAAAAGACAATTGACATCACAGAAGAAATATGTCTCAGCAAGTCTGTAGCAATGTCTAATTATTTCTGATATTTTTATGATTCTTATTTCTACATATTAAACAGAGACAACATACGGGGTGAATATTGGTTCATACTACACTATCTGTCAAAGGCATCTGTAGGCTGCTAGGTACTGTCACCACTAAGCAAAAATTGCAAGCTCAACAACTGAGAAATACATAACTTTTCAATACGTTACAGAGCCAAGTATTTTATTCTCCATCAAAACCACATTTGATATTTCCTTTTGAGGTTTATTCATAACCACAAAGGTAATTTTGTCTTCTTTGACTAGTTAAAACCTTAATCTCTAGCTTTCTGGCTCAGAAGATATTCTTCATAGAATGATTTTAAACAGCTACAATCCTGTTCTATGACTCTTAGCTGGGGCTAAGCATTCCCCCTTCTTACAGGGCACAGTGAAGTCCAGATTAGGAGAGAAACAGAAGGTGGCAGTGGCAAGAGAGAAACAAAGGAAGGAAAATGTGCAAGGAAAGAAGACAGCACTGCAGAAGGTAGAAGTGCGTTTGACAGCCCTAGAATCCCCCAGGATCGCAGTCAGCAGTGAAGAGAATTACCTTGTGGAAAAGACACAGCTGGCAGGAAAGATGTCAACCGCAGGAGGTAAAGAAAAATGCAGGCAATAGGAGAAACTAGTGAGCTACTCTGTGGACAGGAGTGCCTTGGGAGTCACACAACATGGGTAAGGTGGCAGATGACTTACAAATGTGCACACAGCCCACAAATTAATATAACATTTGATTACCCCTATCAATCCAAAATGGTTTCCTTGGACCCCAATCCAAGAGAACACTCAAATTACCTCTTCACTCACTGACAGACATGGTTGAAGAGCAAACACCTTATACCCTCACACCCAAGGGTATTAACCACTCACTACCTCACATTTCCTTCTTTCCCTAATGGGCCCCATTTCATCTCCCTCTGTATTAAGAGCTGCTTTGCAGCGTATCCACGCAAGCAATCTGTAACAGTGCACTTAACCAGTCAGCAGGGGTACTGAATAATGAGCCCATCTGTACCATCCTCCCAACCCTGTCCTGAAAGCATCAGTAAGCTCAAGGAGCAATATTTTCAAGGTACCTCCATCTAACCAAATTTCTAAGAAGCAAAGAAGTAGTCCTGTTGTTAGGGTGCTTCTTGTACAGTATATAAAATGAGATTTTTGCTGTTCACTCAATGAAAGTATTTCAATCTTTTGGTGTTGGCAGACCGCTAGTAACGTCTACTCACAGTAACACCATTATAAAAGGGAATCAGAAGGAAAATATAAAAACATTCCTCTGATACTGCAACACCTTCCTCTTCTCTGTTCCTCTGAAAAGAAAATGTATTCTTTTTCCTATGGAAGGAGTAGCTGGAGCTTTATACAAACTAAATGCTTGGGAGTGAAATCTGTCTTCGATTCCGGATCGAGACATGGGTCAAGCAGATTTCTGACCAACAGGAAATAATAACTACAACCACATTTTCACTTACTTCAGCTCCTGCTAGGATCAAAGCCAAGGCTGTCAATCTTTATGTTTAGATGTTTAAAATATTTTCGGTATCATTCTGGATTTTTTAAGCAGTTGGCACTGAGCAATATCTGAAATTGTCGCACTGTACTAAACCATGGCAGTTTTTTTTCCCATCAGATACTAGTACAGCAATCCCCTTCATGTCTAATTCTTTGACAGCAATTCAGTTTTAGATGGCTTATAATAGGCTCTGCCTGAATTCTGCCAGGATTGAATTGTTATTGATTGGTACGAGGCAATGGTGTAGAAGGGTGCATTTCCACAGCTTGTATTTGGATGGGTCAGATCTTTTGACAGCTGATTTTGTTAGAAAACCTGGGGTCATTGCGGGCACTGATTATTACACACTCTTGCATTTTTTCCATCACTGCAACCTCAGCTTCTTACTCTACAAAAGATAGAAGTAATTTTCTTTCTAAGGTCTATATGGAGGTTCTTTCATACAAGACATTATAATCGGTCTTCCTTTGTACATAACTTTACTTCATATTACTCTAAAAGAATACACTAGATGCACAAAAATGAAACATCTATAGTTTTAATTTTTTATCATATTACCCTTCCTGGGCAAAATCTAGCTGTCAGTGAAGCCAATGGAACTATCCCACAGGAGAAAGAGTGAGCCTGTCAACGATCTTTGAACGCTGCTTTCTCACAGAAGCTCCCACGTGTCAAAAGGTCAGGTCAAAAACTGAAAAAAAAACCCCTAAAAATATCTTACTCTGCAGGCAGCAACATACTGGATTTATTGGCTTTTCGTCATCAGTATCAGAATTGTTCTCATTTGTTTGAGGGACATATGGCTCTCACTAATCAATGTAATGCCCAAAAACCTCCATGGATTGCACAGTCTTAGGTTTTCCAAAATAAAAAGGGAGAGAGGGGGGAAGACAGAAAGGAAAAAAAAACCCAAACCTCCCTCTTCTATTTGCCTAAAAGAATACCGTGTTCTATTTGAAATCAAAGCTGTCACAGACAAGTTTTAACATCACTGAGCTTCAATTCTGCTGTTGTCAGTCTTGTTGATGTAGAAAACACTAGCAATTATCAAATACAGTCCAAGTATATCAGCTGGGAGTTTTAATCAATCCACTGTAAGAGGGTTTAGGAACCTGTAAAAACAGGTTGCAGGCAATGGATGCCGAGTGTCAGTTTCCTATCTCAGCACACCCCCAGCCTGAGTGAAGCTTCCTTATAAACATATTTTTCCCCACCACTGCAGGCTCAGCTTCTCACCCTACAGAAGATGTATTTCTCTGTGCTGCTCTGCAAGTCAAACCAATTCACATTCCATGGCTACATTTACAAATGCAAAAATACACCAAGTCAACAAAAATTTATGTATTTGACTTCAGAAGATGAAATGATGCAATTAGTAACATTACACTTATTTTATTACTGTTGCTTTGATTTAAATTGTTAGTGGTTTAAACATCTTAATTTCAGAGTGAATTATATAATTGTTTTTGTTGCCTGTTTATCGATTTTTTTGTATAATTAGGATGCAGTAATTTACTTTATATCTCTTTAGTTTAATTGAGTTAATAATGTCTGCTGAGAAGCATGATGTCACACTCCCAGCTACTTGGCAGGAAATCTGGGGAAAGAGCTTTCACTGGACATAACAAATTCAAAGGGGAACTTTTCTTCCAGAGCTGTAATGACCAAAGCTAGCTTTCTGTTGAAAGGACACAGCCGCTTCCATATTTTTGTGCTTCTGTTATTGCTCTTGTGGTAGATCATATTAAAAAATCTTTCTTGACATGCCATGGTTTTCCCTGATGATACTGTTATCACAAAACACTATCTACTGTATCGATAACTGCAAATAGGAGTAAGGACAGTCTGTATTGAAAAAGAAAACCTTAGCTCTATCAATACAGCCAGTATAGCACATCCATCCCCACTGGGGAGGAGCATTTTATCAACCTTTCAACTTTTCATGACCCAGCCAGTCTGGAAAAGACCCCATCCTCACTTGGACCATGTCAGGAAGGACAGGCTCACCTGAGGGCTGGGTCCCACTGTAATGGAGAGCATCTTTGACACCAGGCTGCAGATGAGAAGCACATACTTCCCAGCTGCTGCGTGGCGCGTCAGCCTCTCCCCCAAACTGAAATCCCACTTGGTACATACCACTGGGCAAGAAATCACATGGAGGCAACTACACCTCTGGGCCACACAGTATCTCACACACAATGAATAGGATTTGACTGGCCTGGTGTCATTGGCACAAAGTTATTATGGAAAATCAAATAAATGCCATATACTGGGATAAACTACCTTAATGGCAGTAAATCAGCATCTACTTTAGGGGCTGTGCCACAAAAAATTCCATTTAAAACCTGCCGCTATGAGTACAATAACTCTACTCACTAGACAGCCTAAAAGCCTAAACCTTGACTTCCTCTAGAATTTAAATCCCGTAAATACAGATTAAAGTTAATTATCCCTAAAACTGGTGGAGCTACTCACCAATAGCTGAAAGAACTTGTTTTAAAAAGCCACATCTGTTAATAGACATGTACCTAATATTGGCTCCCAAATGCTGAGTGCCTGTATAACACTTTTCACCTCCAAATTGAGGATAAATATTAACTGACTGATCTTCATACATCACAGTGAGGGAAAGTTATGTAATTGCCATTTTCCAGCTGGAACAATGGAGATGTTAAATACAGGAAAACAAGGAAGGAAAATGCAATAACAACTAGTTTAGCCATGGAGGACTCTTCATAAAACTGCCTGTGACAAAAAAAGGAAGCACCACATGGTAAAAATTAATTATAATCTTAGGTGGGAAACATAACACTAAAAATGTTAATTTATGGATGGAGCAATTCAATAAATGAAAAGTCAGAAAAAAAAGAAGCTACATGAGGTGAAGAAAAAAGTTCAGTATAATTTCTGTCATTCCAAGACAGAACCACTCTCACAGTGCCTCAGACATCGGTCATCAGCTAATACATCCCTCCAGCACCTACAACCCACAGTACACTCTGCTGACTCTGATTTGCCAGCATGGTTGACATGGGCACCCCCTGTCCCGTGCTGCCTGCAACACTGTAGGGCTGCCAGTAAGAATTCCTAAGTACCCAAAAAATGTAGTTACAGTACTACTTCTTCTTCTGATATTAGCACTTTCTGCCCCACAAACAGTGGTGAGGTTCAGAACTAAAGAGTGTCCAAGCAGAAACAGGATTCACAGAAAAATGGGAAAATAAAGAGGAAAAACAGCCTACAACAACCTGCAAATGAGGGACCTCAGAACTGAGTAGCCTTAATCTAGATCAGTCTGTTGTATAAAGGGCCAAGCATAGTTTTACCCCTGAAGGCGCCTTGGCATTTGAAACACAAGATGCCCACAGTTTGAGGCTCAGATTTACCCATGAAAAGCAAGTGAATACTTAAGTTCTGCATTCTTGCTCACTGCAATATTCATTTTGAAACTATCTGTATAATTTAACCTTTCAGTGCCACAGTCAGCAGTAAGACTTCCTAAATTAGCAAAAGTAATAAACAAGAGCCTCATTAAATTTTCCTCTTCCCTCGTTTTTTATCCCTCTAATGAAGCTCTCTGCCCTGTAACTCCTCTCATTTCCCTAATTCTCTCTTCATCACTGATTTCTTTATCCTTTGATACGACAGAGTCTCCTGTCAGAAGTAATGACAGAGCTACGTTTTCTAGAGGGCAGAGTATGAAAAGGACAGGAAGGCATGTTGTTCTTAAAACTGTGGCCCAGCAAGGCAGATGGCTCATTAATGTACCAGTCTTGCCCTCTCAGCAAGGAAAAAACTACACACTCACTTACACACAGGGGTCAGCCTGTGAGGCACGCTTCCTCTGCTAGCTTGAGTCTGGCTGCTTCTGTTCAAGCTGTCTTCTGTACTACTTAGGTTCACCTTTATGTAGCAATGAAGTGAAAGATATTTTAAAAGATGTTGGGACACCTCTTGATGCACTCCTTAAAGCTTTGAGTCTGGCAAAATCTGAAACTCTTGAGAGCCCCTTGAGATCAGCAAAAAAAAAAAAAAACCCTTGGTATCATGTTTCTTTGCAGACATCATTAACTCTATTAAACAAAACAGAACTAAAGTAATTTACTGCTTGCTAATTACAACCAAAAAAAAAAAAAGTTTAACACAAGCAGGCAACAACTAAAAACTAATATAATTCACTCCGAAATTAAGATTTTTTTTAAAAAAAAACACCCTCGGTTTCTATCAAAGCAAGTAATAAAGTAAGTGTATTGTTACTAATTATAGCAGTTCATTTCCTAAAGCCAAATACATACAACTGTGATGACCTTAGATATTTTGACAAATGAAACTTGAAAGAGCAAACACAGCTCATCAGATCAGTTTCCCCAACAAGGAAACAAGGTCAAGGCTACAGGCACATAGTTTTCCCTGTTTTTCTATCTTTAAAGAAGGTGTCAAAAGCACATTGACAAAGTCTGACAAGCACAGATGATCCCAGGAAAAGGCCTTGCCAGTTTATTTTTCTTCCTATTGTCATTTAAAGAATGGAAATAAAATTCTGTTATGCCATGCATTTCTGCATCAGGACTCCATTGACTATTGACTAATGGAATGTGCATTGCTCTCTGCATTGCTGCCCCAGACTCACCTTCTGCAGCACCCTGGAAGAGGTTAACACCTTCCATACTCTGATACCACTATCTTTTTAAACTGGATTTTTTCCTTAAATCATTATTTAAGGTTTACTTGCAGTAATCGCCCTGATTCTATACTGCAGAATAGGTACTCCAAACCTAGTTCAGCAACGGTAAGGACACAACGGCAAATTGATCTATCCCTGAAAAGCTAAGGAGTGCATTATGAGGGAAAGCACAGAGAATTCAGGAAGGGGAAAATTTCAAAGACTTCTCCCATTTTAAGTTAACTCCTCAATCCCAAAACTGCTATTGGGCACCACAGCATCCCCAAACCCTCATGACTGATGGATTAGTGCCCTGTTTTACACGCTGTGTTAATTAGTATCATGCACCCTGGTTCATGTCATTTAATATCAATGTTTCTCTAGATTTTGTATATCTTCCATACATTATACTTTTCATAAAATCAATTTCTAATGCATTTCAACTGAAGACAAATTAGTATTTGTTATGTGGTCTTCAGTAATCATGGCAGTTCAAAAATGAAGCTTTATAAAAATCTCAGAAATTAAAGAGATGCTTGCTGAGAGATCTCTGTGATTCTGAGGCCTTTAAAAATGGAAAGAATCATTCTAGTTTCTAATGAGGAATTCTTCTGAAGCTCCAATGATAAAGGAAAAGAAGGTATCAGGCATAAAGCCTGTGTACCTTACATGTGGTTCGATAGATGCCTTATCTGTGGATCTGATCTCAAAGGCAACGCCCAGGATGTCCTGAGTTTCACAGAAACTGTGAAGGTTTCCAGCATTTTGCAGGAAATGGCTATTTGGGTTTTTCTTTTCTTTTTAAATCAGCTCAGTTTACTAATAAAACCAATTCTGTCTAGCTACTGCGGACCAGGATCCAGACATGTTGGTAGGACAGTGGGTGGGGAAAAAAAAAAGAGAAAAATGGAAGTGAGCATGCCTTCCTCTAAGGTCACAGGGATCCTGTGGTCGGTGGATCCCTGCTGAGACCTCCCTTCCTAATTGATTGTCTTGCCCAGCAGGAACCTGCAGACTCTCCAGGAGCTAAAGGAATGGGAGCTGCACTTTTTAGCAGTACTAAGTGTCGTTAACAAGGCAACTCTGCCAAGAGAGTTGAAGGCATCTGTTATTTTGTAAAATAGATGGATGATATATGCACTGTACCTTTTTAAGTGTGTGCACTGACTCTTATGGATGTAATGTATCAAAGCAGCAGAATTACTGCCCAATAAGCCCAGGCAGAACTCTTGAGCAATAAAAACCTGATCTTATTTTACTCTGAGTTAAGGATAGTTGACTTTTTGTCTATTAGTGTAGCTTTTGATGTTATAGTGTAATTAAATTTGAACCCGATGTACCCAACTTCTGCAACAAATGATATATATTTCTCTTTCTTCTCTTTGTGTTGAAAATATATCCTGGCTGACTGGAATCACTGTGGCAAGCTGTAAATGATGTATGAAATGAAAAATCCCTTCTCACTGCAGAGGGAGAATACAGACAGGGCTCAGCAATTGCTGCTGGGCTATGCTATTTGCTGAAATATTCAGCTCAAATGCAATCACACAAGCTTGCCAGTGCTGACACTGGGCAGCAAGTTGCATATATAATTTTTCAATCTTATTCAGCACCAAACGACTAAGTGATAGCTGTCATGATAAATTCAGAAAAAATTTACAAAGACCCTAAACCAACTTCAGTTGTTGGGTTTTTTTTATTTACTCAAATGACTATCATTCAACTGCCTCTGTCTAACTAATGCTCTGAACTTTAGAAATTCACAAAGTGACACCAAGAAGGTCTGGACAGCTGGAAAAGCTATTAAACAACATATGGTTTGACCACTCTGGAACTATTTGTAGACACTACTTAATATATACTGAACTGGTGCCATGTTTATTAGGGTGCACTGCAATCAGAAGGGTTCTTTGAACATCTTTGATCAAAGTCAGAGGCAAAGAATCTCTCAGTCCTGTGGTACACAGAAATACATCTATATCTCAGCACAAGTAAAAACCAATTTGTACTCCTGCACAGGACTGTTGGTATATCAGAGATATTTGTGTTAACTTGTTGGGACTGATTTAACAATATACAGACTTTTTCAGATTATGGATTTCCTGCTAACCCCATACCCCCCCATTTGTTGTCATCCCACAACTCACAGTTTCCTCCATTTTACCAAGGCAACTGAAACACAGCCATACTGTGAACTAAACCAGGAATCTGATCTGATTTTAAAAAACTGTCTAAAAACAAGAAAAGAAGGGAAAGGAGTATTCGAGTATTCTTGGTAAGCCAGACTGGTTCTCCTTAAACAGAGGAAAGGACAAGATGAAACACGAAACCCTGCACAAGATTAACTCGGGGCAAGGCTGGGTCTCATTCTGTCATTAGAAGCATCCAGGGCAGATACCCAAACACCACAAAAAAACCTCAGACCTGGGAAGGGGAAAGGCATGGCAGCTGAAAAGAGGGGTGACTGTGTTGGCAGTAAATCTGTGACTTCTGTCTCTAGTGATGATTGTAAGCCTGACTGACAAAATGCAGATCATGTAGCACCTATGGGGTTCTTTTTAAAGATTTTTATTCCTGAAGCCCTTCAAAGATCACATAACAAGTTGAAATTTGAGATTTCTCTTTGCCTCTGTGTTCTTCCTTCCCTCTCTTCTATTGAGCTGGCTGCAAAGGTTAGAAACTTGTCTCGCTTTCCCTGAAGGCAACGAGCAAAAGGGAACCTCAAAAAAGGCTTTAAAATCCACATACTTTAAAATGTATTAACTGTTAAACTTTGGTTTTGTTCAGAGATTTTTTACATACATATTTTCATGCATTATGGAAGTTTGGAAGTCTAGCTTTACATACTGAATGCCTAACCTTCCAGGCATTTTTTTGACTTCTTACCCCCTCTAAGTGGGTGTTAATTCAAACTAGTCAAGAGGCCATGAACTTGAACAGAAGATCTCTTTTCCAATGTCATTTCCTCCAGACCTTTCAAAGATAAGGTTAGATATATTTGTCTGATCCAAATGTGGTGCAAGCAGTTAATAGCCCTCAAAGCACTAGTATAGCACCTTGAGGCCAGAGCTGATGAACTGAAGGAATAGGGAAATACAGACGTCTCTACAGGAAAAGCAAAGCAGATCTACATCAGAGCTGGATATTCTTACCATGCAGCAGGGAACATGGCACATATAAGGGGAGTTGGAGGAAGGCCACTATTTTAAACATATAGAATGTAACAGAGAGAGAAGACTATATTTTAAAATCTATGTGAATCCATTATACCCATAGGGATATGAGCCCAAATGACAGAAAACAAAGATGTAAGCATCGTGTTAATCATCTCTTGATCAAGGATTGAACTCTGACTGCATAAGGTATTTTATCTAAGGTCTTTCTCCTCATGTGTTTAAACAATGACTAGTATAATGACAGCATGGTCTGCAAATAAGGCTGCTGTGCATTACGGTAGTCTGAATATTTTTCCTATGCATTATTTATTCTGAACATTGTTCTAACATCTACAATCCCCAGCCATGGGGCAGGACCCCACTGAGAAAACCAAGTCTAATAAAACAGCAGTAACAGACAACTACAACCCTTTCTATATAAATTAGATCACTTAATATTGTTACAGCCTAAAGATGAGTAGAACTCCATCTGTGCACGACTGTCTGCATTTGTGTGTGACCAGGTGCTTAACGCCTGAGCCATCATTTGCTGCCTTCCTGCAGTAGGGAGGGCCAGCTGGGAGCTCCCATTGTGGCTTCAGCATAGCTTACCAGGGAGACCTAAAAACCAGAATGCAGCCCCTGTGGCTAAAAAATTTGGGCAAATCCAACTGAATGTTCTGAGAGGCTAGGAAAGTTTAGAAGAGGGATTTTTGAACTGACTGCTGTGGGGACATTACTGTCTTTATTCATGGCCAGTAAAAAGAGTGGAAAAAAATAGTTGATACAGAAAGATGGACCCAAAGAAAACTAAGATCAAATTTGAATATTGAAAGCAAAAGATGCTAAAATAAAATAAAATATTTGGTTCTAAGAATCAACAAAACAGAGAGGCTGATGCATTAGAATAATAGAAAACAAAGGGCACTGGAAAGGGACAGAAGCTAAGTCCTAAACAACTGAATTACTTTTGACAGGAGTCTCTGCACTGAGGCAATGACTGGCCCAGCTACCTCTCTAGAGTAGCTGAAGCAGGCTGTACCTAATATGAGTGGCAAAGAGGTGTGTCTGGGCCTGTGAGCTGTCTCTCTCCCTTTTTTGTCCTGCAAGAGCAAGCATTTGGCAACACAAACCCTTGTGATACTCCTTAGCACCTTGACAGGAAAGATGGTTCCATGAACCATTTTGGATCTCCTCCCTCCCTGGAGACAAGAACACTCCAAGTTTAAAACTTAGACTTTGATTAAACTTATCAAAAATTAAGATAATATTTGCTGTAAAACAAAGAATAATATTATTACCTAGTCTCAAGATCAGACTGTTAGCTATAGCACTGGATACAAAAGGTCACAAGTAAAACCGAACTTTAGTCTAAACTTGCTTCAATTAAAGTTTTCTATTTACTGATGGAATACTTTTCTAATTGCTTACTCACGTTACATGGGATTTCAAAACGTATTTGACACATTGGAGACTGGAGACAAAGGTTAAGGTTAACAAACATAACCTGTCTCCTGAATGTCACTGGCAGTGATCGGTAATTTTATCTTACCTGACCCAAGAGTATGTTCATTTTGAATTCTAGTCTGAGATGCAAATATAAAATGTTCTTGCTGGCTCTGCTGATGGGCTGTCTTCTTAGGTATCATCTCCACTCTGTTACACATATCAGTCAAAAGATATATGGGCTCTCAGAAACCTGTTAGTGTTTTTTTCCTGATCATTTTGAGTGTAAAAGAGTTATTCCCTCTTTATACCTGCCAACTGGCTGTTTATCCTGTCTGATCCGTTCATTATGTACAGGTTATTGATGCATTCATGTCAGATATCATGAGACTGGTGATACATACTTTCTGTTTGGTTCATGACTTCTTTCACTAGCTTTCCATACTGGTATAACATGATGTTCGTAATAGTTATTTCTGGAGTGCCAGGCCAATGCATTCTGCAGCAAGTCCCACAGTTCTGGTCCTCACATTCCTTGTAGGTTTCCTACCTATAAGACTTAGAATGGTGCATGTCTGCTCCAGATATGTAGTTAGGACACAGTGGGCTAAGTTCTGCATCTGGGAATGAGAACATCCTCTCAAAAATAGCTATATCCATTGGATGAGGTTGGTTACAGAAGGAAATACATATTAAGTGAAATAGCACATGGAGAGAATCTAATCTTTATGCAGATATCCTAAGGGAACTTCAGAATGAAATGGCTGAACTGAATACAAAAAAAGTTATCAACCTAAAATTATCTACTACTTCAGGGGACTTGAGGGCATTGTTAATTTGTGTTTATCTTTCAGAAAGGTATTGGGGTGATTCTGGAAGCCAGGCATTGGTAAGGTTTTTTTTAAAAAAGTGCTGAAACAACTGTAACAAGAATAAACTACACATGTTAGGGACAAACAAGCACAGCTCCTACAAAGGAAGATGTGTCACTGTCATCTCTTTAGCACTTTAGGGACTGTAAACAAAACTGAATGAGGAAGAAACATCAAATATTTATATGGGCTTCTAAAGCTTTTGACAAAAGAAACCATATCTTGAAGTCAAACAACGTCACAGATTAGATACTGACTTGAAGACAAGAATAAGTAAAGGAACAGTTTTCAATCTGGTAACTAGATGGGATTGAAACCTACTGGTTATTCTGTTTGTGGTTTTCTTAATTTACCTTGTAAAGTTTTCAATTTCGGAATATTCTTCTAAAGCACCTGACTAACAAGACCTCCCTCTTGACTGGAATTTCCATACACTCACATCCGTGAAGTTTAGATAACTAACTTTAACTTAAGATTTTATAGTTACCGAATTCTTGTGCTGGCAAGGAGGCTGGCTTCCTTATGAGGGGAAGAGCAATGCTAGAGACATCAGAGTCTGTCTGAATTTTTTTAGACTATTTTGCTAATCAGAAGATTTTTTAGTTTTTCAGATTGCGCTAAGTGTCTGCTTACACATATATTGGTGAAAGGACTTTGTGAAGAAGTCATGGATACTTCTGTCAGGAAAGAGCAGAAATAGAAACTCTTTTTCCTTGATGTTGAAAGTGTCTTCATTTTTAAATATCAGCCAGGAGAATGGAATGACAAAAAGGCATGTGCCAGTACTATGGTTTCTGATAATATACTAGGCCACTTATGATAATTGACTGCATAATTGCCTTCAGCTTTACCATCTATCAATTCATTTGCATAAATAATAAAATCTTAAACTTCATAAAAGGTTAAAAAAAAATCCAAGAGACTGGTGCTGAAACACAAGAAGTCATCCTAAACTCTGTAGTCTTCTGTGTCTCAAGCACAGCACACAGAAAAGGTACCCACTGCACAGAAAAAGCAGGGAAAAACCAGAGCTGTACAGCAACTGTAAAGGCAAGTGAAAAGTAATCCAGAGCTAGCAGCAGTAGTTGTGAACTGAATGAAGGAGATAAACGATAGGGGTGACTCCAGCACTGTTACCATTAATGCAGCAAAGAGAAATATATCTTGGAACTTTTACTACATGAAACTATTTAATCAGCATGCCTAAACATTCACACCATCCATATGACCAAGTTGCACTTACCAGCAATACTCACTGCTGTACAAGAGAAGTTTAAAGCAGTCAGGAGTATATTTTGCTTCTCTGTCTGTGCAACATTAAATATTTCTTTACAGCACTGTCTCTCTTGCAATAAGCCAACCCTTGAGACAGACTAAGACCATACTCCCAAAATAGGCAAAATATGGACAAACTGGCAAGCTGTTTTCTGCATGAGTATTTTGGCTTGTCACCTCCTTCAGCAATTGGTAGTAACTTTTGAAAATAAGCTAACTGCTCTTTACACCTCTGGGTTTAACGAAGATAACATATCAGAGCTTCACAACCAAATTAACGTAAGGTCTATCCCCTTCCCTAAGGCCCCTTCCCTGGCATTGTTATTGTTGCTAATATTGTACGAGTAGTGTGAAATAGCCAATTCACACATGTGCCATGCTTTGCACATTGCCTGAACCTGCTGGAACATGATTTTCGTAAGAATGATGAGAGTAATAAACATCTTCTAGCAGCGGCTTGCAAAATCTGCACACATTTTACTCATGCAGTAATGGGCCATAAAACTCTCAGAGAACTGCAGGAGAAAAGCAATGTATACACACGCATAAATTAAAAGAACAAATGTGAACTCAGTGGAGCACTATTCTGTTAGACATTTAGAAAAGGCATGTATAGGAGGGAGAAAACTACTTACATACTCAGTAGCACTCACAATAATCAGAGAAATTAGAGTGTGCTAGTTTCTAAAACCAGATTTTATGGGAGAGCTCTCAGTGATCCAGTCTTAAAATGTATCCTCTCACACTAACCTATTACATAGATTGCTTGAATTTTCACTGGACAATCAGTAGGAAGGATCCCCAGGATTTACTCTGCTTCACTAACCAAGTCTAAACTTACTGAAAGGGGTTCAGACTTTTTACAGCCTTTAGAAAAATGTAGATATAATTTGCTTTTTTTTTTTTTTTTAATACTAGTCTGATGTCAGTTAAAACTTTTTTTTTGTCATCTCCCTAGCACTGAAACCCATCAGATGTTATAGATCACAACAACTACTTCCTTGCTACATACTGCTGAACGTTTTATGTACCAACTCTGATGACAACATGGGAAGTCCAATGCCACAATGTTCTCCTTGTAGTCTTGGTCCCCTCATTTGACCTGCTTTTGGAAGTGCTACTGCTAAAATGCCATGGTCCTCCCAGAAGCACAGGTGACAGGAATTGCTGTCATGCAAAGCTAACTTTCTGGAATAAGGCAGTATCTGACAGCATTACATTACTGACACACAGCTGGATTTCCTCCAAACCAACATCTAATCAGAAGAGTAATAAAATTGTTGTGGATTTTCTAAAGCTGAGAGGTGAAATTCAACTTTTATGTGAGAACAATTCCACCAACAGATCAGGAAGGTATTGGTAACTTCTGTGTAAAACGCCAAGCCAGAGTGGGGAAAAGACTTCAAATTTTGTTTGAGTGAAAACTCTGATCACCTCTCTCAGTTATCCAGATTACCTACTTACACTGTCAGTGCAGCGGGGCAAGATTTTGTTTACCAAGGAACCAATTTGAAGCCTGAAATTGTAAAGTAATTGACATTCTGCATGCTGCTGCTCCTTCAAAGAGACTGGGGGACTGCAGCTCCTGGTGTTGCTAGCAGCACGTAGCAAGTATTTCCTGCATTTACTGAGAAGCTCTGAACATGCAGAGGAACACTGACTGGTTGAGGACTCACGTAACTAGTGTAAAAAGCACAGTTTTGCCATGAGGTTAATGAAAGTACAGTCTTACGTGCACAGGAAAACAAAAGCTTTTTTTTTTTTTTGCTTTCTCATTTTAGGAAATTAATTTGGATTATGAAAGTAACACTTGTACCTAAACAGGATGAGTTCTGAATCAAAAGCAGTAAACACAAGGAAGAAAAAAGTGGAGGAAAACAAATATTTGGCACTGAAACAAATGCAAACAGGACTTAGCCAAACAATAGGATACTCCCCATTCTCCTGTTCTGTGTTAGAGATGTGGTGTTCAGCCACAGCCATCCTTCATTGCTTCTGAACAGCTTTTAGTCCTTGATATCTCTGACAGAATTTTCTTTGAGAATTTTTAACTACTAGTAATTAGCAACAGGTCAGCTAAGGGACTAATTCCCGGTACAGACACAAACCAAATGTTCTCTTCTATGAAAAGCTGTGTAGGACAAAAAAAGCTTTGTCATGTTTTTTATCTTGTTCCTCCTTGAATATGGACTACGTTGAAGTTCTGTACCAAGTTTCACACCAAGCATTACCAGATGGAGGAACTCTTCCATGGGTCCGTTTTCAAAAGTTCCGCCAGCTGCCCAGTGGCACATGTGCCATGATCTCACACAAACTGTCAACTATCAACAAAACCTAGATCTTTCATTTTACTTTTGCTGAGACTTGCTGTGTCTGGTTTTAATTTATTTATTTGCTCTTTCTCTTGTAATAAAACTGAGGGCCATGCCACATAGTAGAGGTGACAGAATGCATTCCTGTTTGACACTACCATGACCCTGAAACATGGGCTCTTTCATGCTCATGTGAACTCCTGATCATGTCTTTTATTTCTCTTTTACATAACACAGAATTTTAAGAAGTTCAGTTATGACAACTGTGAAATATTTTCTTTAGATCTATGAAACGTATGGGTAGATTTTGTCTTTCAGGGCTCTTTTCAATATTATTCTTACAGTGAAATTGGATCAATATATGCTTTTCTGAAGTCAAGTATATCTTCCCTTAACGTCTCCTGAAGGGTTTGTCTTAGTTCAAGATGGTATTTCAAGTAAGTTATTATATTTGTAAGAACTGCAACCCCTTTGCAATCATTCCACCAACTTGGATCAACTTTTAGTCCATACTTTGACTAAAAGTATAATATTTCATTATTCTGATCATTTTTTCCAGTCCTCTTCTTTACTGAGATGTTCTGGGAACTTGGCAATGATAAAATTATCTCATACAGTCAACATTTTCCTAGTGATAAGGCTTCACTTGCACTTTTCCAAGTTTTATATTTTTGTTGCATCTTTAATAAAAAACAAAACAAAAACTATTAGAAACCAATATCCAACCAAGTAGAAATGTTGACAAACAGTCCTCCAGAGAACCTATTTTATCTTCTATGGGGCAGAGCAGCTCTGTAGTTTATGAGTTCTACAGGTTCAGAAATAATTTCCTCAGCAGCTTTGGTATCCTACCCTACAAGAACAGAATTATTTTGGGGGAACTGTGATAGGTAGTGCCCTATACAGAAGTTTCCCAAGAATATATGTATGATCAAAAGTTATCTAATGGTAAAAAAAAGGCAAAACATGCTTCGAGATTTAGAAGAGAGAATCAGTTGGGTATGACTAAAAATCTACCTGATCATTAACTATAATACCAGCATAAGGAAGAAACAGACTGACAATAAAAAGGAGAAGGAAAAAACCACTTTTTTTCAGCATATTTTTCACTGTTTTTTTTGCTACTCTATTAACATCTAATAATAATAACCACCGTATTAATAATATACAGAGAGACTGCTCTGAACTTTAAGAAAAGTGGTTTTTTGGTTCTCATGCTCTGAGCTTCTCAGTTTCTTTGTCTTCCTACTCTAAAGTATTCTGTCCCTCAGTCTTACACTCATTTTATAACACAAGAAAGTTCTGTCTTCTGGAATTTCCAAAAGTAATATATTATTTACATCTGTAGCTACCATAAGAAAATGTTTCTTTCTTTTTTTTTTTCCCCAGTATCTTTTTCTTCAGTATTTTCAGTGCAAAGCTTCATGAATAAGCACACACTACAGAAAAGACCCCTACCAGGAAATACCACAAGAAAGCAGGAAGGTCTTTTCATGTTAACTAACTGTTAAGCATGTTTAGTCAAAAAAAGAAAAAGCCCACAGGAATGCTTTTTGTTGTGGCATTCATTAAGAACAAAGGCATAAGCCAGGCTCTCAGGCAGCCCGTTTTGACAGATTTGAAACCCATGCAGTTTCATTAACCCTGGTTCTTGTGATTTTACCCACTGCAGTAATACGTAGTGCGGTTAAAGACTATTCATCAAAACCATGATATGTTTAAAACCGGATCACAATTTCTTTCGATTAAGAGGTTCTTTTATATTGCAAAGTGTTCCAGAGTACAAAATGAGAATTACCACTGCAAGTGGATTTGTTCCAAAGTACTTTTAAATATACACTTTAACTGCTATTCCTACTTTATCTAATCATCACCAGAATTACTGAATCTCAACACATTTGATAATGTTAAGAAGCCTTGTGGTAATAAACCTAGGTAATGTTTCATGTAAGTCAGAAAGCTTGTCAAAGGTTCGTATATTTGACCCTTAATTTAACTACAGGATAGTTAAGATATTTTCATCTTGCCAAATTCACGTCTAAAATAAACACAATGAAAGAACAGTCAGATATGCAGGGCTGAACTGCTTAGTAAAAGTGTCTGTTGTTAATTTCTTTAGAGGTACTGAAACAGTGATACTTTGAATCCATACTCATAAATGTTAAAATAAAATTATCTAGCTACTGATTGAACACCAAAATCAAGTAGGCTGCAAACTACATGCACAGGTGTCAAAAGTACAAAAAGTGATACTCAACAACCCACCATATATTGCTTTGTTCAGCAATGGTCAAGCTGAACTGAGAACCTTTGGCTGCCCCAACCTATGTGACATCACTGAAGTTATGCCAGTGGCTATGGAGGATCAAGCCCTTAATACTGTAAAATGATAATTCCATTTCATAAAACAAGAAATATTGCCTCCTCAGAACTGTAGGGGTGGAGAACACTTGATCTCCAGTATGTCTATAATATAGATAGGCCTATACTCCTATGGCCTAAAGTCCTTTCAAGTCATTGCATTTAAAATTTCCCATGGGCTCAGCACCTTTTAATGACCAGATAAGAGCCAGTAGGCAATGTAAAGCACAGGGACAAAGTGAAATTTAAACTGTGAATGAAGACACTATTGAAAACAGGTGATACTATTATATTCTTTTCACCTGTGTAATAGAAATATTTTCTATAGCTTCTTGTTTGACATTAATGGGTAACATGTATAAGAAAGCCCACTCCATCTGTTCAAGAGTTTTCTTATTACTTGTCCCGGAGGTAAGAACCAAAAGCATTTACTCATTATGGTTGCAGTGGCTGGAGCATGGGAAAGTATAAAATATAGATTTAAAAACAGACTCCTGATAAAGAGATATACTGGATCTAAAACACAATATGGCCTAATTCTAACACTCTTGAGTAAAAGATTTTTCTTGCCATGAGACAAATAAACCAAACTATATACAGGCACAAAACCAGCCCGTTTTGAAATGTATGTCAAGTATTTTCTTAAGCTTCCAAACCCTGTAAATTTCAAAATATGCCTGAGGAAAAATCAAATTTACCACACAACATTTTTTGCATAGTAAATTTGTAAGCTGTTATTTTATATAAATTGATATGTTTTTCTCAGAACACAATTGCTTAAAATTTATGCCTGTATCCTAGATCCTGAGAGATTTGGGGAATACTTGAACTTGCTTCTGGAAAAGACCACCCTAGGTCTTTATAAGAACTATTTATTGTAAACAGGTAGCACAGTTTGGTTTTGTCTTTTTTTGTAAAACATCAGTGAGCAGATTCTTGTTTAAAATAAAATATTAATTATTTACAAACATTTGCTGAATAAAAAAACCTGATCTCAGACTACACTGATGAACATTTGCTTCAGTACTTACTCCCTGTTACTCTGGTTTACCTGGACAAATTTGCAAAAAAGGACAGAACCAGAAAAACTCAGATGTGTGGTAGCTTGCTTTTGCTTAGAAACCAGCCTGAAGAGTAACAAATATTAAATAGGAGGTAACCAATAGAGATTTTTATCTGGTGCAGAAATACCCCTTGTCCTGTATGAAAGTCAGGATTCAAGTGAGGTAAAACAGAATCACAGAAGAAGATCACACTTCAGCCCCTGAGGAAAAGCAGTTCAGTGAGACTGGAAGGCTTCAGAAACAACAAAAAATCTTTACGGCATTGCTGTTTGTATGAGCAAAACGCAATCTGAATGGGACCAAGAATATAATTAAAACATAATCACAAAAAACTTCAATGAATGTATGAGTACTTAAACAAATCCCATAAAAATGAAACGGAAGCTGTCAGCTTCTCTCTGGCAAATCACTTGATGTGAAGACAACAGCCTAAAGTAGCTTTACAAACCTGAGCTCTCACACCGGCAAATCCCAAAAACACTACACTAACTTACTATGAATAATACCTTCTAATTCACAACAGAAAATGCATAGTCCCCAGAAAGGGACAAAACTTCCTCTTTAAATCCTTTGATTATTAAAAAAAAAAAAAGTGCCTCTACCCTGTACTGTAACTATTACAATCTTTCAGTATTTGTCTGCATTGCCTCTCACATTTATGAGATGTTTCCTTAACTTGTAATTTTCATTTTATTTTAAAAATTACTTTTATTTTAAACACTACTTCTATGATGTACATATTTCTAAGCACTGGATGAGCTGGTTAAAGCATTAACAGGTGATTGATTCCCATCATCATGGGACTCACTCTAAATACATTTGGTATTTAAATAGGAACTAGCCATTGACTCTGTGATCCCTTGTGCCACACTTGTCCTGTGAAAGGATAATGACAAAAGGCTAGTACAGTATTTGTCAGGATACCCTCGCTGTCTCTATCCCCACAGGCAGTGACTGTAAATGTCTGTGACTTCAGGCGACTTCGTGTTGTGATATTACTGTGCACATTCCCAGGGGGAGCTCTGGGAACGGACGTTTGCATTCATGTTAAGACAGAGAATTCAGCTGCCTTCTACAGGCACAGATTGCCCAAGACAAAATAACTGACTGCTACATGGAGAGAAAGCTGAAGGACATAAACATACCACAGTATCTTTGGTCACAGATAAGGCTCTTTTCACCTGGGATTGAACAAAACAAATAACTGAAATAAGAAATACATGCGCTAAGGCCTCATTGTTCAGGTAAATGCAGTGATTCTGTTTTTCAAAACTTGCCATACACATAACCTTTATTTTATCTTTTTTATTATAAAAATCTCATAAAGAAGAGTTTAAATGGGAGGTTACAGACTAGTGATCTTCATCCAGATGAATTTCTGGGTTACTTGAGGTTAAGGTTAGCAAACTTCTAGAGGCATAGGCACCATTCTCTTGCCCTCCGGAGAGCAATTTGGTAGCTGAACTGATACAAAATCAGGACGTATTTGACTTTGGAAGGAGCCATGTGGATAAATTCAAGGGTCTCTGAAGTGTCCTCCCTGGGGTCACAGGCAGAGGAGGGCTTAGCACAGCAGGATGCAGGGAGCCAGCCCAAGGCCAGCACTGCCCACAGGGCAAATCCAAGTGGGTAGCAGCTTGGATATATCAGGAGGCATTCCTGCCTCCATTTTCAGCATCACAGAAAAGGTGCATGGTCATCACCTGAGGGACAGTTAACTATGTCTGGGCCAGGGTCTAAATCATTCAGTCTCTACCTTTGCTTACCCCCAGCTGCTTCTCCTTTGTACACCACGTAGTATTTACTTCCTCACCTGTGTGCTTTACATCCTCTACCACTGCATCCTCTTGTATGATTTACTAGCACTCCTAGTGTAATCTCCAATGTCTCATCTCTTCAAACACCTGTAACACACCAGTCCAGAACAAAGAATGGCCTCTCAACATTTTGGAGTGAGCCTCATTGCCATTACCACTTTCATCACTCAAACACTGCTTTCTTGCTTACCTGGACACACAGCTCCTGGCCTGTGCTGCTCCCTTTCAACAAACAGCCTGTAGTATGGACACAACTGGCACTTATATTCTCTCTTGCAGTTAAATGTTTGTATCTGTCCATCTCACTGGTATGCCTTTCAACCTTTCAGTTTCATGAAACTGAACTATAACTATGTAAAACTCTTCATGAAAGTATTACATTTACTCACAGAGCTGGGCTGTTTTAATAATGCAATTACTGTATGTAAGCAAGGGCTAAATATGATAATTTTACAGTATCAATGACATCTCAGTAAATTAAACACTATTAAAATTAAAAAAAAAAAAAAAAGAAAAAAAACCAAACCCACACTTAGCTGATGAATGACAGAAAAACAAACACATATAGGCACCTCAAATCATGCACCCAAGAACCCTTCTAGTACCCTGCTGTGAAATACCAATGTGTTAAAACAGTGCAACCATACTGAGTCTTGATCCTGTAAATACTTACAAACGTATTTATATTTTACATACAAGATTTTGAAGGAAAAAAATCCTTCTTGTTAAAGATGCAAGCACATAGAGCCAGTAATGATTTTCATGATAATTTGATATTTGTTTGTTATTAAGAACCATACAAATATCTGCCTTGAATTATGACTTACTATTTAGTAAAATTCCACTTTATTTCCCTATAGAGCCGAAAGACTGATGAGAAATTGCTTAAAAGACCATCTCCCTCAGTAACCAATTCCAGACAGCTTGTATGACATTTCCCTGGGAATGCAAAGGAAAAACTGAAAAAGAGAGTAAATTCACTTGGGGCCTCTCCTCCAAGCTATAAGCAAATGAATCCCTGTTTGTGGTTCCGCTGCAGGCTTGGAATATAGGAAAGTTGTGGGATTAGCAGAAATCAGACATTCCTGTTCCAGAAATTAAAACTTTACTTAGTATATTCAGAAGAAAAAGAAGACGCAAGTAGAAGAAGTTTTGAAAAATACCATTCTGTAATTTAAATCTGTCTGGCATGGGTCTAAATATACAGTTCTGGCCATTTTCAAAGAACGTCAGCACGGGTATTTACCAGGGGCACATCTGCATAAGATTATACACAGACAGAACATCTTTCTTAACTATAAAAAAGTGCTATTATCGTCCTTTGGATATATTTTTGCTCTGTATTAAATGAATGTAACAAAATACTTATGAAAGCTCAGTAAACATGCACATTTTTGATACAAAAGAAAAAATAAATTTCTGAATTAATACAGTAACACAAGCCTGTGGAAGAAAAAAATATTGCTTTGGAGACTGCTTTCTGAAGGACAATCAGCAAGTCATTACTTTTAAACCACCAGAAAGTAATATTAATACCATATACAGACAAATACTGAATGGCATAAATGACACTACAGAGAACAAATAGTAGCATAAAAAGTCAGCATTTACCAATTAGTCAGTCTACATGAAAGCATACCTTCTGATTTGGCAATTACAGAAGAAGTACTTACTACAAGGCATGTAGGAGGGATAAAACCAAATGCATATGCAGTGCTAGGAAGTATGAGAAAAACATTTTAATATGTACACCTAAAGAGAGCAAAATATATACCAGAAGTATAGAATCAAACACTGTTTGCTTAAGACAGCATACCAAACAGACCAAGGAAGAAGAAAACCAGGAACTAGTATATGTAATCTGACTATATAATAAACATAATGACCAGTGCATTTGAGATTTGCTGTTATTACCTCTAATTTGCTAGCCAGACTGTCTTTTCTCTAACACATTCAGTATGTGACACTACACTGGGAGTATACAATATTGCAAATGCTTTTAATGGACTTCTTGGAAGTTTCTTATAAAATCAGAAACAGAGAGCTTGGATTTTAATTAATACAGCATAGGTGTCATATCTTTCCCACAGATTCAGGCACTGGTAGGAAATTCAAGATGACATCTGTCGAGTTGGACTTTTTTCAGTTCAAGCTCTGCACCACTGAAAATACTTGGGTCACGGAAATCTTTCTTTCTGTATGGCAAAGAATTTCATTTAAAAAATTAGTTTTAAAATCTTCCAAATATTTGCATCTAAGAGAAAACATGCTTTTGTCATGGCTTTCAGCAACCTAAGCTGTTTTGAATTCTGCAGGCTTGGTATGTCATTGCAAAGACACATCAGATTTGATTATGTTGTCTATTGCATCCCTCAGCAGTTCATTGACAGACTGCAGGCTCTTGATCCAGTTTTTGTGCTTCCTTCTAAGTTTCTCTTTGAAAGCTCCAGGGCCAAACAACTGTGGATACTGACAGCATTTATTTTCATGTGAATAAACCCTTCATTATTTAACTGACTCCTGGACCCTGTTTTGTGGAGGACACAGGACAGGAAGAGCCAGCCCATCAGTGCCACACAGTACGTATATTATTCAGTTCCGCCAGTATTTGGTTACATCAATTCTCGATACACAAAGTCTGACTCAAAATGTTGAGGGTGAACCCAGACATCTCAGTTAAGCCAGTAGTGTAAAAAGCTCCTTCAGGCAAGGATTTTCAGTTCTATTTAAAGCTTACTCTCATTCAGGCTTTCAGCAGTATCTACAGAAATCAACCCTTCAATATGCCTGTGTAGCCTATTTTATATACTTTTGAAGTTGCAGTCAGTTTACTGGCAATTAATCTTCAGGTGCCTTCATATGAAGCCAGTGGGAATCATCTAAATATCCACAGTAATATCTGCATAAGAGACATCACCCTTAATGAACTGAGATCACGCAGGTTCTCTTACCCTGTGGCATTTGTTATATGGAACAAAAGCAACAGATCTAGATTTCAAAATTAATTTCAACATAGTCAGGAAACAGGGTCAAAATGTTTCATGGGCCAGGCACAGGTCAGACTATCTTAGCCACACACAAAACACAAGCATGATACAATTTTAAGACAAAATTTACCCCAAGCTAATGCCTCAGAGGTGGTTCAACACAAATTAAGGACTGATACCTTCCCTGCGTTTCTTTTTTTCTAGGGAATACAGCTGATGTAACTACATCTAGATTATTTTTAAGCACATTTCTATAGGAAAATGAACTATGTATCTCCCAAAGATCTTTCCATCACAATATTCAGGAACAAAGAGGTCAACATTCTCTAGCTTTTCCTTAGTTTGAGGGCACTAAATGACCATGGGATCCTCATCCAAACTTCCTCTATTTATTAGTCACAGCTCCTAGGGAGACTTCTCTTCAAAGTTCCTTTCTATTTTCCTACTGTGTCTGAGTTTTAATCAGAATCTAAGAGTATGAATGACACTATGAAGCTCCTGCGATATGGCCTTAATATGTGCAGCTTTAGCTATGCAATATTATCACACTAATGTTAGCATTTATGCTTACATAGCCAGATATTGTTTTGTGTCTGTTATTATAGCCACATACCTCTCTAAAATATTTTTGCCAAAATTAAGCTTAAATTTTAAAAATTCTTTTAAAATGCATTCATTGCCTTGTTCTTCCCAATGCAATGTAGTCAACCAAGGTATTTTTAGCTTATTTTTTGACATTCTGTATTTCTCTGTTTTAAATTCTAATAGTTACCATTATGCATCATATCAATTTGAGGCCTGCAGTACTTTGTGTTAGTGATCTAACAGTATCCCAGATAAAGTTAAGTTTATAAAGAAAGGAAAAGTACTTGTGGTCAAACATCATAACTGAGCTAAACTCATCACCATGAAGAAATGTTTAGAAAGAGCCTTGTAATCTCTGTCCATTCCAATGAAAAGATTACAGTCAGCTACAACGGGACATTCAGGTGCTATATGACTGCCATTCTCAATGAACCAAAGGCCTACTTAAATCTCACTTCTTAACAGTACGTTTTATAGAACTGGGATATGTATCCTGTTTCACCAGCACCTTTAGTATCCTTGTGCAACCAACATGTTCTGTTTGCTCTCCTCTTAACTACACTTTCGATTTTCATTATCCTTGAGTTCAACAACACTTATAAAAACAAGTTTAAAAAGTTGCAGTAACATATGTAGTATGGCAAAGGAAACTCCTAAGTCTATCTCCCTGTAGGCGCATCATCTAATCCCCTTCACAAAATTCTTCTCTTGCTCCTTGAAAGCAGTTAGAGTTCTTTCCCCCCACTGCTGTACTTTAGCCTATTTATTACACATCGGATTGTTAAAAATCTCTTTCCACCTGCTCATAGCTTGTTTATGTATGTTCATTCTTCTGCCAATACTGTAATTCATCTTAAAGATCTCTTTTCTGTCCATAGCTTCATAGGTCTTTCCACGTGAATATATTCCTTATCCTCATCTTTACTGCTGGCTGATGATCAACGTGCAGCTTAGGCTGGAAACTTGCTGTTACACTGTCAGTAAATTTCAGCAATTAGTCACTCAAAATTACACTAAGGATTGTAACAGAGAAATCAAAAAGTTACAACAGATCCAGAAAAAGAAAGTTACTTCATTCACAGTGCCAGAACCCACCCACAGAGTTAGAAGTCAGTCATATCATGCGATATGTATCGGTGATACATTTTCATCCCAACATAAAAATTGTCCTTGTCCTGAAGATTTTGAAGGTTAAAGCATGTAGCATCCACTGACGGGAATTACATCAACCTTAGAAATCACTATATGAGTATGTGTGTATTTACATACACTCTTACACATATATGTTTATCTGTGAAGAGAGAGATACACATGTATATACATATGTTGCCAAGCATAAATACTGAGCTGGTAGGTTGTATGTCTGATCCCTTGTACTTTATGCAATGTAATGATAGCATCTGAAATAGTGCTTTGCAAGTCCTGACAAATAACAAGAAAGCATGTTTTCTTCCTGCTTCATTAGAGACACTAGTAGTTAATGTTTATAGACTATCAATAATGCAGTTTGCAGTTCTGCATAATTAAAGACACCCTATGTTAATAAAACAACTTGGAAAGAGAATGCAAAACACAAGACATAAATCCTCTGATGCCTTTGGCCTAATCTTAGACAAGTTTAATTACAATGATGTCGCTGTACTGTACCCTACAAAAATATTTTTTGTCACTTAAACCTATCAAAGTATATTCTCATTTATGACATTTGTGAGGAAGAGCAAACAATATAATGGCCCACAAGTGGATACTTACAGTTTATGCATTACTAGAATACACATTTGCAATAGAAGCTCATGGAAATGGAGGAAGCTTTCTGATACAAAGAGTTACAATCCATTATTTTAAGGATCTTCTGATAAATGAAAGAAGTCAGGAAATTGAGACACAAATAAAATTACATCCTTATGCTGCCTTATACTCTGATGCCAACAGACAGAGAAATCTTTTTGTGTGTTTTAAGCAAAACTTTCTATTTATTTCAGAAGTAAAATTTGTGTCCAACAGGAAAGTGGTTGGATCTGTCCCACCAAAAATTAAATGGACCAAGTTTCTGAGATTCCTCAGTAATGATAATCTGCAATATATTGGTAAGATGCATTGTCATTTCTTTGTGATACTACTATTTTATTTCAGTGGACAATTACCACAGACAAAAATTTAATGCAGATTTCTGGGTCATAAATTTAATTATAGTTGGGCAGCTCATTGTTGGTTTGGGGTTTTTTTGAGGGAGCAGAAAAAAGCAGGAGAACAGAGATGGTTTCTGCTCTGACCCTCTTTCTGCTTGTCTTAAAAGGAAGGAAAAAATCTCACCTAGTACACCTGAAAACCAGTAACTATGGGTTACACTTTGTTCATGTAGAGTTCCGTCTACAGCCTCCATAAGTCACTGACAAATAATCAAACTTTACTGAGAAAGTGTCCCAGCTCCAAGTCACACAAAGCAATGAGGATGATACCAAACAAAGATAAGTACTGTAATAATGTCATAACTTCTCATATGCAACACCATCGAAGAAATAAAAAATAGAAAATGTTAAAAGAAAGAAAAGTGAGATGAAGGAAGTTACTATGCAGATGGGGAAAGAAATTAGGGGAAAAATCATTAACAAAAAAATAAGTGCTTCTTTTTTACTCATGAGTAGTTGAAAGAAATTTACTGAAAAAGAAAAAGCAAGCTGCCTTTTCATAATATAGTCTCATAGCCCTCAAATTGTACAATCAGTTGTCTGTACAGGCCTGTGTTCCTATAAGTTATGTCCTCATTCTCACTTTCCTAATTTCCTCTTACTGTTCATTACATTCATTTATTATATTTGTATTAAGTTAGCCCTGATCCTACAACTGAATTTCCAAGTCTAACTGCTTGCTGATGGTTGCAGGCTCTAAAACCCAGGCTGTGTGATCTTCAGGTAAAAACTCAAGACTCCAGGACATTTGTACACTGTCCCACAGGGCCTCTCTCTAACTGGGACTTTGAGCAGTACCATAATACACATATGAGCAATGACAATCAAGGCCCATGGTATGGGAGGGTGTGTTGAACCCCAGGTTACCTACCAACATGATTCCACAGAAGACAGTTAGGATTAAACTGCAGTTTTTTTTGTCTGAGTATGGTTCAACCCCATTGATCCACAGAAGTAAAATCTTGCAGTAATGTAAGGGCAGGTATATAAAATTCACTTCCTTAATTCTGGGCAAAATTTCAGCCTTGAAAGGCTTAAGGAAAAAAAAAAACAACCTTCTTAACAAAGCTGGGCATGGAAGTGGAAAGGAAGTGGAAACACACTGAAAAAAATTAACAATTAATAAATGAAAACTATTTAGTAGATACAACTCAATTCTACCACAAAATATTTTACAACAATGAGGATCTTAGCACTCTTTATAGGGGTGAGTAGATCTATAATCATAATAATTTTTTTGTATTTTGGATACTTTGCAAATAGAAGAGGTAGAGGTGACAGAACTGCTGTTTTAGGTCAATGTGAAATTACACCTTTTGCCGAAGAAAAGGTTTGGAATAAGTCTGACTATTTAACTTGAAACAACTGGAGATCAGACTGATGTTTCTTAGCAGATGGTTTATGTGGCAGCTGTTTTTCCTCTTTAAATGTAGGTCGATCTTGAAAAGGTGTTACTTTTGGAATGAAAAATCTATATATTAATTTAAAAAATATTACTACATAACTTTTATAATTTCTGCCATTTGTAATTTTCTGAAACTATACATGAATTTGGGTCAGATTTAATATTAGGTTTATTTCCCTAAGAATCCATTTTCATTTTTCTTTCTACAATTTAATACGTCCTGAGGAAGGAAATTCACCTAACTGTACTTACCGGGGAATGAAGTTATGCCTTCTAACATTAACTCTGCCTTCCTCGTCTGAATGCTACTCAGGGATACCCTTGCTTTCCAAGAAGTGACACAAATGTGAAGGAATACAAAATACAGATTAATTAACCTTCTACACCACAGGTAGGGCTACATGCTTTTTCCTGCTGCTTCCTTAACATAGCCAAACTGAAGTGATTAGAGGATTGACATTGGGAAAAGCAGTCCATAATTTGGGCTGCTGCTCCTTGCAGCTTTAGCCCAAACTTACACATGGCTTCAAAAGCTACTTCTGTGTTGCTTCCAGATCCATCCCATAGCTCTGGCTACCTACAACAATGAAGTTGATCTGTTCCACTTAGGTGGGTTCATCTAAAAACTCTCTTCTGTGTAGAGCCTTCAAGCTGGATGCAAAATATATGAAAACCTTATGCTGTTCCAGGAAGGAAAGGGATATACAGCAATTAATCTGCAAAACAGAAGTTAACTTGTCTATTGGGAATTTTGTTTTGTTTTGTTTTCTAAGCTTTCCCTGGATGAATGCAGATATGCAGTTGTTTTATGCCAGTGCATTTTTGTTTTTTCTCTTCAAACATAATCTCCTATCAAATACAAATCATGGCAACGTCCATTAGTGCAGCAAGAAATTTTCAAGGATGACTCTAAGGCATTTATATCAATTACTGAAAAAAATCCCACATCATGCAAGCCTTTTGGGCTATTTACATGAAAATAAGATTTATGTGAAGGAATTAAGTTCACAAACAGATGATAATGAGCAACAGAAAGTAGATTTTTTTGGGTTGGAAAAAAGGATAATACACTGAGTATATACCGTCATTAACATGCTTTTATGTTACAAAGCTTAGTTATTTTATATCCTTGAAGCAAAGCACATATGTTTACAATACAGTAATGAAGAATTTATTGGTAAATGCACTTCTATGTTTTACATTCTCCCTATGCTTCCATTGCTGACATGACTGAGAAAAAATTTTACTTTTGAGCTAAATGTTCAAAGGAAAAAATATTTGCTCAAAGAACTAGGTTGATGTTACAAAAAAGACCAAGACTTATTTTGTGTTTGAACTGAAACTATGGAAAAGAAAACACTGTTAATCTAGAGGCTGGTGGTCTTTGAGAAATATTTCAAACTCCTGCTTATTTACAAATGAAGAAACCCAAATAACTGCTAGAATTATTCAAATTTTGTACTTCTCTGTATAAACACTAACCATCACAGACTTCAACATTGATTCACGGAAACAAAGAAACAATATGATAATTTGGTGATGTGGACTATAGAAGAACATTCAGATAGACTACTGAAGAAAAGAGAAACATAAAAACTTTCTGATATACAGAAAAGCAGTGAAGAACAGAGATCTTCAGAAATCACTTAATCCCACCCAATGCTCCACTCTGTAAAGTACTGGTTTTTACCTCTTCTTTCATTTCAGAGTTTGTGAAGTGCTCTAACAGTATAATACATTTTAAGATAAAGCATAAGTGATAAGCAAAATTATATTTATCTGACATGGCAGAATTTATTTATTTTACATATTTTTTATCCCCCAAACATTTACTCTTTATTGCGGGAAAGCAATATTTATTATATTTCAGAGAGAGAAATGAGAGGGAAGAAGTGAAAACTGCTGAAGTTGATTCAACAAAGCAAAACATATAAAAGTATCTGAAAAACACATTAAACTGTGAAGTCTGATCTAGCAAACTGGAAAACACTGAATGCTTCATGTGGGTCAAAGATAATGTAATGAAATTGTATTTCAGCAATGTAACACTGGTTTAGAGATGGAACAATTCAGTCACCAATGAACATCACAGCAAACTTACCAGTCTACTCATCTCATTCTTTGTTTTCTTTTTCTCTGCACGTCTTTCATCTCTCTACTTTGCTCTCTCAGCATTCCCTACATGCTGTCCAAATACATGTTTCTTACACAAATGAAGTGTGTCTTTAGAGAAAACATTTGTGAAGTGCTTTATGGCCACAGATGTCACAGCACTTTGCAAAGGAAAGCAAGTATTCTGATCATGCAGAGGGGGGAAATGAAGCAGGCAGAGGTTAACTGATCAAGTAAAAGCCACAGAGCAAGCCAATTACACTATCAATAATAAAGTGACAGCATTGTGTAACCTAAGACAGTGACATCCATGGGATTCCTCTTAATCACTTACACAGTCTCATTTCAACATTGTAGATAGCAAAAGGGGAGCTCACCTGAGGAAAATTCAAATACTGCTATGGAAGTACAGACCTGCTTTGCAACATTCCCCCTACTGAGACAAGCAGATGTTATGCCCACCTCCCACAACGTGACACAAGCTACTGTGCTGTTCCAACAGCATCCATCTAGACTCAACTGCATCTGGCCTCATCTTAAGCTTCAAAAAATGAAAATGCCCAAAACCCAGCGTTAATCACTCTTAGTGTCTTACTAATACTGACGATATTTGTCAAAGTGTTTCCATGTTTATAGAGTTCCTATGGGAAATACAACTATTCCCCAAAACTCACTGACTAAAAAATATTTGCTCACTTGAGGTTTCAAGTGAGTTAAATATCAAGCTGTGGGAATGTAATATAGTAAAAGGAAACATGCCCCCCCTTGATTGTATCTCTATTTGAAAATCAAGTTTTACCAGTACTGAAATTGTAATATAACAGAATTTATCATATTATAATCTAGTGTTTCAGGATTTTCTCTCTATTACATCTCTCCATAGCTTCTTCCATAGTGAAGTTCATTCTCATGAAACACATACTGGGGATGTGTCTCTTCCTGACATTAGAAGTAAGTAGTAATGATGCTAAAAGTGAAATCGAGGAGAACTGCACTCTTGACGGGCAGAAGAAGTATGCTTTTGAATGCCTGAGCAGCCTTATTTTCACTCAAAGCATCTATATAAACATACAAAAGGATTAGAAAGATACCTTTCTTTAAATTAAAAAGAGAAAAAGACTGTCTACAGTAGCCTACACCACTCTGTTACTAAGCTATCATATCAGCTATTTCTTTTTAATGAAGGAAAACTTCAAATTTAGCTCAATTGAACTGGTTACACTGCACTGAAAAGAATATGTTGCATAGCTCAAAACGCATACAATAGCATGTAAAAATCAGTGGGAATGATTCTATTACTATAGTCGTCTTTGTATCCTCCCCATAAAGTCTCATGCAACTAACACAATATTCTGCCTTAAAACTGTCAGGATAAAAATGGGGATTTCTCAAGGGTAAATCTCCCTTCTCATTTAAGCACTGCATTACCTGAAAGCTTAGCCCTACGCTGATCTAAATAATCAATGTTGCATTGTTTGGAATCCTGTCACAAATCTGTATGATTCTTTGCCAATTCTTGTTCTTCTCCATGCATGGCATGTCAGACTGATGAAGGAAGGCTTGTATACTGGGAAAAGATTTTAATTAATTGCAAGATTAAAGTATTGTCATGAAACAGATGAATAGTTCTCATGAGTCCTCGCCAGGCTTCCAAAGCAGCAGTGTCAAGCAGAAGCTTTTGCATCTTTTGTGCTTCTGCTGTTTCCCAGAAAACATGACCCCGCAGTGCATCCTGCTTGTACTGTTACCAGCCAGCATCCTGTAAAAACTATCGCACAGGCTGCAGGAAGAATCTTAACCTGGACCTTTTCTCCATGCATTATGACAAGAAACAACAAAATATTTCTCATTTAAAGATATAGTACACTTAAAAATACAAATCTGGTTACAAACAATGCCCAGACATATTGTATTACAGTAAGTTTGCTCTAGCTACGCTGTAAAAATTCCCAAAAGAACTTTTTTTGATTTACACTTTCTGCTTGGATTTACGCCCTCTTTTTTAACATATGTATTTTACCTGTTTTATTTCTTTTTTACATTCACTTATTTTATGTGTTTTATTACTGGATGCATAACTCAATTGGATGGCAAAAGGAGACAGAAGAGATTTTATTCCAAAGAAACTGAAATCATTACATCAACTGTGTGACAGATGTTGATAAGAAGGAATTTTGGCAGTTAGTTGGGAAACAGCAGAGCTGGTTATTCACTGCTTGATATTTTTGTAAGGGGGCGAGAAAGGTCGTATCAGCACCTTCCTTCAATATTTTGAGCATGAAGAGAATGATATTAAATTCATAGCAACAAATTCATAGCAAACAAATTAATTCATCAGTTCTGCCCTAACATAGATAAATTTAACAGATTAAGTGGTACCAATGGAACTTTTATTTCATTTTCTTTTAATTACCTCTAAAGAGGTCAGAGAAGTTCTTTGATTGGCTGTTTCTGCTAAATCTACCAGCTGTGAAATAGTTAACAGTGCTTGTGTTGGGCTTCCTTCAGAGGCAGCACCCACTGCCATGAAGGGGGCAGCACATAGTATCATTTTCTTGAAGCTACTGTTTCAAGATGTCTGCAGATGCAGACAGACATCACCGCATCTGCTTAGGTTCATTTGGCATTTTGAAGGTTATCTTTGTAAGCATAAGGGCTACAGGCTTAATTACTTCTGCAATGAAAGCTTAAAATCAGAAGCACTGAAGCACTATATGGAACATTCAAAATGAACTACAATTATGTAGCAATTTAGGTGACTGCATAATCACACTATATATTGGTCCTTTACAAGATGCCAAATGTGTATGTAAAGTTGTAGAAAAAAATGGGTGGTGTCTTAACATGTAGGTATGTGTGTGCCCCCTCCAACATAGATTAGAAATAGCACAGGATCACAGAGCTAAAGACTACATTTTGCAGTGCATGCATGCAAATATATAGAGCTAAACTTGCAGGTCAGGACATCTCTTGTGTATTTTAATGTGAAAGCTAAACTTTCTATTATTACAGCATTTCCTATGGTATTTATCAGAAACTGCTTCTGAGGCTTATTCTTTTGAAACCTGGCAAGGCTCAAGAGGACGATTCAGCTGTTTCATGACAATACTGTAATTGTGTAATTAATTAAAATCCTCTCCTCAAAATAAAACTTCTTCAGCATGTTTCCCAGCTGCTGAGTTTCTGAAGTATACTAGAAGACATTGCCCAGCCTGTCTGCTGGAACCCCAAGCCCTCAGGGAACTTTTCTCACCTCCTCCTATGAAGACTTCAGGTGCTAAGCAAGAGTTTAATATCAGTCAAGCACTAGGGAGTGTAGATCTGACTTCAACAGCCAGTGCACGTGTTCAACAGCCAGTGCACGTGTTCCCTACCAACCTCCGCTAGGATCAGTGACACAGCATCTTCTAAGCATTCAGAAGACTACTTCTACAATGTACCAACTCCAGCTGACCAAAGGAGCAGTATGGTCAACTTGTATGTATCACTGTTAAGTCCACTAGAGTTTTCCAGAGTCCTCCAAGTGTCCCTGAAATTTGCTCTGTGATGGAAACCAAATCACGGGAAGTGGGGATAATCGGGAAATTCCCTTCAAAAGCACACCTCATATCCAAGGTGAAATGCTAATGCAGGTGTACCCATTTAGATGCTCAATAGTGTGGGGCCAGTTTGATGTCCTATGCCTACATACCACTTAGTGTACTTCTTCATGAGTACCATATTACGAGTAGTAAAATATTAGTAAGACGAACAGAGACCAAATCCAGTTTACTGTAGGATAGAGGCAGGCACTGCTTCTCAACCAGTAAAGAATACACTACCTTCTGGCTGGACTTTGACTGATTCTTTCATTCTGCTACAATATTAGCAGAACAATTATAATAGTACAAGAAAACCATGTAGAATATTGAGAGGAAGATCAAAGGAGGCTCATATATAAGATAAGATGGAAGGCTTCTAAGGTTTTGTGTGCTCTGATCATTCACCAGTATTCATAAATCTTTTAACATTTTTTCAGCTCTTTTTGATTTTGTGTATTCAATTAATTTCAACAAAATGGGTTCTAAATGCTTCACAGGCATTAAGAGGGCACAGGAGTAGTGAGCCTGAAGCATCTTCAGGGAGAGGATCATTTCCCCAGGGTGGTCAGTGTGCATGTGTAGAACTACCAGACTTCTTGGTGAAGCCACAATACTAATTTCTTTGTTCTTCAGCCACAATACTAATTTCTTTGTTCTTCAGCTTTGTTATAGGTGTAATGAGATGCAAGAATTAAATATTAACCCTTCACATTTCTGAGAGCACTCATTTTTCTGTTGTGGTCAAAGGTGGGCCTTAACACCTAAACACAGGGTCAAAACACTTTATTCGACTGTGTATTTGACCAGCTATGATATTAATATTATTTAACATCCTTATAGATGGAACAGTCCTTTTTAGGGGTTTGCTCTGGAATTTGGTTCTCAATGCATGCTTTCCTTCAGACCTTCAATTTGAGTTAGCTTAAACATCCTGCTGACTGGGGCTCAAATTTCCATTTCTGTCCATTTTTACTGAATCGTATCTGTCCATCACCTTCCCCACCACCAGTTCAAAAGCCTACACTCCTCAACCAAGAGTATATCTTGTTTAACATTTACACTTCAATAAGAACCAGTCATTTATAATGAAGCCTGAAGAGGGGCAAGTAAGTACCCTAGACAGGCTCCAAACAGGCTACCCCTGTGTTTCAAAGATGCAACTAACATAAGTAGAAAGAAGACAGAAATAGTAGGATGTGCTAGAGAAGACTTTAATTGCAATTAATGTAATATATGGGAATCCTAAATACTACATTATTACAAACTTCAACTCAACCTGCTATCAGACAAGACAGTCTTCACACTTATGACTTTCCAGCCTTCAAGGAAACAATAAAGCCTATTTCAAGAAAATTGTGGTTACAAAGTAGCTTAAGATAAAATTTTGGAAATTGATTACTTACTTTAAGTAGAAAATTAAATTACACAGGTTTAAGGGCTTGAGTTATGGCCTAAGACACTACTCTAAAATTACTTTAGAGGGAGGTTCTGTGATGAGCATCTCCCTCAATTCCAGTAGGTTTTAGAACTGCTACTTAACAAGGTGTTATATGAGTACATAGGGCAGCGAACACATTACTAGCAGTTCAGATGGTTCAGTATGGCAAGAAGAAAATCAGAACGGGGAGGCAGCTGTATTAGTGGTGGAAAAATTCTTGTAAAACCTTTTGAAAGCAAGAGAGGTAGGTATCAATTAGCCCTTGAAAGGAATGTATAGCAGTTAGAAATCTAATGAAAGTACCAACTACTTAAAAACGAGAACAGACCAACAAAACCAATTACCTATGCAGTAAGAGCATAGAATTGATGTTGCTCTTATGAAGTTACAATCTTTTCCACCTAGCAATGCAGGCTTTTTATCAGGACTAACATCTGAACATTTGAAGAATATGATCTCTTCTGATATCCATCTGGAATACGAGATGAAGGAAAGCTGCCTCTGGAGGTAAGATGATAACCTCATCCTAGGGTATCCAGTAGCAGTCATGGTCTTGGAAGGTAAATCGTTAAGAACATTAAGCCCTGCTACTGAAGGAGGTTTGTTCAGGCAGAAGCTATCATGATAACATTGGCAACATCTTGTCTGGTCTTTCTCATCAACCTGGAAATTGGAGGAACTGATACCTGCATGTAACAGAGCCAAGGGCCAGTGAGTAAAGAAACCTTCTGCCAATGCTTCTGAGACTTGAAGGAAAATTCATGGCAGTAAAAACATAGGGAAAAAAACATTTGCTGCAACCTAGTGTGAAGTGTTGTGCCATCTTCCACTTTTTCCATGAATCCTATCTGTTGCCTCCTCTTGAAATAGAGGCTTTTCCCTGTGAACTTAGGTTAAAGGCAAAAAAGAGCTGAAGATTACAAGGAAGGGCCTTTATAACTGCTACAGTAACTTTCCCTACATAAGTCAGGCATATTATTCAACATCTGCAGGACTGCAAAAGGATCAAAAGGCAGAAACCCATACTGCCTCTGACAATCCATTAACTAAGTCATTACAGGTTTTGTATGTAAACAGCTACACTGAACCTCTTTTGCAGCAGGATAAATTGTTTAAAAGTACTTCCTACTTACAGCCAAGGTAACAGAATTCAGGAGTGTTTTCTAAGTAATAGGGTTTAACTCCCTTCAAATTTAGAATTTAAAGGTTTATTATGTTTCCAACTGAAACTGCCATTTTACTTAAAAGTTACTTAAACGTTTCATTCTTTTAAATTCCATATAATGCAGTCTGTGGATGTTTGGATCAACATGCCACCACCCAGAAACAAAGCCCAAGTGCTTCACCTGAGTTTGTTCTGTATAAAAACCTCTCTTTTCAGCATTAACATGACTTAATTTTTTAATTAGCTAAAAGGTCAGCAAACACAAAGGATGTCCAATGACACTGAACAACACAAACATACCTTTCTCTGGAGATATAGAATTGACTGGTAAGGTGCCTCATTTACCAGTGTTCAGTGAACCAGAAACATTGGTTTGTTAACTGATGGATAGTGACAATTTTACACCCATGACGATGTAGTTTCATAACAGCCCACATTTGCACAGCATTACTCACTTGCAGCAGCATGCTCCACAACAGCCCTTTGTCTCTTCCTCTGCTCCCCTCAGTGAGCTGTAAATAGTGTCATTAAATGAGTGCTTCCAAAACACAGTGATCTGTCATGATCCGGTGAAGATACCAGTTATAATGTGGGCACTTAATCTGTCAGAGCTTGTGGTGATGTATTCTTGAGCAAGGATCACCATGTTTTGTTGCCCATAAATATTCAATGACAGAAGTTAAATGATAATTTGAATTAACTCCTTAATCATGTGGATATAAGTAAGCATTACAGGAATTATTCTGCAAAAAAAAGACGGTTGTTCTCAAACTTACTTTCCTCCTCCACCACGAAGCCTACTTAGTTTCTTTTTGAAATATAATACCATCATTTCATGTGTTCAGATTAGATTATTTTATCACTGTAAGCAATACAATTCTTTAAAAATAGTAATTTTGGGATTTATTTTTGTAACATTATATGCAAGCTTGCAACTGACAAATTCTCCAGATATTTTTCATACTTAAACTTGGTGGTATGAGGGCATTGGACAAATCACTTGAAATAAAGAAAACTACACCAGCAGTAATCCTCCAGAGACTTTTTTTAACCATCTCATACTCCTGCCTCTCAGGTCCTGATGCATAGGGGAAGGAAATTTGTCAAAGCATCAGTTCGGATGAAGATCCCATTTAGATGAGAACCACACGAAGGATGGATTGGAAAAGAAGCATTAAAGTCTTCTTGATTTTCATCTCATGATACCCCATTAACCTAAGTTTTGTCAAACCCACCCATTTAAGCCAAAAAAAACCAAAATTAAATGCCAGAAAAAGCATATATTACATCTGTTCCATAGTACAATCTTAGTGTATCATGATAATGTAAAAAGATGTTAGGTTACAGTGTATCCAGTGATACTATTTTTACTACTGTTTTACTTTAAAACTCTGCTCTGAACATGAGACATTCTGCTCTGAAACATGCATAGCTGGTTTTTATCTTGAAGCCTGTTGAAAGATAAAATAACTTACAGTATTTGGATATATAAGCAATGACGTACACACTTTGAAATAAGGTGTGTAAAAATTGTTTCAATTCAAATTAAATTTGTTAGAATGCTTAATTCTGTTCTACAAGCCACTAAACAGTGTAAAAAAAGAATATGTATCAAGTATAATCAGGATTAGAGGGGGGATATAAGAAATATTTAATAATATTAAATGAATTTGATTTTCAGAATCCTAGATGTTACGCACTGTGAAATTAAATTGTAAGTACTATGTAGTGGCTATAGACCAAGGAATCCAGCTAGAATTAATTAATATAGAGTATTCCTTTCAAATAACACTATAAAAATACAAAATATATTTTAAAATATCATAAAGTTTTTTAGTAATTATAATTATTCAAAATAACTAAAGTGAAAATAAGCATTACAGACATATCTTTATGTTACACTCATTAAGACTGTGCATTACTGGAGAGTTCATTTTGCCATACAGAACAACTAAGGCACATTTTTAAAATGACCTTTGGAGGAGCAGGTAGACGACAACAAAAGACCAGCAGAACAATCCTCTGAACATGTCTTCCTCTCTCCATTGACCACAAAAGGTGCATTGGTGACAAACTTTGATCAAGTGCTCCCTTTTGATGGCTAAAGACAGGTAAGGTGAATCTAACCCTGAGCATCTGAATTAAATCCACTGAGGATGGCAGTGGAGTTTGGAAAGGTATCTGCAGAAGTTAAAATGCAACTTCAAAGCAGCTGGCATTCTCCTGAACCTTGTATAATGTTTCTGCTTTTTTCACTCCGCCCATCCACAAATCAATAGTTATAATACACTTTAAAACATTTTAATAAATATTTCCAAGGCTGCATGGTTTTTATTATATAGAATCAAAGACACTTCACTATTAGAACGGTTCAGCTACATAATAATTGCCATGGCCATAGATTTCAACAAACAGGCCTTTGCCTTGTGTGAATCATTGGCATAGTGTACTTGAAATCTGCAACAAGCATCCACACATGCTGTTGATTTAGATAAAAGAAACCTACTGGCACAGTTCGGATGACTGCTAAGCAATATGTACCTCACGTGATGTCTTTTAATAGAAAGAGCACTCCATAGTACATACGCAGAGCAGGTATAAAATTAGAGACAGACTGGAGCTGAAACACTAGACTATAATCAGAGTTCACACAACTTCAGACATCAAAACCCAACCTCAAGACCTCACAGTCTTCTCCAGTTCTCTATATATTTGCCCTGACAATTCATACTTAGTTATCAGAGAGTCTAAGCAGTGACTGCAAGAACTTACAACATCAATACAGCTTCAGGATTTGATATGTATTTTCATGCATATCAGTGAACAGCACATCTGAACAAATCTCTTCTCTGTGATTTATCCAGTTCTCAATCCCTAATTTCTAGACAAACTATTTTTACTTTATTTTGGATTAACCACAGCCAGGCAGTATTAGAAGATTTATACAAGAGCTTGTTCTGTGAGTCAGTAAAACTCCACAAGTTCAGGTACAATGGAAGGAAGTGTAAAGACTTAGTTGCAATAAAACAGATTAACCTTTGGATTTTTTAACTCAGATATGTCATGTCTTCTACAGAAATGCTTTTCTTGAATTCTGACAAGAAAGTCTGGTGCCGTGCCTGACACATGAGAACCATGCTGAGCCTCAGACAGTATTTTAATTGGATTAAATATTTGACAGTCAGAAGGTAGGTTACATAATTCACCTTCTATCCATATTAGCTGTAGCACAACATGAGATTAAAATCTGAGATTTAAGGATTATCTATCTGTTTCAAGGATTCTCTTTGCTACCTACTAGCACCTGAATTTCTCCAGTTCATTCCAACATGATTCCCTCTGTCCAGGAAGGGTGAACAGACAAAATAACTATTCAGAGGAAATCCAGAAAAAGCATTCATTAGCTATCACTGCCATGCCTGGGGCAGCTTGTAAGTGAATACCTCATGAAATCAAATTGTCCATAAGGAATGTTTTTACATGTGATACATCCATCTAATTAACAAAGGGAGGAAGTTCTTGTTTGTTACTTAAACCAGTTCTTTAACATAAAAGTAAAATTAGAAAGAATACTGTTGTTCAGGGTTTTGTTCTGTTTGAAAGCAATTTTCAAAGTCAAGTTTTAAAAAAAATCTGCCCTTCATTCCTTCCAGATGCAACCGTTTGCTCCTCAGGCTGCTATTGTCAATTTTTCCTGCCTTTGCCTTTCAGCTACCCAGTTGGGGTCTCTCAAGTCCTGCAAATATGCCTCTTAGAGTATTTCATCACGTGTCAGGTTCTCCTAATACTTTCTTGAAAATATTCAATATACTGTATGTTTTTCAATCCCCAAATAGTTGCCCTTCCATTATCATACATTTATGTTGTCCGTTCTTAATCATCCGTTCATGATACTTACTTGGAGTTCACTTTGTTGCTAGTTCAAGGCTACATCTCCTGTGTTTTGGCTAGCACAAAATCCTGCAAACGTTGTAGCTGTGTATCTGCTTTACTTCCACTTTGAGTATTTCTGCCTCTTATCTGTGTCCAATAAATTCATCTCATTTGGCCCTCTTCTGGGCCTTTGGTCCTTTCTTCAAAGGGCACTGGCTTTTACTGTGAAACTAATTTTTAATTTTTTTTTCACCTCACTGAGACTTTAGTATTTTACAGCACTTTTTTCTAGCCTCTTTCTTCACTTTTCTTCTATAGATATTTTTTTTTCTTTTAGAACTCCCTTTTCTCATTCTGATGTTGAATTTAGTCTTATCACAGTTCTTCCAATTTTGCTCCCCTTCCTTCTTTCCCCCCCCCAAAAAAAAAAAAAAAATATCAGGAAGTCCTAGCTCTATGGTTTCTAATCTTAATCCAGCATGTTGATTCACTTTGGGTAAATGATACAAAGACCAGAATATTCTTCTTAAACTCTGAGCTCACATAGTTTCATTTACCACTTGGGGCTCATACAGCATTGGCTTCTCAGCTGAGTTTTAAGAACCTTTACATTCAAGAAGTATGGAACGTGTCAGGACAGAGGATTATATTCCCACACGTAGCAAGGACTGTAAAAATACTTAGGAACTAATCATCTGATGCACACCTGTGGATAGAAATTTCTCTCCCAAGTGCATGTGCTTGTCTATTAAAATGCTTCTTTCTTAGTGAGCATATAAACAGATTTAAACTACATTCATTCTCTCAAAATGTACTTTTCTTTCCTTTGCAGTTGAACATCTGATTTATGGATTTTTTTGGCATACAAAGGATCATTAGAAACTCAACCATTCCTTGTAAATGTGGCCCCCCTATGGGTTTTGCTTTGCATATAGTTATAATATTTATAATATGGTTTTAGTCTAACTGCTGACATAGTGCATCTATTTTTTTTTCTGCTCAGAATTCCAGGATTTCTATTGATTATTTTGGGGAAGATAAAAGGTAAAGCCATAGCTGGGTTCATATTCTTTTCCTTTCAGCAATAGTTTGCATACTAGCAAGTCCAGTGAACTCTCTGTGCCTCTTCTGAAGATACAATCTACTAAGTACTCACTGGTCTGTCAGAGCCAACTGTCCCCCAAATTACCCACTCTGTGTAATTTCCTCCTACCTTTTAAGCACTGACATATTCTAACTCTTTTTAATCTTAGAAGCAATTGTCTAGGGAAAAGTGTAATTTCTGGTGTCATTTCAGCTACTTACAAACTAAACCTTAAGAGGCTCCTCTACCACTAATGATAAGATAAACAACATGACCTTGGAAACATTTTTGTCAAGAGAGTCTTGAAGGTTAGTTCATGAATCCTTAAGGTCCAAATGATTCGGATAAGCTTTTTCAACATTTATTGCTATTTCAGGTTGCTGTTACAAGTGGGACATCCTAGTTTGTTATTCTGTCTTTTTATCTCTCACATGAATAAATTACAGGGTTCTGCTTCTTATCACAGAAAACATTCCACTGATCATCTGGGGAACACAAAATATTTTTTTTAGTCTATAAATTATTCTTAAAGAAACTCTCAGAACTAGTGAGACAGTGAGTTGGTTTTGGTTTGGGTTTTGTGTGTACCTTTTTTGACAGCATTTGTCTAAAATAATCACATGTGGTCTATAAAATTTTAGTTTTGTCATCAGATCTGTCAGTCATTCATAAAACATAATTTTAAAAACATATGCACACACACAATAAACCCTTTGCAGTGTCTTGGCCAATGAGTGTGAATGACAAATATACCTGGCTGCTCTCCTATGGTGTGTTCTTACTGTTCATTGGCAGAGAAAGGGATTTCATGGTAGAAGGTTGGAAAATGACCTCTTGTAATGATGAAATTTGCATAAATAAATGCTGATTGCACAAAAACAAATAATGTGCAGTGAGTATCATCACAATAAGTTGTCTTCTACTGACACAGAGTCTAAGTTAGATGCGTACAATTATGCAAATCAAACTAATGCCAGTTTCTCATTACTGTCATGGTGGTGGAGGCAAACACATATCCTCCATAGACAGCTTGATGCTGGGATACAAGCCAAAATGTTTGGTTTTGCTGACATAGTAACTGAGTCAACAAAAATAGGATATAATAGTAATATATCAGAGGAATCCATATCAGGGCAGACCTGAAACTTAATGGACTGTGAATCTTTTGTCTGCAGAGAGGCCTCTCACTGGTATTGACCCATAGTACGTCTGCTTCCACTTTTGCCGATTTCATAGAAATAGATTACAGAAGCAATTGCTTTTTGGAGCTGAAATGTCTGCAAAACAGTCTATTAGCTTTCCTTATAACAGATGAGATGACATTTATAAATACTTAAATAATGTCATATAGTTCATGTTTAAAAACTTCCCAGAATAATTCACAGACTGCTTGTGGTTGCTTAATCTTATGTTTATGTAGTCTCATTATGACACCATTGGGATTTTCAAACAATGCCACATTTCTTTTGCCATCTTAAAAATATTCAGACAAGATATATTTTATTTTTCTTTTTTTTTTTTTTTTTTTAAAAAAAGGATGCAGCAGCAATTACCATTAATATGAGGGACTGAATATAAAAAAGATGTTGATAGCTTCACTCAGAGTGTTGCTAACCCTCGGGAACATGTACGACATTGGCCCTGTGAGTCACTGAAGAAGAATCTAGTGCTCTATCACTTCAATTTCCCACCCTTCTTTTTCATGTAATTACTACTTGTTTGCCCTCATCTGCATATTTGCCTATACTGTTGTACTCTTCAATATACATGCTGGCATGTAATTCACAAATATCAAGCTGAGTTCACAGCCTGAAATTAACAGCACCGTCTTTCCAGACTATCCAATGCATGCACAGTTCCAGTACAGGAATTTGCCCCTCTGACAAAATTCTGCATTGTGTTATTTCAGAAATATGACCAAAGGCAATGCTCAAAGACAAATCTGAAGATCCCCCACTTCACAAAAAACATAAAAAAAACCCAACAAAAAAAACAACAAAAAGAAAAACACACACACAAAAAAAACCCCAGACATTTTATAAATGTTACTATCAACTAACATCGACTGATAACACCAAGCTGTGTGGTGTGGTTGACATGCTGGAGGGAAGGGATGCCATCCAGAGGGACCTTGACAGGCTTGAGAGAAGGGCCCATGCAAACTGCATGAAGTTCAACAAGGCCAAGTGCAAGGTGCAGCACATGGGTTGGGGCAATCCCATGCACAAATACAGGCTGGGCAGAGAACCGACTGAGAGCAGCTCTAAGGAGAAGGACTTGGGGGTGTTGGTTGATGAAAAGCTCAGTGTGAGCTGGCAGCGTGCACTTGCAACCCAAGAAAGCAAACCATATCCCAGGCCGCATCAAAAGCAGTGTGACCAGCAGGTCAAGGGAGGTGATTCTCCCCCTCCTCTCTTGTGAGACCCCACCTGGAATACATTGTCCAATTATGAGATCCCAAACATAAGAAGGACATGGAGCTGTTGGAGTGAGTCCAGAGGAGGGCTGTGAGCAACCTAGTCTAGTGGACGGTGTCCCTGCCTATGGCAGGGGGGTTGGAACTAGGTGATCTTTAAGGTCCCTTCTAACCAAAACCATTCTATGATTCTATGATATACATTGTATTCTGTGAGAACAGGCTCTGTGAGCTCTTCTCTTTGGAAGAGTCATTTCAAACTACCCAGCATGTACACAAATCTACCTTAAATTTCAGCTGCAAATAATCTCCCGGGACAGAGCAATTAACAGCACCTATAAGAACTGGCAGTTTAAACACTTCTGAAAGTCCTTCTGGGATAAGACTTCTGTACTGCTATTACCACTACTGTTGTACTTATCGTACCAGTAATTGAAAGAAGGTTTAATAGAGACAAAGAAATCTCTTCCACGTTACTTCAGAATACCTGTACAGACTCTCTTCTGTTACATGAAGAAACATAATAGGGTGTTTCTTTCATATGTCCTTCTTGCTGCTTCCAGCAAAGCATATTGGAAACATTGATGAAGCAAGAAAGTAGGTACACCTCTGCATAGTTGCCTTTGAAGGCAAAGTTGATTCTGTAAGACATAACTTTTTAATAAATCAGTTAAGTGACAGAAGATTGGGCTACTTTCTTGCTGATAAAAGTTTGGCCCTGTCTGAGACTCTCCTGAAATCAGAAAAGTCACTTTGACCTTTAAAAATACCGTTGCTTTTCTTTGGGAATATATCAGACTGTATTTGATGATGAGTATTTAAGAAAACATCTCATGAAAGGAGGACCCCTCTAAAAAAAAACAAACAAACCTATTTTCATGCACAATCTCTTTGAACTTGCTCTAAATGTACACTGTGCTATATTATCCAACAAACTACTGAGTACAAACTAGTGAGAGTATACTGTTTTCAACAAGAATATTCAGCATACATTTATTGCTCAATTACTGATGACTGTTTTTATGGTTACAATTCCAGGAAAGCACAGCTATAAACAAAAAGAAAATATATAAACATCCAGGTCCTCAACCTTTCTTCAGTTGTGAGCCAACACACATTTCAATAGGGTCCATCACGAATTAAAATATAAGGGGAAAAGTCCAAGTTAAGAATTGGCGACAAACTTGTGAAAAACTGGAAACTTGGTTTGATGACAGCCAATATTATACATATTAGCACAAGAATTTTATCGCAGTAGGTGTGTATCTGTGTTCCCTGTTAATCATTTTTCTACCTGTTGCCAATTTCAAGAAATAGATAGTTCCCAAAAGATTTTCTAAATATTTCATGAAGCCAGGTTGCTACACAAGGAAAAGCAGTCCAGTGAAGGATATTAAAGGAAACCTTTATATACATCCTAATTTCAAGAAAAAGCTTCCAAATTGGTCCTACACCTTTTTGACCCTGAAGCCAATCAAAATGCTCCAGAAGAACAGGCTTCATGGGCTGTGCTTGCAGCCCCAGGCAGATGCAGTCCATGGTGCACCCAGCAATCTTTTCCTGCCAGCACTGGGTCTCACAGGCCCACTGGCTTTCTCTGCTACCCAGATCGGAAAGTGGCCTGAGGGTATTTCTTTATTCTGCTGGACAGCTTCATAACAGAGATTTTATTATGGCAATTTCCACCTGTTCTCAGAAGTTCTGAAGTCTACTAACAGAAACCATACTGCTCTTCTTTATTTTCATGCTGTCAGTTTAAAACTGGCGAGTTTCACCCTGACTTACAATAAAGTTTATAATGGAACGCACATACCGCAATTTTCTCTTGTTAGGATATGGACATGTCAGCTCTCCCATCTATTGCCTCTTTCTCATGGCAAACAACTTCTGCTCTTACTTTTCAAATCTGTTTTCCTCAAGTCAATGATGTTGAATGGCCAAGAGGATCTCAAAATAAAGATGTTCAGGCACAGATTGATTGGAGGGAAACTAAAAGGAAACTTGGGTTTACTTAACAGGAAAATAGCATGTGAGGCTTCTGGTGGATGGCATGTCCTTTCTATCCCGAAAAAATGCTTTCTGACATCTCAAGCTTATAATAGACACATACAGCTGACATTTATCTTTCTTGTGTCATATTGATCTATCAGTGAATCCATAATAAAAGATAGCAGTCTGAAACAGTAAAAAGTAATAGCCATTGAGATGCATAGCCACAGCTAAAATGTAGGTTCATCAGGACACTTAGTGCAAAGAACTGTAGATTCATGTCAGGCAGGGCATAAGTATCCCCTTCAAAGCTCACTGTTACAAACACCCAGTGCACAGATGACCTGTCTTCAGAATGTTTCTATATTGATTTTCACAGTTTCAGAACAACTGGAAAAGCCAAGTGAAAGCTTCTTGGCAGAACACTAGAAGTAATTTACCTTCTTCTTTTGATTCCATCTCTGTATTTTGCTTTATGGTTCACAGTACAAGTGCTTATTTTAAAAACTCATTTGTGACTCAGAAAGAAAGCACAGAGTTGAAGATCTTTGGGAGTGCAGAGCAAGAAATGAGCCACAGAATGAAACAAAACCAAACAAAATGCATTAGGATATAGTGGTAAGACATTACACAACAAAGTTTGTATTTTAAACACAGACACACTGGTTGTTCTGGTACCTTATAACATTATAAATCTAGAAGCAATATGAAAAGGAAAATATGTTATGAAGATCCTTTTATTATGAACATGATAACAATGGCTTCTTATGGTCTATGTTCCCAGTAACTGACAAGCTTCCGAAGCCTACCTAAAATAGTTTTCCCATGCATACTAGAACCATGATCTTAGGATTTTCCAGGTTTATGACCAAGGGACTTATTTAAGTGATAGAAATTAAAGTATTCTTCTCTTGCAGTGTTATGCTTCCAGGACTATACATCTATTTCGAACTTTTAGTTGTCCTTCTCTCTTTATAAATAGAAATTATGATAAAAGAAGGGGCACAGCAGTTGCTCACTGTGAAATGCCTACATGTGTCAAAAGGCCCTGTCTGCTTCTCAGTAATGAAGTCTCTGAAGCTGTTTTGAACAGAAGCACTCAAGCAATGGAGTCTAGGAATTAAATCTGAGCTGCCTGGTAAAAACACTGCTATTGAGGATTACAATTTCAGGCTATCACAAGAGTCAGGCAAATACAACCTAATTTGTTACAGTTGCTTTATGATTTCAAGTCTTCCTTCATTTTCATGACACTTACTTTATTTGTATTTAATTGTACTTATGGGGGTTTTGGTGGTTTTTTTTCTTTATAAAAAGATAAAGCATACTGTGGATGTCACCAGCCAGCAGAATAACATCTCATGCTGTGACAGCAGTCCAGCCTCCCTTACATGATTACAAGAACAAGAATTACTCCAGGAGTTGAGACTCTATATACAAGCTCGTGTTTTCTGTGCCTACCACCAGACGCTTGATTTGTTGCAATAAAGGAGCCGGTTATATTTTATAGCTAATAGACTGGCTGTCCTCTCTGAGAGGGAAGCTTGATTTTCAAATGATTATATGTTGAAGGATAATTTCTCTGAGCAGTTCTTGAAGGATTGTACAATGTGGTCTGCCAGCAGTTTTTGCCTTGTGGACCTTAATGAACAAACCAAAAACGCCAGCAGACAGAAAGTGCAATTTCTCTTGAACCTGCTAAGGAATAGCATTAACAACAAATTGTGTTTTAAGGTATAAAAGTCTGGGGCTTTCCCTCAGTTTCTGCTAGCAATAGCAGGGGAATGTATGTTAAGCTCCTTGTAGTCCTTGCAGGCTAACATTTTTACAGCTCTTCTTTTTCTGATGGCCTAATCACTCTTCAGCATTCATAAACATTCAAAACCATTACTCTCACTTCTGCTCACTGCAGAGATCTACAAAATACCTTCAAAAGATGTTCATAGAAATTGAAATTCATAATTCTATCAAATTGGAAAAAATAATCACAGATCCCACTGAGACACTGGTTATGGCACACCTAGTCTTCCTCTCACACCTCCTCCTGCTGACAGGCTCTCACTCCCCTATTCCTCAGCTGCCTATTTCCCTTCTCTCTCAAACTGTCCAGCTGGCCCACGTATCAAGGTGTTGATGCCGCAGGCTAACCCATCCAGTCACAGACTCAATGCCTGGCCACTGCTGAAGGTACTCTGCTCTGCCAGTGCCCTGCTCCTGCCTCACCATCCCCTCCTGTAGTCCTTCCCCTTCCTCTTGTGGCCTACAGCATTCACCCAACCATGCAGGGAGCCAAATAAGTTCAACAAGTCAGGAGAAAACTAATCCAGTAAACTATCTGAATAGTTTTCTGTCATTACAGTAAGCTGCCTCAGCTCACTGAGGGATTCGGAGGAGCTGGGACAAGGAAACAGGTAAAGCCAGCAGGGAAGAGCAGGACCTGTAGTGCCAGAGCTGTTACACTGACTCTGCCAAGAGTTGTGCCTAATGATACTTCACCAGGGATCTTATTTCTTCTCTTTCAGACTTGATAAAATGTCCAAATAAAACCTATTAATTTTTCTTAGAACTTTTATTTCTCTAGAGTACTCCAAAACCCTCTTCCTTTTCTAATAGCATGCAATTGTTGGATATCCTAGAAATTTTTGCTATTAGAGCAAATTCAGCATCTAAGAGCATGATGGTATAAGCCCATGCCAAAAGCCTCTGAGTCATTTTTGGGGTTATACATTTTTAAGGCAAGCTGTGATGGTATGCGAAGTTATTTTACCATCTAGTGAACTCTATACTGAGGAGGACAGTGTCCTCACAGCAACCATTTAAAAGACAATTCACCTATTTTGTGCCAAACTAAATTCATATGATCAATAAAAACAAAGAATACAGCTATTAGCCTGAAAACTTTTTCAAAAAATGGCCCCTCCCCAACCACCCTTCAGCCTTCACCCACACACAAGATTTACAGAATACCTTCCAGAGCTAATCCAGGAACTCAATAACTAATGGATACTAAAAATCATGGACTCGATAAATGCATTAGTTTTATGGCCCATTACAGTCTTCTTACTGTACATCCTACTGATCTCTATCCACTCACTGGTGCTAAATTGCAGTTTCTGTCTCCACTCCACAAGAATTCTCTCCAGTTAACACTCATCCGTACAAAACTCCTTTCTCTCAAGTTGTCAAATCAATTAACATAATTAATTTACACAAAAGACAATTGTTTCTGTCATTAGCTGGAAGTTGATTGTTTCTACAACCATACTTTCCCAGCTACTTTAGCTTAGCCAAAGCAAATCACAGAATCAGAGAATGTTAGGGGTTGGAAGGGACCTCGAAAGATCATCTAAGTCTGCACCAGCCTGCACTGAAATGATGCACCGAAAGGAACTTCATATTTTTTCTCCCCCCCTTCCTCAATTTCTTCTCTTTCCACTTATACCACAAAGTGTAATTGCTCTAGATAAAAGTTACATGAGAAAATGAGACGGTTCACAATAGTCCTGTTTGGCCTGAGAAAGACATGTGGAAACCAGACAGCTGGTCAGGCCAGCTAGAGAGCACCCTAAGCCAGGGAAAGGCAACAAAGTTCAAATCAAGAGAATCAATGAGCACTGTGGCACTGCAGCACTTCCACTGCACAGCAGCCACTTCGTATGCTGAGGACATCCACAACCCACGCTGCCCTCCTCTGCTGCTTTCCCCACTGCGCTGACTCAGAGATAAATGACACAAGTACCCACTGGGGAAGGACTGTTTGACAGACTTGGATACTTTTAGCAATGCCTTCTCGCTAAAAGAGAGACTTTCATAAATTTTGATTAAAGTTTATTTTGCATATTCACTCAATTTGAATTTCAAGCAGCTCTATATCCAATTCTCTCTCTACAGTGCATCTCAGTCAAAAAATGTCCTAATTTTGACATTAACTCTCTAGTATGTTTGCCATCAAGCTAAGCTGGCAATGGTCTTTCAACTTAAAACCCAGAATCCTTTTTTAACAGCTGTATCATGAGAGGATCAGGTATAGTTTTTAAGTATGTTCATTCCACCTAAGGTAACACGTGCTGACCCGGTTGAAACATACATTCAAAATGCAATAAAGGCAGCAGGAGGGGAAAGGGGAAGGGAGTGTAATTTTAGGATTGGAATTTCATTTCTGCAAGGAAAGAAGAAAATTTATATTGCATTTTTAATTAAAAGATGATTGGCTGATAGTATCACTTCTGAGGCACAGCCCTAAAGGTGATGAAAGCATGGCCAAAGCATATCAGATCATAACATACTTGCAACATCTGTATTTAATTACATAGACAGGACCACTACCTGATCTGTGTCATTCAGATAAAGTTTGTAAAGGTCAAGTCATATTTTGAAAAAAATTGCTGGAAAACATCTAATATACCCTGAAAGATCAAAAGTGGCAAAAGTGCTTTTCTTACCAGGTCAAAAAAAAAATATAAAATCTCTCCATTGAAAGAAAATATTTGACTGATATATATATATACTGGCTTCACCGTGGTTGCAGAACTATTCATGAAATGGTTGGTGTTGGCTATCCCTACTTCTGTGAATAATTACAGAAACATTTAATTTTTAGCATTTCATTCATAACAAAAGTATCACCAACTTCTGCATATAAACAGAGCTAAGAACAATCTTTTCAGGAATGAGGTCTAAAAGATTGCTTAATTTTGAGCCACCTAAAAAAACAGAGTATTAAAGTAGCAAGATAATCGCAAAAGCAAGCTATTGGAAATCGATCATTTTGGTGTTGAAATATTTGTAATGTCCCTCCCTCTCCCTCACAGCATTCTTCTATAGGGAGGAAGCAGAAGACACAGCATAAAACATTTTGCGTGTTCAAGCTACTTAGGGACAGAGCATTTTATCCTCTGTTCCGTAGTTTCTCAGACATTACATGCAAGTATACCTACAGCATTTCCAAACAGAAATTCAGAATTGTTCATTGAACTTGGAAGTTTGGGAAGTGCATTGCCTGAAGCCAGTTAGAAATGATTCATAGTAATAATATGAGAATTAGTGCCAACAGAGTTTCAAGGCTAGAGTTGGTACCCCTCCAATTAAAAATATTTCTTCACTGCTCTAAAAGTCTCCAGAAGCACCCAAGCCTGTCTATCAACACCTACACCCACATGCAATCAGCATATTGCTGGGAGAACTGACTTCTTGACAGCAGCACCAGGAAGAGCAACATCAGAATGACCTTTTGTAAGATAATATATTACACCCTTCATCGTCATCTTCATTGCTGGGATTTCTCTCAAATGATGCATCAAGGTAATGAGCCTATATTTCTACACAGCCATGTTTTCAATCAAGGTAGTTAAATTATTTAAAATAAAAAACTAATTTAAAAATGTAGGAGAAAGAAACAGACTAAGTACTATGAAAGCTGCTTAAAGAACTGAAACTGCTTATTTGTATGATGTGCGGTGTGTCATTATTAAAAAAATTCCTTTGCTGGCCAAGCACTATAAAAGGCTGGTAATTTGAAGGGTAATTTGAACTGCTTAATGAAAGAAGCTTTATATGATATACAAAATCCAAGCTAGGAGCCCAAGGTGGGGGGAGGCAGGAAACAGAGAAACTAGGAAAAAATGAGAGGAAAAAATACAACACATAAAATCTTTTTTTCTTAAAAATAAAACTGATTTGATCATCTAGCTATAATTTTCCTCTCTTGAACTGCCCTGGTAGCCAAAGTCTAAATTAAAGGATAATAGAACAAATTAGCAGAGAAAGAATATCTCAGTCCTGTACTGCCTATCCCTTCCTCAGTCCTTTCACTCCTCTACTTCTACCAGCTTTCATGCAATCACCTGAATTCTCCTTCCTGACTCATGTGATCATGCTTCAGTCTTAGCTTCCATTAAATTAACTTCTTTTTGCTCTTCCCATGGTCCATTACTTTCTGCCTGGTTCCCATGAAGTAATGATGAGGCAGTGGGAAAAGAGTAAATAAGCAATCAAAATTAGAACTGCAGGCACGTGATAAGCATCAACAAGACCTCTGTTCTTCCTTTAGCTCTCCTGACAACTGTTACTTTCTCATATTCTAATTCCACTGGATAACCAAGAAGACACACATCTAGCTAGCACTCAGGCTCCATTCATTTCAGCCCTTCATGGAATTCATATTCATTTCACTCATCTCCCTGCAGAGTTTCCCAATCATCACATTGTGACAAAGGGAAGAAATGGGGAGAGGAAAGGGAAAGAAGAGTCTCTACCTCTTCTACACTTGTTTCACATGCAAAATGAAAAATTAAAGATCACTTATGCCAGAAAAAGGCCACAAGAAAGAGCATGGCCTTCTTGTGTTTAGAATATTAATTTAATACTCTAGGAGTTGAGACACTCCTTAGTAGTCTATGCTCCAAAAAATATATATAGTTAACAGCTGCTACATAGAACTGTCACTGCCATGCAGCAATGACTGAAATTAAGAGCTTCCCCTCTTCCCGGCAACATCCAGATCCTTAGGTTACAGAGCTACAATTTCATAGGTTCCCTTTTACTCAATCAGTCTTTTAACACCCCTATCCTTTTTTATTATTATTATTTACTTAACTGTAACAGCCTTACTAGATTATCTGTCTCTAGAGCAGTGCACAGTCTAAAACCCAGGTCAAGTTCCAGGTATGTAAAAAGATTTGGATATGAACTCAGATTGACATCCTACATAAGTGCACTAACCAATGACTTATTGTTTAAAAGTGACAATCCACTTTCAAAAAGGAAAATCTATCTTAAAAGAAAAGCATAGGCATGTATCTTAAAGTCAGTATTCCAACTGTGAAAACTACATGAAAAGAGGTATTTGATATATATTCACCATCAATCGATTCCCCTTGTTCCCTCTGCATCCTATTAGGACCTGTCTGACTCCATAATCATACAGAATTTGGGTACGTACTTAGAAGAATCTAGCTAAGGGGATTTAAGTGGTTTTTGGCATTTCAGCTTGAGTGTTTTGCTTTTGCCTCTTCATAAATATGTCCATCCTTAATACTGCTGTGATTTTTATTGATATTTAACAATTTGTACTTCTGGATAACACTATGTCAGATGAGAGATACTGAAATCCTTGCCTCAACAAAATAACTGCAAATTGCACCTAGGAAGCTTGAAAACCAACAGCTTAGAAAAGATGTCAAAAGAATAAACAAAGATTGTACGGATAATAAAGTGGATTTTGAGCTGCAGATTTTAGTTCCACAACTTACACTACGGTCCAATGACTTGAGTACAGTTGTTCTTGATTTTCACCAGTATAGGAGAGATCAGGATAGCACCTTATAATATTCTCTTGGGGTGATAGTTTTAGGATCCAAAAGTTTTCCAGGATTTTGTCTCATTAATATCCATTCTAAACAGAAGATCTTGGCAGTGCTTCAGAAATATGGAATTACCTGTACTCACTTGTGTGTCTATTTTTCAAAACAGCTGCAGGAAGAATGCTTATCTATTTGACACACTGCATGTAAAGTTGGTCAGCTAAATAAGTGAACCATAAAACACTGATGTCTGTTAAAAGAAGCATGTGTTTCAAATTAATCAGCTGAAATCCCAAATATTGTACTTTATTGTATTAACACTTTATAAAAAACAGCCACCATTTCTAGTCAATTCTTCCATGCAACTAGAAAATGTTATTAGCCATGTTTTGGCAGGGTTCTTTGTCTAATTTCTACAGCTAAGGTGGCAAAAAGGTTATTACAAGTAATAGCAAATTTAAAGTTTTATTAGCAGTAAACTGCAGAAGCTAATGGTGATGTCAACGCTAGATAAAATCATTGTCACAGTTAATTTTGAACTCTTTATTTCAAGCTTAATAATAGGAAACTCAATGGAGAGGATATTACACGGCCCATATCACTCATGAGTGCCGCAGGCCTGAGTAACTTGTTATTTTGCTCATGAGTGAAATAAAATGCAGATTATATTGCCTGCTATCAGGGGCACTGCTTTAATTGAGGGTGCATGCACAGTGATGAAAGAGTACCAAGTAGGTTTCATTTTCTCAAATGTTTCAGGCATGATCTTTGTGGTTCTAACTCTGACTTATCAAATCAGACCTCTATTACCGTTGAATTTTTAAAGTGATTTCCGTTCCTTCTTAGGTATTGAAAAGTGACTGGGTATGTTTGCCCCTTTAGTTAAGGATTATATGAAACTGCTTCTGTAACATCCTAGTGCCTGTACCCTCTGTCATTCATCTGCTTCAGAAGAAAAAGAAAACAATGGAATGTCTGTATCTGAGTCAGACTTAATCATGTATGCCAGCCAACCCAAACTACTTGACTCTGAGCCATACTCCCAGTTAGAAATAAATAATACAAGATATACCCCTCCTTACCTTACATTTACTCAGGAAATAGGTGTTTTCAAGAAGTGGTAGGGCATGGGAATTTCTGTATTTTTTTCTAAAGCAGATTTCTTTTCTATTCATCAACTTAATGTACTAATGCACTGGATGCCACACATGCCCTAGAACCATCTCCTTGTCAGTTAAACGTATTTATGGACAACCTTTTTCACAATGTTCTCTATCTTGATTTGGGAAAGCTATCTTCACGATTACCCCAAATCTAACTTTTTTTCCTTTTTTCATCCCACACTATGAGCTAAGAATGTCTGATTTCTGATGAGACTATTTTTTTCAGCCAGAACTACCTGTGAAATATAATCCAATAACTGGCCTACCACTGAAATCAACAGAACTTTTTATGATGTTAGCAGACTTTAGGTGAGGCCTTTAAATATAAAGGGCTGTAGATTTCCTTTCCATTTATGCATACGTTAAAGAAGAAAATGTCCTACACCTTTTGATCAACTATCAATAGTCAGGACTATCAATATTGCACTTTGAGGCAATTGCTGATGGCACTCTTGCAGGGATACTAAAGAATTATTTATCAGCTTTCATTATCAAGCTCCATATCCAGCACACAACTGCCGAGAAGTAAAAGCAGCATTAGGTGGCTAAAAGTGACAAACTGCACCCTGACAACAGACAACTGTAAGCACAATGCACTGCCATGCAAAGATGCTCAAACTAGCTTTTTTATAAGTAGTACAGCTAGATTAGTGTAGTGTTCCAATGAAGCTGATTTGGTCAACTGAAAAAGGGATGATAGCTGCTATCATAACATTGCATTGCACAGCTTCCCACATTTTGAGGAACAACGTCTGATCTGCTAGCAGTGAGAAACAAGGTGTTGAACTAATGATTTTTTTCCTTTGTTTCAGAGTTCTTACTCAAACTATTTCTCTAGTGCAACCAAAATCAGAATTTGGTAATCAAATCTCATACTTTTAGAAAAGGTACATAATAGCAATACCATAATAGCTACTTCTTAAATCTCCAGGAGCCTATGTTAAGTCACTAAGTAATTAAGTGCAATCAATGCTTGATAGCTAAATTAGGCCTTAAATTACAATTCAGATTTTTCCTGAATTAAATACTATAAAGCCATTTTTACCGAGGAGACAATTTAAAGCCCTGTATTAAAGAGGCCATCATGGATTTTCTACAACCCAGCACATGTGCATTAATCCAGGCAGACCACCATCCTTCTAAATAAAATCTTAACATTTCCAATGGCATGAAAGACCATCTTCTGTAGTCATGACACCATGAATCTCTGGCACATGACTCACATGGTATGAGTATGTGCTCATAACTGTATCTTTCCTAAAGAACACTCTTTCTCTCCCCATGATGTGAAAGAGAAAGACAAAGAAGGTGGCTCCTTTTCAAAGTGCCTTTCTTCTAAAAGGAGACAAGATATTGGCATACTTAAAATCAAAATTTCTCCTTCCTCGGAAAGGGACAGAACAGAGTTTAAGAGGTTACCATAGTTTCATCTTTTTAAATTAAGAAGAGAAAATCTAGTAAAGAAAAAAAATTAATCCATTGTTAAGAGTTCATTTTACTTTTCATTGGTGGCATGCGCTGATACAGGGGCTTCATGCTTTCAGTGCTTCATTTCTCTTAGGACTTATTGTAGACTTCAAAAGAAAAGAAACCTATTGTTCAGTAAGCCACTGAACAACGTAAAGTCTTACTGTATAAGTTTCTTTGACAGGTTGACCTCATGTAGAGATTTTAGTTATTTCTTTTTATTTTCTTCACCGTAGCTTTGGTGAATTAGGCTAGGATATTGATTTTGTGGCAACACTGAAATTACAACGGCTTTTAATTTCAAAGATGACTGTCTTTTATTATGTCTGTTTCTGAGCAGTTACATGAGAATTTAAGCATTGCTACCCTTAAACTTTACCTCTGTTTCCCACTTTGAGGTTTAATAGAGCCTTTAAATCTGTTTTTATTTCTTTTTTTTTTTTTTTTAATTTCATCTAAACGTGCTCAAGCAGCGAACTGCAGATCATTTCCTCTTAGATCTGACTTGATTCAAAGCACTTGCCATATGCACCTATTCAGCACAGAACACGCTGTCCTCTAACTTGAATTGCTTAGAGGCTCATGCTCAGAATTCCTTCCTTAATGGTTTGTTGGTTGTTTTTTTTTTTTTCTTTCTGGATATCCTAAACCAGAATATCTCAGAAATTTCAGATAAAAAAAAAGAACTGGCTGTTACACAATGACAAGTTGTAATCAAAGAGAAAACATTGTTACATAAACTAGGTTCTAAGAACACTGAACCACTCCCACCTGTTCTTCTGAAAGATTCAGAGTCTTGGTCATCAAAATGCTTAACTGAATTTTTCAACCATCTTTGATCTGTATGTAACTTGGGAGGTAGATGAAGGGAAAGAACAGAAAACAAAGAATATACCCGAGGCACAATTTAGAAATACCACAAAGAAAAATTCTGCGTGCAATAATCATGCACTCCGATTCCTGTCTCAGCACTAAAAGCAAAAGCAGAGATAATTTTTTTTCAGAATTCTGCAAAGTCATTTCTATCACAATTTATAAACTTGAAAATCATAAATTTAATTCAGAAAATAATTAAAATTAAACATGAAAATACTACACAGCTTTCGCCAGACATTTCCTGTTCTTCCTCAGAAATATTTTCCACTTTTGCATGATTTTATAATGACTATGCAGCCCAAATTTTTAAAATGCTAGAGGTTGTTTTTCTTACGGGGACCATATGCTAAGTGGAACAATTTTCAAAAAGACAGGACACCTAAGAGAAGAAAAAGAAATCAGCACAAACAAACAAACAACCCACCCAGTTCACTAGTAAAAGCATTGAAATTCTTTTCCTGACAAAGGTATTTATTTTCACAAAGTTACTAAGTCATTTTTTTCTGTACATAAAACTCAACAGTGAAAAATAATAAGAAAAAAAGATTCAGGATATGACTTTACATGTATCCATAAATGAGTGGAATGGTAGTAACAACAAAAATGCTCATAAAGGTCTGAATGTCAGGAGTAAAAGCAGAAAGAAATTAAAAGAATGCCAATTTTACTAAAGTCAACAATTGTCTTCAAATGTAAATAAAATCCATATAAATGTACTTATTATTTTGTTGTATATTATCTGTAAGCAAGGAATTAAGATAGATACAATGCTCAAAGTTGGATAGGTGATTTTGGAATGGAAGCACTGAAATATTTTTCTTACATTTTTCTGTTCAGAAGCAACATAAAAAGGCAAGATAATTAAAATATTAGAATTACTTATATTAAAAGTTCATTTATTGAAGCTGTCTGTCATTTTTCCATTGTAAATACAAATTATTCCTGGTGAACCTATATTAAATATTTTACTTCATTTTATTTTAGAAAAAGAGAGCGAGCTCTTTTCCTGTACTTATACAGAAATACTATAAAATAAATTTCCTAGTCCACTACTTCTTCAATCATTGCCTAATTTACTAACTACAGTGAATATTTTATACCATTAAAAACAGGGGAATATGTTTGAATGTTTAGATCTATATTTCAGTTAAGTTCAATGTGTATTATAGTAACTTTTTTTGCCTAAGGTACTTATACTGCATAGGAAAAGAAAGTTTATTTTTATTTTTCACTATAGTTGTTCTGTATCTTTTTGCATTAATATTGAACATAACTGTCCCAGTTTTCTCTCTACTATTCTGTACTTGCCAGTTTCAGACTAATAAGCCAGGATTTGGGGATCGCTAGAGGTTTATATGAGCATTCTACTGAATTTTAAGTCAAGTTAGTCACATGAATCTTAATTATAATGTGTAGGAAACTGATACCTTGCTATGAAATCCCTTATCATAGAAACAAAAAGGAGAAGTCAAAAGAAAATTTTAGCAATTTCAGTTCACAGTTCATGCAAGCTTTTCTGGTTTTAACAGCAAGTACTTTACTATTTACTGCCTTATGTTACTTAGATCTGTTCTGAGTAAAATAAATATATATAAAAAATAGATAGGGAATAGAATCAGTAGCATGTCCATTTTTCAGTTGAGAAATTGGGGTAGAAAGTTTGGGGGATCTGACTAACAACAGAAATGCACAGAAACACAGCTGAACCCTAATACCTGTGTATTAATTCATCTCAAATTTATTCTCACATTTAAATTTGGCTCAGGCTTGTATGCATGGCCAAAGCATCGTTGAGTCACTGGGAACACGATCTAACTTTGCAATAAAATGTAGAGGTCTGGTTTCATCTCTAATTTCAATGAACAATTAAATGGCAGCTGGTTAAACCAAGATGTGCTCAAATTCTGGGAACACTTGACATTCATGCACTTTTCAGCATTCTGTGTTACTGCACTAAGCAGCAGCTCACAAAAATGTTGAAGTTTCCTGTGTTCTCATCATAAACAGTCTTTTGCAGTGCATTAATTTGTTGCAGTAATCCCCAGTATTAGACATCTAAGTTGTTTATAGTCAATTACAATACACTCTGCATTACAGAAGATCATTATTTTTTCCTCTGCTGTCCATTTTGTTGGGTTTTCAAGATGCTGTGATTTCCCAGCACTAGGCACTGCTGAATTCCAGCTTCTCTTAATCTTAAAAGTATTATTTTATTCAATCATCAGCCCCCAGGTAACATTTGTGGTTTGGAATCCTAATGAGTCAGAAGCTGATAGTCTGGTCATTATCACATCCTTTGTCAAAAGCCAAGAAATCACTGATTCGTGCTCTGATTTTCAGGCAGGATTGGTTCTACTCAGACATCAATGATGTCCAATTCTGTGGCAGTTTCAATCACAGGCATCCATCTAATATCCAGCAAAAAAACATCCAGTTCTACTACTAACACAGTTCTTAAGTGCTGCTCTCTGCAAGGTGTCCAGACCTGGAGTCATCCACAAGAGACTCTCATCTGTGCTCAAATATAGCAGCTGACCTCTTGGCAGTGAAATATCAGGGAGTCATCGTAAACGATACTCAGGCACTCACTTAGTGAAAACTCAAATCATTTATCATGATGGCAAAGTCCCTGTGCATTGCTCCAATTTCCAAATGATCCAGGGTCAAGCGCCATCTCTGCTCTGCCCATTTCAAAGGGTGTCTTCAATTACCTTTGATGCATAACTCGGCTCCTCCTGGAACCTGAGTGAGATGCCAATTAAATGTATCACGTCTCACTTTCAAAAACAATTTGCTGTCTTTAAACTTCTGAGGGTAATGGTGCACTATCAATTAAATTCCCGATTTTTTTTCTTTACAGTTCTACCTCTTTTCAGTTGTCCACTGCAAGTATGTAATACTTTTGAATAGCTGCATTTAAAAGCTACATACTAATTATGATTCTCCAAGTAGCACCAATAACCACACAACTTCTACGTTGATGCAGGGACAGAAATTACTGGCAGAAAAGAGGCAGGAAGCAGACTCTCTCTCCTTAGGCCAGCCCTTTCACACTGCTCCGTGGGTGTGACTGCACTGGGCAGTTACACAACCGCATGCACTCGGAGAAAACTCATCTCTCCATCTGAACATTAATTTGAATTCTCAGTCAGTATGCAGACATCATGTGTTGTTGATGTCAGCTTACAGATGAGAAAAATGCAGGTGTTTATTAGGAAAGTGAAATCCTAACAAAATGTTCCAAACATTTTACTAACAGGAGAGGCTGGAAAGGCCAATGGCAACCAGTGCTATTAACTGTACACCCAGAAACTTAGTTATATTTTTTTCTCTGTAGAATAGAGAAAACAGGCTAGAAATTTTCAAAATCCTGCACTGCAGAACCTTCAAGGTAAAGAAGCAATCACTTTTAATGATCTCTTATAATCTCTCACATGGGAAGGATTAAAAACTGCTCCAGTGCACTTCTACCCGTTTTGGTTTTTTTTATATCAGCTGCTCATGAATAATATCTCATAACCAATAGCCAACACATCTATAAAACATTTTGACACATCATTGGAAGGATTTCTGTAACTTATTTATACAAGAATACTGTAAAGTTTAATTTTCCATTTTAAAGGTCTTTCCAAATCTGATGAAAAATTGTAACATCCAGAAAATACTGGTATACTTAAATATATAACTATATAAAATCCTTAATCGTTAATTAAATATAGCAACACTTATTTTATTCACATATAATTGAATGTATCCTCAAAAATCTGAAAGTTTCCATAAATTATTTATATAGCAGCCGTTCAATAGATAAGAAAAGCTGATAAAGAACTTAAGAAAATGGGAATAACTGGAGGCAAGCACAGATAGCAAAGGGGTAAAGATAGTCAAGAGAACAATCAGCAACAACATCTTCAGCAGAGAAAAGTTAAAGTCACCTTTCTCAAAAAAGGTGGTGTGGGCAGTGTTAACTGCCAATTACATACACTGGAGATGAGCAAGGGAAGCTCAAGAAAAAGACCATTCAAAGAAAATAATGAAATCAAAATTTTAAATGCATAATTTTTCATCTGTTGAGTTTAGCAATACTAGGTAACATGAAAACGTCTTTTCAAAAATTCAGCATTTGGCCAATTTTTAAAGATCACCTTTTTCCTCCCATTTCTTTTTCATTTTAACTAAGGTAAACTTCAAGGCAAACTTTAGCCACTCCTCCCATACTCTCCCCTTCTCAAAAAATGATCAGTTAGAGTAAGGGAAAGCAACTCCTACGTCCGCAGAATTTTTATGTGATAGGATAGACTCAGAAGGACAAATAGCGGTGAAATTTCATTAGGAAATGTCAATCTCAACAAGATACAAATGGCGACAAGTGGTGACTTAAGCTTCCACGCCATGCCAATACCTAGAGAAGAGCTTGTATTAGAGTATTATCTTGATGATGACAGGCTAGTTATGTATCCTAAAAAGGACTGAAGATTACGCTCCAACGTGAAGAATTTGGTCCATGGGGAGAGCAGGGTTTGCTGCCTTAAGCTGGGAGCTAAAGGAGGAATTGACTCAACTGCTCACTTTAACTGGACAGACTGCATCCAAAAAAACCAGGAATGCCAACCTAGCAAGCGTAACCCATGCAAAAGATACACACCCAGCTTCCAATGAATAGAAAGTGCATGTGCAAATATTGGTGGCAACAATGAAGGACAAGTTCTTGGTCTTCAGGAAAAGAAAAGTCAGGCTCATTTGAGCTATTAATCTGCATATTTAGAAAATGGGAGTTAAAAAAACATTGTTACTGCACAGAAGGATGTGTCCACACAATGTCTCAGAGAAAGATACTCCTAAATAATGTCAAAATACCTTTCTTCGTTCAAATGAAAGCATTATAATATTTTTTTAAACAATGTCATTGGGGTTACTTCTTGGTTCTACTAACTGATGTCAGGATAGGTCAGGAGCAAAAGGCAGTTTCAAGAGTATGGACTGAACCACAGAATACCCAATAAACCTCACAGGACAGAAAAAATATGGATGTGTTAAGAAGGGAGCCTGAGTAAGACTGAGCCAGTCCCTCTGACTCCAAAAGCCCATTTGTGCATTGACAAATACATGTTTTTTCCTCTCTCTCCCCAGGTACCACTTTCTAATGACCATGGTATATCACAAATAACACACCATCATTCTGCTTTATAGGAGACCAGAGACCAGCACAACTCGAGATCACTTTTCAGTTGTACTGTTCCCTCAACACACCAGAAACCAGGGGTGCTTCTGAACCACCTTACTATGCAGCAGCAGAACACTGTAAATTTAGTTTCACCCAAAAGTAAACTTTGGCACAAAGGAAAATCCTCTGAGTGTTTCAGCATTCTTTTAAATATTAAGTATAATAAAGGCAACAGAGCTCTAGAGGCATACTACATAGCCTGCTGTCAGTATTTTCACAACCACATTCAGTCAACTCAAACATGAAATATTAAAAAAAAATACAAAACTTCTGCTCTCTCTTCATATGGCAGAAAACGCTATGTGCTTTCATAATAATAGAGAGAGATAAAATTTAACTGGTAAATACACATTTTTAAGCATTCATTCTCAACCTATCTAGGTTGACCTACTCCTAATCAGGATTTCTTCCCCCACAGGACACTCAGTGTAAAAAAAAATGGCTGTTTCTTACTGTACTTCTTCACAGAAAGCACCATCATATAGTTTATCCAAAAGATTTTTAAAAAAAAAAAAAAAACAAAAGAAAACTTCACTACCTCTTTTCCCAACAGTTCTGTAAACATTTAAAATATCTGTTGATAAGCCATTTTACTTAATGTTAACTGTTCTTGTAGTTTTGTCTCCCTGAACACATTTTATATATTGCAGGCACAATTATTAGAAGAATTTAAAGTCATCTGGCAAGCAGCCTTTGAGCCTCATGATTTTGATTCTGAAACACAGACACTAACGTAAGCTCTCATTTTGCAAGCAGATATAATAGCAAATCCTTCATCCCCTGCACTTGAAACCTCTTTTAGATGACAGCAGTACCTTATGTCCCCTGACTGAAAGATACCTCCTACACTACATCAGTTTTTCTGCTGGTCCTAGGCTTATTTAATAGTAACTGTTGAATGGGGATGTTGACTTATATTCTAAAGAGTCTTATGGTCAGTATCTTTTGTGATGATCATGGTAATTGTGTCAAAATAGGAAAAAGTCCTGTGAAATTTGGAAGAGTTTTTTGTGTCTGGAGAAACTCTGGATGAAATACAAAAAAATCTATAGGTTCAAGAAGCAGCTCATAAATCACAATAAACTTCTATCTGAATAGCTGAGACTCACACCATTGCAGGATTGAACTGGAGGTCTCAGATGACTATTTCTCTTAAAAGATTCTTAGTTCATCTTAATTGTAGGTTTGAAACAAAAAGGTATTTCATTTGTTCATTTTCTTTGAAATGTTTTAATACAAATTAGATAAAATCACTATATTACAAATAGTGAAGGAGAGCAAACTATACTCTGACAGAGTTTGCCTGTGTTTCAAGTGCAGATATTATCAAACTAATACTAAAATTTTATAATAAATATCTGAACATTTCCAAGGCAGAAAAACCTATTTGGATTTGCATTGCAGTAGAACCTTCTTGTGAGTTTATTTCAAGTCTTTTTGTCCAGAATAAACAGTATTTGCAGTGGCAGACTTCGATTAATGAAGTCACAATGGTCATGCATTTGTGAAATTGCATATTTCAAGACCCAAATGTTAACACAAACTATTGCATTGGACAGAAAAAGATAAAGTTTTTATACAGAAGCAGATGTTTCCCAAAGATAAAACTTTACCTAAGTACAATTGTGTCATTTCCACTATATTTGAAGGTTAAGTGGAAACTGTTTTCAACATCCTTAGCAAGAATTGCTCCTCCACAATTTTCCTTTCTGTGTATCTGAATGTAATTCATATCATAACTTAATATCAATTGTAAATCACGCCATTTCCGACAAAACTATGATGAATACACATTCAAATAAAAGAAAAAAGTGGTGGAGCAGTATAGTCCCTGGAATTTAACACTCTGTGGTCAGAAGGTCACATATGTTAAGTTTCTTATTTATATCCCTATTAAAGCTCTGATCTGCGGGAAGCAGGATAGAAGCAATGTGACTCATTTTACAAATAAAGAATGTATTGTTGTACAGTACATGTTTTGTTTCTGGGTATTTAATGATAACATTCTATGAACTGCAGGTGACTACAATAAGGGGAAAAAAGATCTTCATCAGGAGACATAAATATTTGTTCCTACTATTTCTCTGCTAAGTGCTTCGTTAAAAACGTAACAAAATAAAAATCTGATGAATGACTCATGCAAATTAATATTCTTCCTAATTTTTTCTGACTTCTATGTACCTCTTGATATGAAATTATATACAGGCTGACCAGATATTCTTGACTACAGTTATGCGGAACAAGTATATAAAGAAGTAAGAACAAGGAATTTGCATACTTCCAATCAAGATAGTGAAGTATTCTGATCTAAAGATTAACCCATGTCATCTGAAACTAATCTGGCAAGCCTTTATTCAGCAGAGAAGCCTCTCCATGACAGTCAGCACAAACTACATTGTGGCTTAGTATTTGTCCCACCTATTCTGACTTGTGATATTAATATTTTACTGCTTTACATCACATAGGCACATAAAAAAAGAAATTGACAGTTTTGTATCAGCAAGGTATTAATCTCCCCTCCAAGATATCTTCTTTGAGAAATAATCAAGTGAACATAAGTTTTCAATGTTTCAGAGGCTGGGCAATAAAAACAAATAACAGTAAAGGACAAAAGAAGATGGACAGATGATAAACTCTTGATCATTTAAAGAACAAACCAAGCAAACAAAAAAGCTGAGCTCTTTTTAATGAGTGGAAAGACTTGCTTGGGAATTTTGGAGTTGGGTGTTTTGGAGTGAGGGTTTTTTGATGTAAGTATTTTACCTCTGGCCTAGTACAGTACAAAGGTCACTATTACAGATACTCAGATACCTAAATGCCTATATAGACTTGTCAGAGACAAAACTCTTTCCACTGTTTTTATTCTAGCTTAATCTATATTGGCAATGGATGCAGAGAAAGTGTTTTTCTTCTCGCGGTTTCATACCAGAGTCATGAATGTGCTTGGCATGAGTTTGATAGGACAGCATTACCTTGGTTATGGCTCTTCTTTCTGGCATAAATGTATTCCCTTTGAGTATATTCCTTTTTTAGTTGCAATAAAAAGTGTGAGCCTTATTGTTTGTTTGTTTTCTTTAGGAGAAGCAGCTGCAAAGACATAATTATGTTCACTTCCCACATTGGTAACAAGCAAGCTTCATGTGTTTGTGCATTTGAAATTACCTATAAGGAGGGGCTGAACCACTTTCATCTAGAGGTTTACAATTTTCCAAGTATCTAAAAAATATTGCTATTAAAAAGGGGTTTTGTTTCATTTTTAATTATATTGAGAATAGCTAATAAATCAGTTTGGAATATATTAAATAATTAAAAGTGCAGTATTCATAGAAAGATACAGCACTATAGGAACATTATCAGTTCGAATGATTTTTATAAATTCAAACTTGAAACACAGCAAACACAGTTGATAATGGTTTTCTGGACATCAGGAGCCAGGCAGTGCCACTTCAGTCAACAAATTGTCTCTGAGAAAAAAAAGGGTGGAAGGTTGTGAGGAAAAAGAAGGGCAGCAAAGACCCTGGAGAGTGAGAAATGGTGCAAAAGCTGCAATGCTCACTCAGTCTGTACACCACATACCTCCTTATGCCTTCTGTTTGTCTTGCCCACACAAAACTGTTTTGGAACAGGGCCCATCTCTTGATAGTTAGACTGCCTAATAAAAGTTACTGTCCTGCTTATTCTTTTATCAATATCCAATATGTAAACTTCATTATTAAAACAAAATGGTGTCTCACCCTTTTGATCTAAGCATCTACCCAAAATTCAGGCTCTAAATCCTTGTTTCTCTCAAGAGGAGAAACTGATGATGGCGTCCAGAATTTCTTCACTGCAATCTCCACCAAATTGTATGTTAAAGCCCAATTTTCTTGAACACAACAGGAATCAAGCAGCAGGAGATAGCTTCCTTGCTCGCAGCTTCATGCCTCTTTTAGCAAGTACTTTAAGTAAAACTCTTAGGTCCCGGTATAACTGCTTATTTGGTTGCACCTGGAGCTTCCCTGTCCTTTCCTGTGTGCTCCTGTGTTGCATCTGCCCTTTTCCTCATATGTACAGACACCCAGCTGCAGCCAAAGACTTTCTCCTACCTCTGCATTTAACTTCCAGCTCACCAAAAAACTGCTCCAACAGAATAATCAACAGTATTATACATGAATTGAACTTTTATTTTCAACTATCTGTAAATATAAATGCATTATCTGTTCCGTCATTCAGCTTGAAGAGAAGGTGGCTGTTATATTTAGCAGCTGCACCAATGTTTCTTCCCATCCCTAACACAACCATAACAATACCACTCCACCATTTCTTTGCTGAACATTAGGAGTTTGCCTTTCTATTTTCTGTTCTGCAAAGGAACAGTATATTTAGAACATTCCTTTTATATTAATTTTCATAAGTGAAACAATCTTTCAAAAATTACAAGTTTTTTTCTTCTCATTTTTTCCTTTCTGTGTGAGATCAGCACACACAGAGAAGCTGGAGGCATTTTCTGAAGAACTAGAAACGGCTTGCCAGGAAATAGATCATCTCTTGCATTGATGACAAGACTTTGGATATTTCCACAATCTGTCCACAAAATTATTTTTTAAAATTTGGCTGGAACTAGACTGTCACTCTCTCTACTACCACATTCACACAGCTACTCAGTCTCTCCAGATCACCATCACCACTGGTTTTCCTGCTTGCATACTGAGCATCACATCCCATCTCCTGAGAGTTGCTTTTACTTGACAGGTAGGCTTTCACCACCTCTTGGTTAGAGTTTGCAAATTTAGAAAAACAGGTAATGACAAAGTGACAGTGTTTGCTGGGAATCCATAATCTTGCAAATAGAAGCTAATCTTGTTTAAAATCCTTCAGCCTACATATGGAAGCTGGCCAAAAGTACTATTAATGAACAGTTTCATGGGGAATTTCAGAAAGGTCAAAACGAAGCTACATTATTTATGTTTTATGGGAAGATGTACTTAATGTTTATAAATCCATTTGGATAATAACACTGACTTTAATGGACTGATAGATATATCTTCTAATGTACATTACAAGAATGATCACCTACAACATAAAAAAAATTTAATATTTCCCTGTTGATTAGTCTTCATTGTCTGCTTGCTACTTAACAAAAGTTTTCAAAAGGGCACCCTCTACAAACCCTTAATAAAATGTAACTGTTTTTCTTAAATGTGTTAACAACCCATGGATGTCAGAAGAGTACTTTCTCTTTGAGCTTTGGGAATGACGTATGTAAAATTCAGTATTCTGGCTTCTTGAATTGCTGACAGGTTTCTAGAGAATGGATCTTTAGTCACTCTTAGACAAAGTGGCAGCTTTTGGCAGCAGCCCTTTCAAGAAGTCTGTTACAAAAGGGAGTGTCCACGCTATTGACGTGATGCTAATATGAAAATGACTGTTCTAACAATTATGTTAAGTGTCTGAGATCTGTGTGTTCTGTATGTTTCATGGGCACAGAAGTGTCATGAGCTGGCAAATCAGGAAGTTAGTAAATGCTATGTATTTAAAGACACATCAAGGATCTAGAGAGAGCCTTACAAAGTACTAAAAGCAGCAGACTCTAAAGCTTGACTGAAAAGATGCAGTTCTGCAGGCTGAGACTATAAATAAGTAAATAAATGGCACACCAAACAGAACACAGAGCACACACCAGCTCTGGCCCAGTAGATTACCCTGCCTCCTGGGTGCTCGTTAACTATAATAAAAGAGGAAACTGTAATCTAAATCTCATATAATGGCAAGAAAATACAAGACACCTTTATTTAGACCTCAGTGGTGTTGACGGGTTTAAAAGGTCATCAAGCAGGCCTATGGGACTGATACTTATATTATAGTAAAATAAGGACCATGGATAAGGATATTTAAATGCTGTGTTTAAAATATGAAAGAATTTTAGTGGATTTAAATTCCTTTCCACTTACTGTATACTGATATACTGTATATGTGGCACTATCATGGAATGCATGGTACTACTAAATATAATATGAAAACTACAGACAAAAACACAATGGCAGGCATTACGAAATATTAAACTTAATATCATTGCTTGATTATTCTTTTAAAAGAAGAAAAGAGCATAAAGCTTACAGAATTCACAAAGAGAATATATACAGTAAGACAAAAAAGATGCTTCTATCAGAACTGAAAACTAGACAGAGAGCTCGGTCAGAAGATGTATAATCTCTGCTGTCATAACACAAAACTAATGGTGACAAGCAATCTATACCAGAAAAGAAACACACTGAAATGCATGCTGTAAATATATGTCAAGAGGGATATAAGTGAATCACAATTTCAAAAAGAGGACCAAGTGTCTGAAAAACAGTCCAAGTTGTTTCTGTGCTAGAAGTGACCCTTTCTACATCTGCTAGCAGATCTGACAGCTCCAGTTGCCAGGATAATATATCTAGTATAAGGAAGGATTTTCAGAATCATAGTAATAATCTCTTCACAACTATCAACACCCACAGAACTCACTTTTTGACATCCACACAGACATACCTAAAAGAAATGGAATTTACTTAAAAGGAAAATGGTAATATCTCTAGTTATGACTGGTTCCATGCTAAAACATGCTAAAGCAAATTAAAGGAGCGTTGTTAAATACTCAAAACTAAGGAAATGTGAAGTTTCTTTTGCAATTTGACAAGTCTTGGCCACAAGTCCACAATTTACTATGTAGGAAAGTAAACTCAAACACAGACTTGAACTCCAAAGTTTTGAAATGTCTGAATCAGAACATGGCTTAACTCTGTGTACAAACACTAACTCTTGGTTTCTGCACAGCTTTCATTATAGTAATTATTAATGGTATGATGACTTGGCTTTCTTTCATAAATATATAGCTCACCTTCTTACATATATTGCTATACCTATGTTGCCATAACAATGCTATTGTTAACATGGTCTTAAAACATATTGTGAGACTTTAAACAAAATCTTAAAACCTGTGGTATATTTACAGTACATCTGTCACTCCCAACAAATCTCAGGACATGGCTCCAACAGCTCATTACTTATAAACAAAATGTTACTTACCTCTCTCGGGCACATAGTCAGTAGAACTATTCATCACAAAAAAGGATTTGCCTCCATTTTCTGAATCGGTATCAGCATGTGCTTATTTTCAAACAGGATAGCCACAAAATGAAAAACATTTTACTATAGTTTTATTTTTAAAGCAAATACAATTTTTTCAAAATGGTACTAGTCCGTTTCTTGGACAAATTAAAATTCACTGTCAATATACATAATCTGTTTTTAACATGCCAACCATTAATAAAAAAAAAACCAAAAACACAAAAAAACAAAATACAGTTAATTATCCAAAGTCTGGAATTCTTTCAGTCTTGACTATGACTTGTACTGGAAATCTAGATGTACTTCCAGACACACAGAAAAGCCAGCTTATTTTATGTAAGATTACTCTTTAAGACCATGCCTTTTGTTTCATGCTTCTTTGTGTTCCCAATCAAGAATATACACTAGAAAGAAGCAGGAACTTTTTCTCAGTTTCTCCACAATGCAAAGTCTCAAGCATCTGAGGACTCCAAAAACAAGAACAAAACCAACAAATCATGGGTATCACAGTGAACACAATAACTGAAAGAACCAGAACTAATCTTAGCTAAATAAACTCTTCTTAGGGACTAATCCATTAGGTGGATAACGTTGGTTATGTTCTGGCAGACTAAGCTGGAAAAGTCTACCAGCAGCTGATAACACAATGGAGACATGGTGCTACCCATTCTGAAAAACTTAGCAGGAAGACAGATCTATTTTCATAATTCTGCTTTGACTAGACTTGACAAGAGGGGGAAGGGAAAGGAAGCCAACTGATTACCAAGGCAGTCTTGTATACTTCTAGTGTGTGCAATTCCTTTCTTTCTGTGCCAGAGGAAGCTTCTGAACAAAGACAAGTCATCTTATTACAATGGAATATAACCAATAACAGGGGTCTTGACAATGGGCAGTCTATTAGACATTTTCAGGCACATTAAGAGTTTAAAGGGATACTCTGTGAGCTTAAGAGCACTAAAGAGATCCCTAACAAGCTCAGTCTTTTGCTCATGATTAAATATGAAATAACATTCCAAGAAGCAAGAAACAAATGAATACCAGCTACTAAAATAAATTATATATTTACGCTATTATGATGTAGACCATAAAACTGTTTAACATGAGGTTAGTCTACTTCAATTAATATACAAGCCTTTTCAAAATTAAGACTTTCAAAAATACTAGGCTATGCATGATCCACCCATACCATGAATTCTTTCCAAGTTTGCCAGATATTTTGCTGATCTATCATAACTTCTGAACCTGTAAAGAATAATTTCAAATCACGGATCTAAATGCTATTTCCAGGGACAAAACCTACACAGTTTGGACAGTCACCAAGCTGGTTTTCTACAAGTGAATTTGATAGGTGAAGATGTAAGTGCTTGATATCTACCATCATTCCATCAGACTATAATTTATTGGAAAACATGACATAGAAAAGACAGGAGAAGAAACAGCAGTTTAGGGACATAAAATAACTTCAGTTTATATAAAAGACCAGGAAAGACGATGGTAGTGCAGTTCTTCAGGCCAGTATAAACTGACAACATGTATAAACTGAACTACCTGTGGAGAAACTGAAGATAGAGTAATTTTTTTCTTTTATTGTCTTCAGTTCTCCCAAAAAACCTCCAAGTTCTTTGATAACTTGCGTGATGCTTTGCTCATGACATACACCTAAGTGAACTCCTTCATAACATCCATGGAAAAAAACATGTCGTATTCACATCAAAGAACCTGGAATAAACTTTTGTGGTTTTACATACAACACAAATCCTTTACCATTTGGGATGTATATGTCTGCCTGTGTTTGCACAGCCTGCTTTTGTGCCAGTCTTAAAAAGCAAAGCTTGTGCCAAAACTATACAGAAACTGAGTTTCTTAAAAAAAAAAAAAAAAAGGTGAAAATCTTATCTATTCAGAGATTCTTTAAATGAAACAGAATTCTGAATCTTTCCTCTGTTTTTTGGGGGTTCACCTATCTGAAGATTCAGAGCCAGAAAATGGCATGGAAATTATTAAACTTGAACAAAATTGCGCTACTCTGCCTTTCACAATAATTATAATTGAGGTGGTGTAACAGTAACTAGCACTAGGTCTTCTATAAATTACAATATTCTGAGAGAATGAGTCACAAAATACCAAGAATTCTCTGTGCAGAAAAAAACTCTTTATACAAGAACACAGAATATGAAATGCATAGATACAGCCCAGAAATATTAAGATGTGAGACCAAATTCAAACTTAACAAAAGAAACATCATTGGGATAAAACCATATGAAAATTAATTTTGTCACAGTTATCTACAATGGAAAAAGCAGTGATTTGCACAATTTATTTCTCTGAAACAACACAGCTCCCTGCAGCCACAGGAAGGATAGATTCAGAAATATCTGAATCTTGGGAACTTTGTCCGCAATAACCTATGAAACTGCTGGAATATACAATTATTCTTTCAACAGTATTCAAGAAGAAAATAAGCAAAGCATATCCTGAAGACATCTATTAAGAATAAACTATATTAGAAAGCTAAAACAGTGACCACTGAGCAGAATCTGGAAAGCCTCAAGCACCCGAGGAAATACTAATGAGGTGCACCAAAAACTAGGAAATTCATGTTAGGAGTAAAATGTAGATGCAATTATATCTGATCAACCTTGAAGTATGATACAGAAATCAGACTAAAGAATTTAAAAGCAATTTAAATTTTAAAATCCGTACTGAGGTATGAATGTTCAACTAATTTTAAGTCCTTCCATCTAGAAACTAAGATAAAAGAGTACAAACTTGCACAGAGGGTACTTGAGAGTGAGCTACTCTCATGAATGTGTTTACAAAGTACACAGAGAAGAGAGACTATAGAATCTAAGATTTTAGATTTAAAATTAAAAATATGTTTATTGTGATTTAAAGTTATTTTTTATTTACTCATTACTCAGCCAACATATTAGTGCAAACAGTATTCTCTCACTTCCTTTGGGTCTTCTTTAATCTCACCTGGATTTATTTTCCGTGTAATTCTGAGTAATCAAAAGTCATAGACTTGATATCTCTTGATATCTAAAAATATCCCTAGTATTCCTGCCAATTCTTTTGTATATATTAATATTTTTAGTGAGTCTCTAAAACAGGGATTTTAAAAAATCAAATAAAGCTATTTTAATCAGAAAGAATCAGCAATTTTCCAGTGTATTAACTAAACATTCCTGTTAAGACAGCAACTGATTCAAGTTGGTGTTAATAAGGGTAGCTGAAAATTTAATGTTAGGCATTCCTTCAGCAGATGTGCATATTCAGGAGGGTAATGACTCAAAAGTCAAAAGTACTTAACTCATCTCTCCTTTCACGCAAAATTATTCAACAAAACCCTCGTTTGGATTATATACCAAAAGAAACCTAAATATACTCACAAGGCATTCATAAATAGAACTGCTGAGAAATTTTCTGACTAAACTGAAAATGACAATTTGTCAAATTTGAAATGTTTTGCAGAAATGTCACTGATTCAACAAACTTTCATCAGAGCGCTGGCAGAGTACCCACCAGGGCCTGGCTGGTTCCTGGCTTGGACCCAGGCTCCTGCAGCTTGGACCAGTCATAATACGGGGGGTTTTCTAAGAGCCAGGAGACTGACAGTCCTCAGAGCCCTGTGTCCCAAGAGTGCTCCCTACAGAAAAGTGCCAAAACCTTGAACTGGAGCTAAACTGAAGCTCTCAGATATTCCAGACTCAATATTGTGGATCCAGCAGCTTGGACAGTAGGACACACCAGCCTTAACACCAACACAGCTCCTGTACCTGAAGAAAGCACAGTGTGGCCCCAAGAGCCTTGGCTAAATTCCCTGCTGTCAGAGCTTACAGATGTGTTAATGCTGGAAGCCTTGGCTTTCTGGCTGTGCTTGTAACCCAAACACAGAAATTCACTGAGAAATTTCTTCATGACAGGCATGCATTTTTTTGAGTTATGTTTAAAAACAGAAGTCTTGTCTGTATGTCATGACTCTGTAACGTGGTCCAAGTGTATTTGAGCTAGGTTTAAATCACCTAGCGTGGGAATTACTAGCAATATAGCTGATCATGCAGTTAACTACTGTCTTCCTGGATGCAATTTAGTCTGCTGCATAACCATGAAGTGCTAACACGAATTTGACCAGCTGACTGATAGGAAAACCACAAACCACTTTGTCTTGACTAGGTTTCTCTCTCTTGCTAATTAACTCAGGATGGCCACACTTCCCAGTGAAGGCGAAACCTTGACGTATAAAGGTAAGGCTATATTTTTTCTTGCAAAATAAAAGTACACATGGAAAAAGCATGGAATTTACAGGCAGGTGTGAGGGGAAATGAATGGTAGCTGCACTGTTCAGTGCAGAGAAAATATATATGATGTGTCAACAAAGGGCAAAGTGTGAAGAATGCATGCCTGCATGTATAAAAGAATATATGTATTCACAGTACTAAGCAATTTGCAGTTTAAGGAGTGGCTATTGCAATATCTGTTGAATCCATAAGGAAATCCCTGGTTGCTGTAAGGTTTGGTTAAATTTAAACTTCAAATTAACCTGTAAAGATGCCCCTGCTCTACCACCTTATATATTGTAAAGAAGAGTTTTGACAGCCTTATTATTATGTTCAGTGGGACCAATGCTAATGTCATAAGTACTTTCTGGTTTCCTAGCAAACCAATTTACAGGTCTCACTTAGGACTTGAACTCAGTCTTTATCAGTGAGACAAAAGACAGGCACAGAGAAATTCCCCAAAACTTCCATTAATTCATCTTTCAGATCGGAAAGTTGGGAGCACTGTAGTACTATCTGGTATTTAAGTTTATTCTATTATTTTAGGCAGACAAGCTTTGGGGGTTGGTTCTGTTTCATTGGGTTGTTCTGTTTGTTTTTCCCCTTTATTGTTTCCTGGGACCCTAAAAGACTGACTGCTTGACAGAGACACTTGGTTCTGGGCACTTGCTTTTCCTCATTATCTTGGAAGAGGAAAAAAATACCTCTTTTGTTCCCCTTATCGCTTCACTAACTTATCCAAATATTCATTTATCTTTTAAGAAGAAAAAGACAACTGAAATCATGCAGAAACTATGCCTTATATATTAAGAAAAACATTATCATTCAAGCAAAGTGCTAAGCACTTGGATAATAAAACAGAATAATTCTTTTTCTAGGGTTTTCCATTTCATGTCATTTCATTTTCAGCTTAACCTGAGCAATTTAAGACAGACTTTGTGTGATATAGAGGAAACATCTGCACCAAAATTTGGGATTATATTACAAATAATTTATCTGCATTTAATCATGACATTTTTATCCAACATCATTAGCAAAAAAATAAAATAAATGTTGACATCTCAGATGGTGTGAACTGGCAAAGCTCTTCTGACTCCAGTGGAGTTCCGCCAATTTCCACATTGGCTGAGAGTTTAGATCTTAAACTCTTATTATGAAATTAGAAGGAAATAAATTGCAAATTCTGCCTTCCTAAATAATGCAACTGCAAAGAAAACAAAAGTCTTATATACAAATAATTTTAAAAGCATGTGATAAAGTATACTTACTTATCAGTAACTGTACCCGAGATACATTACTGGCAAGGTATTGATGTCAGAGGTGAAAAATTTGCATTGTAATAAATGCAATGAGGCTTTTCAACTTGAGAAAGATTTTTAGGAAATTTGATTATATTATTAATTTTTCCTTTCTTCTTACCCATAATGAAGTAAAAATTGTCCCATGAAACACATGTAATTGTTTTCTTTTCTCATCCATGTCCGTATGGCACAACAAGCTTGTATCCAAAACATTTTCTTGCGAGTGAGGGTAAATGCCTGATCATAACTTTGAGCACATAGTAACATTTTTTTATTGTTCTTCTATTTATAAATACTTCATTATCTACGTACTCTGCTTCAGCAAATTGCACAGGTATAACATTCATTACAGTCACCTGCAGCAACTGCATCTGTGAATTGTTAAAGTGTATTATAAAAACTTAATTCCTTATTAGATTTTATAACTGGCAATATAATAATTTTGATTTCCAGTTCTAAAATATTTCAACATAAAGCATAGTATCTGTCTTCAATGCATGATAGGCACAAGAATTCTTTATCAGCTCCACTCCGTGCTGCTTCCCCTTTTGGAGCTCATCACTTCTCACAGGACAAGACCCAGCCCCAGAATAATGAGCCTTGGTGCGGTAAAGATCCAAGTAGCCAAAGGCTGTCAAATCAACATGCCAAAGCCTACAATGCACTGCAAACATAACATGAAAAAAACTCTCCAGTCACCTATTCATAAACTTGCAAGCCCAAGTTGTTTTTCATCCTTCAAGGATTCTCTAGTCAAACCAACAGAATTCCAAGGAGCTTTGGTGCTTCATTTAAGGGCTCTGAGATGTTTCAGTATAAATCAAGTGAAATTTGTTAAATGCAAGTGACAGAAGCATCATATCACAAACCAGAATGGTGACAATCAGAGTTATTGCACATCACTAATGATTAGGCACTTGCTTTAGCAAAAAAGACTCCTTGGTTTCTCTACAGTCAATGTAAAAACCCTGGCTTGTCCCTTGGAGACTGTCCACCACTCTCAGCTGATAATAAAGGGAACCTATGGCACACGTTAGCCAGCTTAATTAGATGGTCCACATTGGGTTGTGTGAATTCCCCCTCTACATACAAAAATGTATAGAATTTCATTTAAAGAGGAGCTGTCCTTTTCTTTTTTTAGAGATCAGGAAGAAGGCACAAAAAATGGTTAATGCCAATGGCCTAGGAAAAACAATTTCGACAGTGCAGTCAAAATTGTCAGCTCTTCTAAATCAGCATAGCGCTTACACTTCCAGAGAGCTCTGCAGACTTATGAAAGTTAAGACTCTGGCTGTATACGCAACTAGGAAAAACTATGATTAACAGTTAAGCTGGGAAAAGAGCTATCTGGAAGAGGAAGTGCCTGTAGAGAAGGCAGATTCACTTAAGGTAAATTCTAAATTGTTCATCTTTAAGAAAAATGAGTTCAACATTTCTAGGACTGAGGAACAGGCAGTGGTTTTGGAACTGTCTTTCCATGTCACTTTTCTAGATACATTCAATGTGCGTGTTCGGTCACAAGAATGGCACTTGGCTGTTAGACTTCATAGGCTGTCATTCTGCATCTATGTCTAAGCGAATAAGACTGCAAACCAAAATTTTCATATGGGTTCAATCCCACCCACAGCAAAGCATCAGAACTAGAAAAATGAGGAAAATGGGAATGCATGCATACCTTTATTTTTGCAGACTTTGTGTAAGTACTGTACCTAACAGTGCAAAGACAAAATTCCTGTATGGGATGGCCCAAGCTAATTTCATCAAAAGAGGGAAAAAAATCTCTACATAAAATCTATTAGTCAGGTATCATGAGCTAACACAAAAGATTTCTCCCCCCCTCTTCCAAATCCTTATCTGCTCCTGACAATAATGCAATATCATAGAATCAAATTAAATAACCCAGAAGGTTATTTTCCACCTCCAATTTCCATATTTTCTTCTTTAGTTAAATTCTTGCCTTTTGGAAATATATTTCCATTCCTAATGAAAAACAATTTCTGGAGGTATGCTACAGATAAGCAACAAAACCTTTGGCAACCATCCCTAATCAGAAGGGAAAAAATGAGTTAGCTCTTTCAAATACTACTTAAAAACAAATAAAAAAACCCCAAAACAGTCCATTTTTCCAAAGGCACACAGCAGTTTCAGGGTAGCTGCTGTCAAGAAGAGTCAGACAGGCTGTCAGAAAGTAAATGTACCTCCTGGTTGTGAAGATTGTTGGTCCCTAAGGAAGCCGTGTTTCCAAATTTGAGAGAGAAATCCTTTTTTATTATTACTTTTATTTTTCATTATAACAGCAATGTATCATCACAACCTAACTGTGTAAGTCCTTAGCAGTAATAACTCATATTACTGAATCTCAGAAGCAAAGCGCTCCAGGTATCAAGGCAAGTTTTATAGGGTGAATTTCTCAAGAGCTTAGTTCACTGGTTTGATATCTGCAAGCCAGAGCTATTTAGGTTTACACTCAGTGTCTGACATGTTGAAGATTTTATTGCATTCAGAAACTGGCAGAGCACATACTGAGAAAGATGTGCAAGAGGCAAGTGAAAACTGTGTTGTCAGATTCTTAGTTCATTTAAGGTTACAAGAACAGTACTTAGACCTATCTCAGTCAAGTATGCAGGATTCTTAACTTTCAATTCAGGCTAGCATTAGGAATGACCACATGTAAAAGGTTTGATAAAATAACTTCTATTTTCAGTATGGGTTTTTTTCTCATTCTGTTTTGTAAATCTTGGTTTCTTGTTAGGGTCCACCATAGTTGTTTACATAAATCCTAAATATACACAATAATGTTACTATTATATTTGGGTAATTACATTTACAGCATTAGAGCTGGCACAGGAAAGGAGGGAAAATGGTTGTAAACTATTTTTTTAAATTATAAGCAATTGCTATTATTACTGGAGTATTAACTAAACCTTTTCATTCTTGCAAAAAGTTGTGCAGCATTCTGACAATGACAAGTTCCCCCTTAAGTTCTGCGGGAATTTTTTTCTTATAAGCAGGCCAAAATATACCACAAAAATATTGCCCCTTTTTGGTACAGAATTCTAGCAACACATAGTTCACATCTTGGCCAGATACTAGAAACACAGAGGAGCGTGAAAATGGAAAGTAATGAGGGTCGAGAGGAAGGAAACATTCCAAACTTGTTGAGCCTCAAGAAATGTTAAGTTTGGGTCCAGTTCAAGTTTTGGGTGAAGATTTAACTCAGTTTTTATTTTCTTCAAAATGCCTGAGCACCCTCAGGGAGTATTCACTTTCTAGAAAAGCATATTTTTTCCCTGACAAAAGGATCAGCAAATGGACCCTGATGCCAAAAGTTTGAAGTTAAACCAGTTACTGTGGCAAGTCTCATTCACATGTTTGTTTCTTAAAAAGGATTTTTTCCTATAAAAAGGATTTTAAAAGATTATGCAGAACTTGTATATTTAGTGATTCTTCGTATTTCCAAACAAGACAGAGACAGTTGTTTATTATACTAAAAGCAAAAATTACTTCTTTACCCTTTAGTTTCAAAGTCTCTTACACACTGAAGTTGTTCCTTTAAAACATATTTTCGACACACATTTACTGCTAGAAATGTGGTGCTGATCCAAAACATCAAGAAAAGGAACAGAGGAAGAGGGAGGATCTCTGAATAATTTAAAGCAGCCTCCTCATTCAAAAGTCATTCCCTTTTTAATCTCTCACACTTTGTAGCCAGAGACTTTATGCTGGGCTCTGGCAGAAAGTCAGGAAACAATATATCTGCAGCTTTAGAGCAGGATGAAAAGAAACAACAAAAAGTACAGGAGACCCACTACAAGTTCTACTTTTAAACAAAGTTTGTTTTCCAGATATTTGTCTGCATCCACAGGTAGTGCCCATCTCTTGAGGACAGAATCTCTCCCTTTCACCTGCCCTCTGCACAAGTACACACAATTTGCTCTGCTAGAACAGATGTTTTTGATTAACCACTGGTATTTATGTTATTTTTGATAATGAGTTCTCCTGGAACAAAAACTTGAATGAAAATCAATTATCTGCATCATTAACAAAGACAACAATTGATAACCAACTGAGCCAGGCCAAAATTCCCCTACCCGGTGTTTATGAAAACAGGCTATACTCTAACAAACATGGGGTTTTTTGCCATCATCACTTTTCAAAAGACCAGACAGGCCTATTTTAGAGGATCTCTTAATGAATCCAATAAGGGAATAGATGCCACTTGTCTTGAAGAAATACTTTACAAAGATCCCCAGAATCAGATGTGAATGTAAAACATAGGACTGGATTTCAAATCTGTCCAAGTGCCAGTCATGTCGTACAGTTAGATCACAGGAAAGAAATCAAGAAGTTCAAAATACAGAGCAGAAAGATGATTGTAGAAAGAAGGGAAATGTGTTTAGATACAAAGAAAGAATAGCACATGCAACCATTTCACCAGTATGTCTATTGTTGCTAAGCACATATCCTGAAGCTAAGCACTGTAGGATAAAGAGGGGGCCACAGGAGAAAACCAAACTGGGCACCCTGGCAAGCCTTCTTTTAAAAAGAAATTCTGATTGTATGATAAAATTACTATTCACTGGCAAAGTTATCCTCTCATAACATCCTACTCCTCTCATAGCCACCTGTTCTCTTAGGCACACATGTACATTTTTAGCCTGAAGATTCATGAAAAATAAATCTGTACAAATCAATATAGAAAAGTGCATTACAGTCAGACAGCGTGCTCTCCTGAAGTTATGGTAGACTCTCATCCAGTCAAGAATAAACCTGAGCACTCTCCAACCACACTCTTCCAGAAGAACTTCCTTCATTCACTGCCCAACATGGCAACCCTCTAGACTGCATACAGAAGGGCAGGAAATAAACAACTATTTCCCAGTGCCAGGCTGATGTGGGGGCTCAGAGGCAAAAGCCACTTTGCAGTAATACTTTTCTTCTTAATCAAGAACCAGAGCAGAACAACATTGAATGTTTTATAAGAGTTTTGCTAAAGATAAGCAGAAACAACAATATGCCCTCAACAGGTTCCCATGTGCTGCAGCCAAAACAGGCTACAGAAATTTTACAGAATGCATCTAACCCACAGCAACTCATCACAACAACAGTAACACTGACTTGAACTGCAGCCACTCTGTGCTCTGCATACAAGCAGGATATACCTAGAACTTTGTAATATCATTAGGATCTAGCTGAGTGTGCAGAAAGACCCATTTTCATCTTTTCAGGTAAAACCCTTGCAACTGGTTCCTAAGAAGCTGAAGAAAAGCCCATGATGTGGTTTTTGAGAATAAAATGAAATATTTTAACAGATTGTATATTACCATTAAATCAATCAATACTTCAAATATTTATCTTTCAAAGATTGTTTCTTGCTATTATATATTATAATCATTAAATGCCTTTTCTTCTCATCTTTACTGCAGCTCCTATTAATTAAAGATTACAAAACTATTCAGGGTGGAGGGTGTGTTTTCCTTTCCTTTGTTATTGGGGTGAAAAATCTTTTCTTTGACTGTGTTCCATTTCCTCTATTAAATTGTTTTAATCCGTTTCCTCTGCTTAATTGTTGACACAGTTTACCCATGCCTATGTAATGTTCTCATTAAAGTGTTTAAGATTAACGTGAATGGTATTATATTTTCAAACCAACTAGAATTTTTATGTGACTATGCAATCCTAGTTGGCTTTACTTTTTCTTCAGTGGTCATGCAGTAGGAAATAGCATGCAGTATGAACAGTTGAACTATTCTCCTAATTATTACATCTGGTTTACTGTATCCCACACATTTTGCATGTTTTAACTGAAGGGCAACAAAGATCTCCAGTTGGTCATTGATACTTTTAAACTGCCACATAATGATAATACTGAGTTCTGAAGGGAGTCCTTCCTAAATCTCAGCATATGTCTTTATGTTTAAATAATTAAGCTACATCTGGATGCAAAAAGCAGATCAGAACATTTCTCAGTGGACTGCGCAAGGAAACTCACTCAGTGACTTCATAAAAGAAGACGACCTTGAAGATAATTCTTAGTTAAAAAAACTTACAGGTATTTAAAAGAGAATTCTATGAAAGTCATAGCTTTATACTAGCAATGCATTTAAACAATAACAAAGAGATTTCATTCAAAGGCTCTAGGGGAAAATACTGTTTTAAGACATTTCATATTTATTAGTTTTGCTAAGGTTGAGCATGAAAATAAGCATCTATGCATTATTAAGAGCATCAGAGGGCATGGCATTCATATCAGGGAAGCAGAATCTGGGCTGCACATCATGAATGGCTAACAAGCATGATGCAGTACCACCAAAAAAAAATAAAATAGGGGGACCTCATACGGTTGGCAGTAACGATCAAAGAGAGACAGAACTATAAATTTTAGTTGAAGTTTTCAGACAACAAGTTACCTTTTAAGCTGCCTGTGGCAGGGAGATACCCTGATTCAAAGGGTGGTTCTGTCAGGGTGAGGCTCATACATTGCTCCTGGATGTGCTCATCCCTGTTGCACAAAACTCAGCTGTGCTGAGCATAGCTGATGACTATGTTTCTGTTATTCTCTGAAAAACAAAAATAAAAACAAAACACAGAAGTTTAGGTTATTTGAGGATGCAGGAGGTTTTGTGGGCACCTGAAATGTGAAACCCACCAAAAGACTATAAATGCTTTTAAGGGGTTTCAGATCATACATATACTTCCCAAAGCCATTCCAAATACTAGAATGGTGCATAATCAGGCCCACTGCTAGGAAATGTAACTAAAACAGTTGTTATAGATTTACACAAAGTGTTAGCACAGCAAGACATACTCTACTACACAAATTCTTAGGCTTTAAAAATCAATAACACAATAGAATGTAATAGCTCCTTCATTCTTAACCATGACACTTGACCAGACAACTATGTCCTATTAATCTAAAAGCATACAACCGGCTTTTCAGACCCCATCTGTTTTGTCAAAATCTAAAGATTTTTTTAAATAGAAGAATTACTTGTTAACTGTAAAGATGTCCACTGAATTTCAAAAGATCTATCAAAAAATCAGCATTATTTATCAATTTTCTATTTCTATTTAAATCAGTATGGTCTTCTATTTAACAAACAAACCCATGCTTGACTCCTATAACAGTAGAAAAAATGTATTAAGCAAATTAATATCCATTTCATGTTGGTAGATCCTGTTCTTCCCATGGAATTTGGCTAAATAACAATATTGGCTAGTCACTAATTTAAGATCTTAAAAACTACAAATCTTTAAAAAGAAAATCCCTAAATGTTAGAAGGATGCAGGATGAAGGGGAACATTATTTATTTTTATTTCATTCTGAAAACTCACAAGTACTAAAGAAGTCAAAGTCTGTATTAAGAAGAAATTAATTTCCAAATTTTACACATTGTTTGCAAAGGTTCCTTTTATTAAGTCTCTAAGTGATTCTTCCAACCACTGGTGAAATCCCTGAAAATACTCAAGGGACTTCCACTGGGAATGCTACCAGGTCTTCAAATGTTGATTTGCTGAAATTACAAAGTGAAGTATTTTCTCCAATATATTTGTTCTCTCCAAGTACCACTTTTCAGTGTATAGATATAAAACAATAAGCAGTAAATTCTGTAGTATTAATATTGTTATAAAGATCTATTCGCAAGTTGTATTAACACACTTTTTAGGAATTTTTAGGCCTCTAGGAATACAAAATGAACCACAATTAATAGAAGTGACACACAAATAAAAATTCATCCTATCCAGGGAAACGGATCCATCTACAACTGACAAAATAACACAGATGGAAAGGAAATCTTTAGTCTTGTGCCCTCCCCTGGAATGACTATCCATCTACCCTGTCAGGCAGAAAAAGGAGCTCAGAACATCCTGTGAAATCACTGTTCATAGCCTCTATGGAGATAACCCTCTTTCTTCCCAAGACAGGTTACTATTTCTGAAGATTCTCACTCTTGCCAGGTACATTATAGGACAACTGCTGAAGTTTAACTAAATTTAATCTTCATGTATTTTTGAGACTGGGATCCATCAGCAGGCTGTCATCTCTGTCACTCACTTAATGCATCAGCTGGCCACTAGCAGGAAGGCTCTACGGGTTGCTCAGAGGAAATGAGAATAGTGAATTCAATCCACTCCACAGTGGTGAAGATAACTGTGTGTGATGCAAGGCAAAGCAGTATGTGATCCAGGATCTGAAAGTCACAGAGTAAACATCCAGAAGAGGCATCTAGTTATCTATTTTCTATTACACCAATTGGAGTTATATTATTATAATAGGCATTTCAATTTTGTCCAGTAACTTTTATATTGAGCAGAATAATTTATGATTTGCTAGATAACATTTCCCCAAGAAAGCATCTGATCATGATTTGAACACATGAAGCATACAGAGATACCACTCCACTTAGTAAGTTGTTTCATGGTACAGTAAGCGCCATTTAACATTTGTCTCACTTCAGCTTCCAGTCCATCATCCTAACTACACCTTTACAATGCGCTACTTTCTTCTGCACAGTGAGTCACTTCTAAATCCCCTTTTTTAAAAAAAATATACACATTAGGCTTGCTACAGCTGTCACTATAGGCATTTTCTTCACTAGTGATATAATCTTGTTAGATCTCTACTGTATCATGTTCTATCTTTATACATCTTTTAAATAAGTGATGTCAAAACTGTTTACAGTAGTCTACTAATGCCATTTTATAGAGTTTTTTAAAAACTCTCCATTTCAAGCTTGTATTTCCATGGACGACACTAGTCTCTTTACCTCAACACTGACCTAGGAACACACAATCAGATGCTCATCCACAATAACAATCTCCTCCACCAAGAAGCCCTAGTTTTCAGATCACCACTTTCTCACCTTGTTCCCAGCTATAAACAGCATCAGTTGGGATTAATGCACATTTTGTTTTAGAGTATTACACCAGCAAATGATACAGATGATTTCAGATGATTGACCTCTTGTCATGCTTATTTCCCAATTTGTCCGTCTTATTGCCATCATCTATTTCATCAGCACTTACAGCACTTACAGACATGACTTGTGATTTTGTCAGTTATTCCATCACTGTCAGAATGCCCAAATAGTGTGTATGAAAATCTGTCTATATGCATACTAACGTGCTTTTGCCAGCTATATCTTAGTGAAGTCATATGAAATTAGTCATTAACACTGGAAACAAAGTACTGACAGCTATGAACTTTCATTTTTTACTCTTAATTACCAGGTGAGGAACCCAACCACCTATTTATTGATTCTTGTACACGATGGTTAAATTAATAAAATTGTTTAATTTGGGAGTCCTCAAGGCCTTTCCTTCAGTATCTGGTATATATTACTCATTTTGACAGTGTATTTGCTTCACAATTGCTTCTGAGAACATAACGATCAACTCCTTCTCTAAGTCCTGCTTTTATAAATAAAGCAGCAAAAGCAGTTTCGCTTGTCTGAAACAGAATTTTTTATTAATAAAGTTCCTTGGGCATGTATGGGAAGAATAGCAACATTTCTATTCATGCCCTGAGTTTCTGTTACATGCAGATTATTTGTTGATTTGTTTGAAAGACAATATGCAGCTAATTAACCTGTAACAATAACTTAATTGTGAAATTCCATTCTAAGGTAGTTAAGGTAAAATTAAGAGAAAAACTGAGGGACGTCAAGGCCACTGTCATTCTAAAACTCCTATGTCTCATTCAAATAAAGAGCAAATAACCAGACATAGGTATTCACACCATTTAGATTTATGCAAATTGTGTGTTTGTTAACACAAAAATTAATACAAAGATATTGTTCAGCAGCTAGAAGCAGTCCACACCAACTCTGCAATTTCACAAGAAGCTTAAGTCAATCTCTGCATGGGCTCCCAATGGGCCAATCTGCCACTCTCACGTTTTCCTGCCCCGGCCTTGTATAAGCTCCACTGCATATGGCCATGACATCAGTGAAATCTGCTGAAAATTATTTTTCCTTCTTTTTGGCACAGTAATTTCTCTGGTACATCAATGGGTTGTGATCTAGCCCACTCAGCAGTAACATGACCAGTACAGCAAATGCAGGGGAGAAGCAGGAACATCCAACTCGGAAAATGAGTGATCACCCTTTGGCAGTGTGGTCTCAGGTCAATAGGCAAGCTAAAGCTTACTGTGACACTGCATTTGTAAGGAAGCAAAAAATGATCTATTTTTTAAAGGGAACAGCAAAGCTATCTCCTGCATAACAAAAATGCAGGTGAGTTTCAAGAAGGAAGATTAATTTTCTTCAAACCCCCTTGTGGATTCCAAATGAAAGAGTCTATAAAAAATAATATGTTCCACCATGAAGAATTTCTTCCAAGCAATGCACTGCACAAGTAAGATACGAAGAAAGATGTACTCGCTTTACAAACTAAACAACATAATCCACCTTTGAACAACCCTGTCCTTGTCTCCATGGACACCATTCTGCACACTGTCATCCCACATGACAGCCAGCCTTAAGTACCATCAAGAACAAAGCCAATACTGACTTCTGTATCCAGAACGTCATCTTCAGCTGTCTATGTTTCCTCTAAACCTTATAAACAAGCATAAGCATCAAAACTCCATTCTACCCATGAGTCTTGCAAGAAAAAAAATCTAGGTGATTGCACCAAATTCTCTCTCGTGTACTGAGGACATGTTGATACCATCTTTATCATTGGGACTAAAATGAAGACTCCCTCAGTGACCTGTATCACAAATTAATAACTAGTGTTGTCTCGGTTTAAATGGTCAGGGTGAGCCACAACCTAGAGAAAAAATTGCTCCCTGTTACTCCTCTCCACCCTCCCAGGGGAAGATAAAAGGGGAATAAGGAGGAGAGACTGAAAGGTTGGAAGGTAAAACTGTAATAGGTTTAATAGAATGGGGAAGGGAGAGTAACACGTGGGAGAAAGAACAAAGTACACAAGTTATACACAAAACCCAATCCCAACGATTGCTGATACAAGCTCTTGAAAGTCTCTCAAGGCAAAGCCAATGCAGGGAAAAGGGTCCAAAGCTCTTCCCAACATCTGATGGAGTTGGATTCTGCAGAGCACATAGCGAGCTGATGGCAAAGGGCAGGATTCTTTCTCTCTCTGGGATGTCTCCACATACTGAGGAAGCAAGGCAAGGGGAGAGCAAGAAGAAGGGATGGACTTCATGTACTCTTGGCTTTTATACAGTGTGGCAGGAATTTGGATGGAATATGGACCCCTTCCTGTTTTGCTCACTCTGTACTCTCTTTCAGGGTCCTAAACTCCACTTTCTCTCTAGGTCCTCACACTAACACCATTAAATTGCACCCATGCCCCCTCAAACCATAACAAGTGTTCAGTCCTCTCCATCAAAATAGCTCATGGCTACTTTTACATCAACAGCCTCTAAACAACAAGACAGAACAAAGGCCATAATGCCAACTTAATACATATCACAGTCTAATTAACTCATCTCTTCAAACAAGCAGTGAGAAAAAAAACCCCACAATACACAATAAATAAGCAAGTACTCAGAGAACACATCTTCCCTGAAGAAAATACCAGTCATATATAACACCTTCACCAATCCAAAGGTGACATGTGCCCTTTCTGGAGCAAAACTATCCCTGATTGATCTAAAACACCTTGTTATCACAAAACATACTGAAATTTAGACAGAAAAATCATGAAATATGCAAGAACTGCATGAAGATCACACTTTCAAAACAATCGTCCCCAGACTCCACTAGCCTCTAAACAGTAACTTGCCAAACAGCATCAGAAATGAATGACCAAACAGATTAGGGAACCAAAGCAGAGAATTAGTGTGTGTTGTGCCAACGCACGACCTTAGCAGTCTGTGAGGAAGCCTACAAATGCATAAGTAAAATGGAGAAATTTTAACATGATGATATATCTGAACCTTAGCTGCTCTAGCTTCTTTGAACAAAACTTCATTTATTCTCATTTTTAACGCTAATGGTCAAAGTGATAGTTACCTTAGCAAATGATGAACAAACTGGTGCAAAGAAAGGCAAGCTTATGCATTTCAGATCTTGCTGTAAAATCTCTATAGCTTGGAAATCCAGCATGAAACTGTCTGTGATGTAACCAAGGCATTTCAAACATAATCTTGTCACCTTGTCAACATGAACAAACTGTCTATTGCTGAAGTTTACAGCACTGCTTTTATTAATCCTTTTTGTAAGCAGCCTACACAATGCATGTGCTGCGGAATATGAGTCTAAAATTCCATGTATAGAGTAAGCAACACAAGGATCACAACACAAGTTGTGTAATTGTTAAAACAAACCAAGCTGCAATGGTAGAGAAGTATAAAACACCTACTAACAGGCAACTTTATTAACTACAGTGGGTCAGCATCACAAGAAATCAGCATAGTTAACCTGTGACATAGTACAGTTGATTAATCTGGCTCTTAGGTACAATACCTCAATCATGCCAAATCTTTTTTTTTTTATGCAAACAATTCAGTAAAACATTATTTTCTTCATTACAGTGTTCACCTTTATTCAAAGAATGACCTACCACTAACAGACTTTTGGCTCTCACTGTTTAGTTATGTTTTCATCAAATTTAGTTACATTCCATCAGACATCTCACTCAGACATTTTAAAGGTCTACAGGAAAGCATTGCTAAGGAAAGGTGAAGAGGATAACATAGTTAATTTCTGGATGTCCCCGAATGTGAAAGATAATTTATGAATATCAAATAGCATGAAATAATATCCAGGAGACAACATTGCAATACAAGTGACAAACAAGCCTTTGATAAACTCAAGCTAGATACTGACCATACAATACTTCTTTGGCTATGCAGATAAGACTGCAAAGAACGTAATATTAGATATCAGAATGCCTTACTGGCCTTGGTGACATGAAAAAGAAAAACAGCTAAGAATGGACGCAGTGTGGCAACTTACAAATAACTTATCCATTTCAGAATTTCTCTAATTATCACTGTACTAAAAGAAAAACAGAATGAAGAAAGCAAAGATATCACAAAAATGTTAGGAAATGTTCATACAGAGCACAACAGTTAATGCAATTATGACACTGTAATACTTCAGCATGCAACTAAGTTCTTTAATGGCAGTAGCTGATTTTTGCAAGTTGATATGGTATGTAATAAGATTGGGTGTAAAATTTGCCCAATCTGCCACTGGAAAAACGGAAAGAATTTTTCTTTGAATAACATCTTCAGATGTATACCATCCCGCAGAGCATTATTATTCATTAGTTACACTGAAAGACCATCAGATGATGTACGTTCTATCAGATTTGCATTACAGAAACCATATAGTTCAGTTCAAATGCATACTCTTTCATGACACTTTAAATGAATTATTTATTTGCAATTACTGTACAGATGTATAAATATTCAGGAATAACCTTCCTGTAATACATGTGAATTGAAAAAATCTTATGGATATCCATAACTGTTAGTAACTTAATATTGTCAGGGAAAACCAAGATATTTCTTCAGCTCCTCTTTTGTCCCTAAGACACAATATTTTCACGTTAAGAATCTATGGTTGTTTCAGACAGTTAATACAAAGACAGAATACCAAATACGTTATGATTATAGTATACTATTGTACAAAAAGATATTTAAAGTTCAGTTATGACTCTGAGATGTCCTCCTTCTAAACATAGAACATCTGAATCACTTTCACCATTTCTGGAAATTATTATTCTTGAAAAAACAGGAAAACAACAACACTGTGACACAGCAAATACAGTAAGAGGAAATGTTTCTTTAGATGTTGATTAGCAGAAAGTTGTGTGGATTTTTCACACTCATTTTACCAGAAAAATCTAGTTATTGATGTCCAAATCATCAGTATATTGTGGTATAGCCAATGCAAAATGGGTATTAAGAGCCTTCTTATATGTGCAACTTCCCTAGAAGTCATAGCCTATACAGCTCCTAAATCCTAATTCAAAGTCGAAACGTGTAAGTTGCAACATACAGTTAGATAATTGTGCCTACAACACTCTTGCATTAACGTTATTCCCAGATGGCTCAAGACTCAGAAAAAAGAACTATCACCATTGCAAGTAAAATCCAGTCACTGACACAACTTAAATGACCATTCTGGTCCTAAGCTACATATAAACATGTGAACTGAAAAAAAACTCAAGTTACTTGCATCTAATTACAGCATTTATTGAAACTTTTATCATCTGGAATCCATATGGGTCACACTGTCTTAATAAACAATAACACATTTTATTTTGGTTTACTGAAAATTAACAGGGCATTTGGGAAAATACTATTATTGTAAAAGCCTGTTTCACATTTGTTTGGCAGTACTAGAGCCATCTAAGTGAAAAACAAGAGAAACATTTCTGTTTGTTTTTTTTTCTCTGTTGTTGATATTGGGAGAAAACAATGCAGCTGTTAACATTAATGACACCCTATATCCTCAACAAAGATGAAAGAGGTCAAACAAAGTTGTAATGGGCTTAGCCATATGAAACAGCCATACTGGATTGATTAGCTTAGTATTCAGGCACAGTAAACCCATTTTGTTCAAACAATATTCCATGCTGTAGTCCAACAGGTCTGCAAACTCTCAAGGCTTTGCATAAGGCAGTTTTCTTAATACAGTCTGCCCTACAGCAAAATGCAAGGAAGGGCTATTTCTGTTTTGGCCTGTCAGACTTGGGGGAAAACAGACTGAATCATACAGCATCTATTACAGTATCACACTGGCTACTCTGTTGTGTAAGTACTGGCAGCAACCTTATCATAGAGTCCTTTTTTCAGAAGTTACAATTAAAACTCCATTATAAAAATGTCTTGGCAAAAATGTAGCAAACAAGCTCATTCCAGAAGGGATTTATATTTTAATTAGAGAAAAATCAGTTCAGCTGTCTTTTTGGAGAGTCAGAGGGTTTGGCTAAGCAAGACAAACAAAAACAGATTTTTGGTGGTTTCTGTAGTTCTTTTGTTCTTCTTGAGGAATCAGTACCATGTCAATATAATAACCATAGTGTAATAAGATCCATAGCAAGAAATAAAGATTTCATTTGACAACTGATCAACATTGTCTTTATACATAGTTAACATTATTCCTCTGTAACCCTGTAATCCAGATCCCTGTCTTTCATTTTTACATTTAACAACAAAAATCAAAATCTGTAATTCTGGAACTTAGATTTTTAGTTTTCTTGGCCCTTCTAGGATGCTCATGACCTCACTCTTCTGACTAGTGCTCTGGTCATCAGAGCACTGCAGATACTAAAAGGCCTGAAAACTCAGTTGCTGTTTGCTTTAAAATCACAGGATTCCTTAACATTGGGTCACTACAATTGATCAGTTAACCTGAGGATAATTCAAGAAAAAGTGATATTCAACATCCAGTGATACGAGACAAGGCCAGGATTTTTCTTACACTGTACAATACTGAAAACAACTTGATTCAGCTCTGTTCTTGAGACACTTACCCTTATCTTGAAAGGGAAATTCACATAGCTAATTGCATTGAAGCCAGTAAGGCTGATACTGAGAGTAAACACTATTTTGTCAGGTAACTATTTCCTTGAACTCAGGACAAAAATAGGACATGAAAAATATAGGGAATGCAGTGTTCATTTTGATGCTGTTTTACCATGATTGATGCCATGTCTACAGCATAATTTGTGGGATGTATACACTCCCATCCATTTAAAGACCTTCTTTGAGTCTATTCAGAAGAACAGCATGAAGGCATCTGAGAAATATATTGGCATTGGACTGTCTAATTTACAACTGTTGCAAATAGGCTCCACTACCTCTTTAAATGGTCCAATGGTCAGAAAGGCACCTATTAAGGCACTCTAAGAAAATCAAAGGTTTTCAATGGAAATTTTTCAACAGCTATGAACTTCCACTACTCTTGCTTTAAGTACTTCTTTAATGCCCTCTTGTACTACAACAATTTAGCGAAGAATTAACTTTTCTTCCAGGTAATGCAACATGCAAGTTAGAAATAAAGGCATTGAGAGTGATGAGAAAGGAAACTTTCCTCCATCACAAAAGGAAGATGAGCAAAGAAATTTTAATAAAGAAATACAAGAAACCACATTATCAGCATTAAAAAAATAACAAAATACATCTTCTCAGAAGTCAAACCATCAGTGACTTTGGGTTCTCAGTCCTTTCTTCAGGATTTGAGGAAAAAGGCGGGAGAGTAGGGTGATATTTTTTGTAATCCTCTTTAGTAACACAGAGGCAAGAGAAAAACAACACAAAAAAACCCCTTATAGCTCAGTACTTAGGAAAAGCTTCTCCTTACTTTTACAAAATAGCTAAATATATTCATAGCAAAAGCTGACAAATTACAAGTGAAACTTTCAAAACTGAATGTTTATTAAAAATTTTTAAGCTGGAGGGGGTTTTCCTAATCCTTTTGTCATTTGTGCAATATGTGATCAAAGACATTTCCTTCTCTCATTCCTCAAACATTAATATGTGGGCTTATGTAATTCATAGCAGGACAGAAAGTAATACTTGTTACATCACATAATTAAGGTTAAAGTATTAGAGGTGGGAACAACAGGCACGGAATCTGATTTTCTAAACACAGACATGATGAATTTTTTTCAAAGACTGGAAAAAATTCCCCAAACCATTCCCCTCTACGCATCCATATGTGCCAATTTCTCATCGCATTCATTAATTTTATTGGCCAGCATGTTTCCCATCTGCTTAAGCATAAGCAGAGGAGAGTAACTCAATCCGTTTGCTCTACTTTGGTGCTGTTCTTCCTTCAGCCCACCTAAACAGTGCCACCAAAACTGTTCTGCTTCTCTCTGCCCACACCAATAGCCGCTGGCTTTCCTGTCCAGTTGTCCTCTGCACTCAGGGCCTTCAGGTACTCAGAGGCCTTAATGGCCCTGACCAGCTGCACCGGGTCTCCCCCCCACAACCCTGCCCATCGATCTGGAGCCCCATTTCGGCTCAGTTCGGGACCTTTGGCTGAACTGGTGCTTCCCTGCTTGTCCATGGGCCCTGTTGATCCTCATCCGTAGGCTGGCGTCCAAGCTTGACCTTGGACCTGTCCTGTCACCATATGGTCATGGGGCTGTGCCTGACCCTGGTTACCTGGCTGAGGCCCAGCACTGACCCTGGCCTTAAGAATGGTTTCCCAGCTTGCCCTCAAACCTGCCTCACCACCATGAACGTACCTTATGGACTCTGGGCTGCCCCCAACCCTGTCTTTCTCCCCTGGCTGGGGTGGTGGGACAGGTCCCAGCTGCCAGGTCCTGACCCACTGGCCCTGGGCAGCCCCCGCCGCTCCTGGCCACGCGTCCCTCAGGCAGCTCAGTAACACCCCAGCACCAGGCAGGTGCCTGCTCGTGACGAGAGGACCAGCCCGGCCTCTGCCCACAACTACAACCAGTCCAGCAGCAGTCGGCACCAGCAGGAATCAGTATCAATTAGCACAATTCTGAATCCTTCTCTCCACACAAACATAAGAGAAAGTGCCTATTACTTGGGGTTTTAAACTCCGTGACCAGAAAATAAAGTTAGGAAAAGCTGAGGAAAAACTGTCCTTGGAGCAGCACCCAGCAGCCTCAGGGAGCTCTGCCTAGCTGTGTACCTACTTGGGAAAGCTCCTCCATGGGAAGAGGAACAGGATTTACTTCAGCTGCAGAGCAGCCAGTTGCCGACTGCGTGGGCACGTCCCTCTGAACACAAGAGCAGAGGCGAGACAAAAGCTCCTTGAAATATGAGGCACCAGAACTAGTCATGAGTCAGCCACATCTGGGTATACTCTGCTATGTTTTTTTGTGGCAACTATTTCACTTTTGCATTGCAGGACTCCTCATGTGCTCTAACCAGGCTCCCATTCTGCTTCTCCCACACCAACGATGTACCTCCTATTTTGACTGTCACACATAATGTTTCAGAAAACCAGCACCACACGCGAGACTGCAGGAGCATCAGTGGAACAAGCCAAAATGCAGGGATGGCAGGGCACGCACCAGCCACAGGCTATTTAATCTGTAAATTACTGATGTCCAAATTACAGATCAGATCCCTAAAATCTGGAAGAAAAAGAAAGAGAGGTGGGTGTATCAGGGCAGAATTTAGTGAGTAACTCCATATTGCACATCACAGTAGATCCTGAGACTGCTCCCATTCCACACTCAGTGCAAAACTTCAATAGTCAAAAACATTCAGCTGATGAAAATCCCACAGATTTGGGGAAAAGAGACCATCTACCTACAATTACCCTGAAGGAGTGGCCAGGGAGGAAACTGTCTGAAAGCAAGTCCAATACACGATTTTAATATGAATTACTCTAAATATCATAAGCACTGTAAGACCAAGGAGAGAGCAAAAACCCCAAGATATCACTAGGAAAACTCAATAGAGATTTTAGCAGAAGCAGTTTCAGTCAAGCAAAAGGGCTGGCCACTAAGTTGCAGGTGACCCAGGATGGATCAAGGTTGGATTACCAAGAAGCTTGTGGCAATAGTCGTGAACATCATGCTCAGTGAGTTTGGATGTGTAACATAAAAGAGAAACAGCAGGATAATTGAAAAGATAGAAAGGGTTTTACTTAATGAATGCAGGAGAGCAAGCTGTGCCTACATTATGACAGGGAATAATCCAAAATAAAGCAAGAAGACTGGGCAAGGCAGAGGCAAGAGAGATCAGAAGATAAGCCTGAATGCAGTCTATGGCTGGAATAGGAACTACAAATGAACGAATAAACTAAACACAGAGAAATCTCAAAATTAGCAGTAAGGTGGAAGAAAAACTACTGCAGAAATGTTTCACATCTGCCATCAACATAAAATATACAGACTAGTTACAGCCAGAATATTAAAAAAAAGTATGCAGTGTCAACTATAATTAAATGGCAAAGGGATAGTAAATCTTAAAAACAGCAAGAAAAGAGAAGATAAAATTTCTTTTTAATTAAAATGGATTCATAGTGTCACCAAGTAACTTGCTCTTTAAACTTTATCAGCCATATAATAATAAACTGCAAGAATATCAATAGATCTCTACTGTGCTTCAAGTCTTTACTCTTTCTGCTCATCATTACAAGCTGGGAGAGATCTCGAAACAGATCATTATAGCTGAAATATTTAGCCATGGTTTTCTTTAACTTTCCCTTAACTTTTTTTTAAAAAAAATCCTTCCCCTAAACTGTAGCATAGTCAGAATGTCTGTAACGTGTGTGTATTCTCCTCGCTGCTGAACAGACCTGAATGTTTTCGCACTTTCAGGCTGTACAGATTTGGGCTTAGCTCTTATTTTCTCTCTGAAGCAACATTAGCATTGTCTCCATTTCCCAGCCAGCCAGCTCCTGAATTCTTAGCACCTCCTTCTCAGGCAACAGCTCACACTGCGCCTACTACAACACTGCAGCATTAACCTATTTTTCCTTCTTGGCAAAAGAAACACTGGAGTTCTCTGAAAAATGTTGATTCAGAAAATTTTATCTGTGAACAACTTCCTGAGGTTCCTAATGAGGTATGTTGGAGAAGTTGCTAAAATCATGGACCTGTAAGTCCCAGAGAAAACCAGGCCGCTCACCTTTTAGTCCACAGAAAAACTCCTCTTATAAAGCCCAAAATAAGGAGCCCAGAGGAAAAGGTAGGTTTTTTAGTTACTACAGAGATAGGTAGTTTAGCTTATTTGTTTAACACAGCTGATAAGAGAATTCAGCTAAGACTGACAATTTTCATAGTCCTCTATGAGTATTTTAGAAGCTATCACAGACAGACATTAGGAGTGATAGTACATATTCTGCATCAAAAGACCAACAGAAGGATAAACATGACTTATTTTGCAAGAAGGAGAAATATTAACCATTTTTTCTTCAATAAAATGAGTTCTTGTCATTTTGGGGAAGCAAGAAGATATATGAATAGTCAAGGATTCAAGAGCGGCAACAAACTGGTACCAGAGGTTATAATAAATAAGAAACTTTAAAGTACGCAAGCTACAATACAGCCAGTCCTGTCAGAAATACTGCAACAGCAGCTAATCGGCTGAAAAATTCTCCTCTCCTTTAGACTTACGAAAATGGCAAAATTGGGCAGTTTCACACAAGATTTACTATGAAATGCAGCCATGGCAGATAAATGCTGAAGTTACTCTTCAAGATCTCTTTTTCCCCCATGATCACCAAAGAAACCACACCAGACCCTCATGCCTGCTAACATCGCACCTTTTATAGTCTTGCAGCTTGCTACATTTTCCTCTGTAAGCAGAGTAAGCTTTTATGTTTGCAGACACATTGGCAGGGATCCTGTTTCACTCTACAAGAACCTGACAGGCCAAAGACAAAGCTTCAAAACTGTTCTTGGATGAACTGCATTTCTTAGCTGTTGCTAACGCCTTCTGAACCTCTGATTAATCTTCTTTGAGCAAAACTGCAGTCAGCACTTGCACCTCAAGGGCAACAAACTCTGTTAATGCCCTCTTTCAAGAGACCTATTATCAGCTTGAAATCTCAAGCAGCAGACCCTCTCCCTGAGTAGCTCACATTACTTTTGGCCTTTCAGGCTCTAAGGGTGTGGTTTCATGATCAATTTAAATTATCTAACTGTGGAACACTGCCAAACAGACAATGCTGTAACTGTGCCTATCAGGCTATGAAATGAGTTAGTATAAACTCTTGTTTGCTGGGATACATCTTAGTCAGAGCATTTCCCAGTCCAAGCCATGGCATGACAACAAACAAAATGGCACTAGAGAAGAGGCAGAACCGTACAGCTGGCAATAAGGTCAGCACATGCAGCCCAGAGTTGGATGTGCTTGAACTTCCCATCAAACAGCACCCTACACCGGACATCTGGGTGGATTATTAATATGAGATGGAACAAAATATATTATAAACAGTAAAATCTGTGTGTCTTCATCCCCAAAGGATCTTTAACAATTTCATAGCAGCTTTTAGCAAAACGGTAGTATTATGAGCTGACAATGCAGAACTGGCTTTCATAATATGCTTCTTAGGTCAGTATGCAAATTGTCCTAAGAATCTCTCTTCCATGACAGACCTGAGAACACCTCTGCCCATAGTACACAATCATGCTACAAATCACAATAAATAGTACACAAAAGTTCAGCTGTTTAGAATCTGTTTTGTAAGTTTCTTTCTTCATTTGGACACACTTTCTTTTTGCTTCACATAATTTTTTTTTTCTTATTTTACCATGAAACAAAGTCTGTGCAGTCAAAAAAGCTTCAGTCTACTTGCTAATTTGGATCTAGGCAGACAAAGATAATGTGAAAGTTTTTGGATTAGTTCTTCTCTAAACTATTCTTCAAGTTTAGAAAAAATGTACACATTATCTACTTTTGAAGGAATTAATAAATGATAGAATATGGATATATCTGCTTTACCTCAATAAATGGATCCCAGTTAAGTACCTGGTAACAATGTGAAAGTGAAGTCTATCCATATTTCATATTATTTATTTAGGATATTATCAGGATCTTTTTCCCCAGTGCAGCCAAAGATATGTTTCCAGCAGTCTTTGCATATGGGGTTAACACATTGCCTGATGAGTCATCAAACAGAAACAAGTAATAAAGCTCCAAGTGTTTAGTTGAATTTAATTTACAACTAAGCAAAACAGTGTTTATTGGAACAAAAAAGGTCATTAGTGTCTTACTAGGAAGCAATTAAAATAACAGATCAAAGCCATTCATCAAATCAAAAAACAGATGCTAAGCTTTACTGTAAGAGAATTAGAAGCAATGGTGTATGTAACAGTAAAAGTCCACAAACTATGCTGCACCTTCTGTGACCATAGAAAAGTTGATGAAAAACAAGATTTATCACATGCTATATTTAACTGTGATTCTCCAGCTCCGAACATGCTCGCCTTACTCATCTGGAGACTCAAAGTGAAGGCAATGAACCAACTGAGATTCAGTTTCCAGGTTTTTAGCATGAAAATTATTCTAACCCAAAGAAAATATTTATCATGCTCTTGGCAAACTATTCCAACCTCAACACTGAGTTTTGCTTCAACAATATAATGGAAATCTCTACTGTCACTAGAAAAGAACTGGAAAAAAAAACAAAAAAACAAAACACTAAAATATCCAAGGTTTCAGCAGTTTGGACCAGAAACCTGTACTTCACGTTCTCTCATCAGCAACGGACTGAACTGAAACACTGTTAGCCTCCTAAACTTCAGATACTCCAGATACAGTTTAGCTCTCTCTACCAATTTAAAATAAGTAGTGAAAAATAGTTGCAAATAAAAAGGCATGGCAAGGTTGATATTATAATTCTTTCTGTTAGAGCGTCTCTTTCATACAGGAGTTGCAATCCATCACTGAAAATCCCAGGTAATTAACAGATATCCTCATGTCACAGATTTAGAGAATCTGTCTATAAAAATCATTAAATATCTTCTTAGAATAACACAGGCACCCTACATCAAACTGCAAAAAATATTTTTTATATATAGGTCGACCATTGTCTTCCTTCCACCAAATCTGTTCAGAAATTACAGCATCTACCCAAACTGAACTGAGTCAGCAGTGGTGCGAAGAAACAGAAACAGAACTCAGTTGCAGTTAAACAGCCTCAACCCAGTGTGACACAGCAGAGCTGCCCAGAAGTCTAGAGCTGATTTTGTTCTGGGGTAATTTCCAGCCCAAATGCACTGATTCAGCTCAGGTTCAGCTATGGTCCCATTTTAACAAACCTTTTTTGAAGAATTTTCTGAATGGCTCCGTAGGTATCAGGCCAAATCAGTAACAGGCATGCCAAAAGACTTGGTTCATACAAAGCCTCTCTGGATTTATTTTCCAGCACTGGTACTTTTCTATTATCCACTGCATCCTAGACCCCACTACCCTGAAAAAGAGAGCTGACTGCCTGAAAGGAGAAAGAGACCCCAAAGAAGTAATGTTTACACTGGGAGAAAAGATTTTCTCTTAGTCACTGGGGTGATCAGCACGCAGTCTAAAGCAAGTTACTTGATTGCCCCTGCATATATCACTCAAAGTATAAATATTACTGGACATAAAGTTATGTGATAGCAACTGTCATTTCTACCCTTAGGCAGCTCCTCTGTCTGTACCAACAGTCAGCTCAAGTCCCGCCTAGGGAAGAGTCCCTTCTGTTTTTCACAAATTTTAAAAAATGAATTGGGAATTTGTTGAAGAATGCCCTTAAGCACATCAAGTGGGGATTCTCACTAACAAATACCAAAGGGAAACTCCATATGCTCTGCAAGCAGCTTTTAACCAAGCATAGGATTACTTACTAAGAGAAAAGAGTAGAAGCTACCAAATTCCTAACATCACTACTATTTTATCTCAATTTTCTCTTAGCAATCCTCATCTGTATGCTAACCCTGCAGGAATGAGATTAACCAACAGGGCTACATGCACAATACAGTTCAGTATAATAGAAGGACACCTGATCCAGTATTGGATATCTGTGGGAATTAGCTTGGGCATCAAAAGTAGTCTAAACATGACAGTGTAAGTTCCATATAAGCTAATGTATTCCATTTCTTAGAAAAATCAATTAGACTAGGATAAGCTGAGCGCTGTCACTGACAGACTGCTTCTGGTTTCCAGCCTAGCTTGTTTAAAATTAACTTGGGTATTTCTATACTAAATTGTGCTGTGCAGCAAGATGAACAGATAATATAGTTCAACTGTTATCGGTGTAATAAGAGATTTAACTTTTACATCACAGGTTCTCAGTAACCTAATTAATAATGGTCACAGTTTTATTTCATTTTGTAACACTAGGAATTAATTTGAGTCTTTATTAATGTAATCCATAGGCAGCAGATACCCTTACCAGTGTATCTTGTTACCTGTGGAAGGACAAGATGATACAACAGAAGAAGAAATACCTTGCCATAGCCCTAACTGGGTAATGATCCGCTTGAATGAAAGCCAGTAGTGAAGGGAGATGCTAGGGAAAAAATTCAGCCATGTAGTTGCTTTGTACAGAACCTTTTTTTTGACAATGTACCGAACACCTCAGCCCCGGAGAACTTTTTTCCAAATACTTCAAGTTTTTTGTTCACCCCATATGCTTTCCATAAAGGATTTGGCAGATTTTCATCTGCATCTTATAACCAGCAGACTCAATGAATGGTAACAAAAGGTGGGTTAAGGAGAACATTGTGTTGTTCTTTTAGAAAGGTTAGCAGATTTGCCTCTTTTTAAGGATTTTGGTGTTTTCTGCACACATCTGAAGCTTCTGAATTATTTTGTTGTATCTGCGGGAGTTCAGTCCTTTTGCTTATTGACTGTCATCTTGCATTTCAGCCCACTGATTGACAGAGCAACTAGAATGTACAAGCAGAAAATCAATAATACAGGACCTCCAGACAGACCAATGCTGCTCTTAGAAGTAACTGGTTTACTTGGTCGCACTGCCAGGCACTGATCAGAAAACGCAGAACTAGCCAGCCATGAATAGAAACAATGTAAAGACAGATGCACTGTTCCTTTGCATGAAAAGTTTTTCATATTAGTTTTCCATGTTTAAATTCTCATATTTTACTCTAAAGGCAGACTGGGGAAAGGATGAATGGAAAAAAAAAGAGGGGAGGAGGGTGAAGAAAGGTATTTTAAAAGCTGTGCAGATTTGTATGCACTTGTTTTTCCATCCCCATGCTAACCTTCACCACTTCTTAAGCTTTAGGGATTCCAAATGTAAATTTATTCTTTAACATAACATTTTACTTGTTCCTGAATGAGTGACACTCCTGTAGAATCCAGACTTACTACTTAGAAGTTAGCATTTTGCTGCTAATACATTCTGCCACCCTTTATCTTCTAGTTTTACGGTACTTTAATTACAGTCCATAGGCCATCTGTGGTCTTCTGCCACTGCAGCTGGAGGTCAGCTTCAAGCGACCCCTACCTATTAGGACCTCCTGCTGAGTTACTGGTTATTAAGGTAATGCAACTTTACTATAGAAATAATGTAGAACTAAAACAATGAATAATCTTCAAGGAGGGGAGAAGACTTCCCTCATTCAAATGATTCTTCCTTAATAATGGTTCTCAGATTTGTATTTTCCTTACTTCCTCTTAATTAAAAAAAAATCTGTAGCATGTCATTGTGAACACAAGGTCTTTTTTAATAAATATCAAAGGAAAATGGTAGATACAGAAATGTTTCTTTAGTTTTCTAAGAAAAATGTCTTTCTACAGATTGATAGTAAGAAGACATCAGTGCAAAGACTTCCAAATAGTTCTATTTTATCCTTTTAATAAGTTAAAATAGGCAGTGACCTTGGTGTTAATAAAATGTTCTGCTTATGGATATTTGATACATAGAGTGAAGAACAAAAGGAATCAGGAAAAACAGCTCAAGGTTAGTACTACAGTAGCATTTTTGACTTCACTTTATGAAAGCCCACAGAAGGAAAATGCATAAAAATGGCATACAGGAAATTGAGTTTGGTGAATAAATCACTGGCAAATAAACCTTTGGTAAGAGCCCTGTTATTCAACAAACTTTACAACTGAGTTGGCTTGGAATTTTCTAAGTAAATGGGGGGGGAGGTTGTATTGTGGAATATCAATTAATCAAAACATAAAGCATATACAGTTTGTTTTAAGAAATTTACCACTACAAAACTTTTTGGACAAGCTGTCTAATTTCAACATATTCTAATGGCATTAATCAATGTTTTGAATTTACATGTTGTTTGTCATTTCAACGTTTTGCCTAAAATATTGCCCCAGAATGAGGATATCTTTTTTGGCTTATCTCACTTTTAAAATAACCTGGGATTTTAACATTGTCAAAAGTAACATGGCCATGCTCCTGGGGCTTCTAGATCAGTCACAAAGTATTAAAAAATAGTAATTTTTCACCAGAACTTTTCACTCACAATACTTACCATTTACATAATATTCCCATTCTATACCCTAAACTCTTTTTCAATAATGTACTGTCCATCAGACAATCAACTTTACAGAGACACTGCAAAGGAGCCCATTCATGCTGAACATCTGATCTAATCCTCTGTAGGATTATCTTAAATATTTGTTTACTGATACTGTCCTGGAGCCATGATTTTTGTGAGGAACAGCTGAACCTGGTCCTGTCTTTGTCACTGCCTTTGGCAAACTGACCTGTCCTTACCAGGGCAGCAGTTAGTTTTAGCCAAGTTCACCTTCAATAAAAGGAACCATTTATATAAATAGGTGCCAAATCTTTGTGGCAGAATTCTTAATGGCTCTCGAGTAAAAGCTATCTTTCTTCTGAAAGGTGTACATACTGACTTTTCCTTCTACTAAATGATGCATTTGCTTTTTATTCAGTTATGGCAGACGTGCTTTTTTTAGCATCTTTGAGCACAAGAAGATCACACAAAAGTTCAACAGCAGGCAAACAAACACTCAGGCTGTTTCCACCAGAGTCACTGATTAGAATGTGTCAATGCTTAAAACTAAGAGATTAAAATCTTCAGCGTATTTGTAACAATTCATTGCATGTGTTGCTTTTACCAGACTCAAGTAGTAATACTAAATTATTTGGTTTAGTTAGCTACACACTCATCAAAACCACCAGCGTAGCTGCAGTATCACAGAGCTCAGCATGAATTCATACAACCCTGAGACGCACACAGGTGTCTCCTCAAGACTGCAATATAGTTATGCTGCTTGCAGTGAATACTGTAATCTTTTTTCTTATCTTTTATTACTTTTTATTGTGGTGCCATGTACTACAGCTGCACAGCTGTACAGTGTGGTGTCAGTCCTGGATTTACCCAGCAATCCATCACAGTTAAGACGTAGCTCTGAAGTCTTAAGGTGTCTGAGTTTTTATTAAAAAGCCCACTGGATCACACTTTTGGAAGAGGATGTGCAGAGGTTTTAAAATTTTTATCTGAATTTCATATTTAAAGTAAGGAAATATCATTTTTTTGGCCCTTACTAAAACATGCTAGTACTTCTTTGTGACAGTCTGATTCTTCAGAAAATTTAAACTTGTCTCCATCAGAAGGGTTTAAAATGCAAATTTGATTCAGCATTTAGCCAAAAGAACTATTTACATATTTGAGTATGAAAAGCTGAAAAACAGAAATTCAAACCACTTGAAAGAATAATGCTTTTCTGAAGAATGCTACTCATCCACATCTGACTTAAACTACAGTCATTTCAAAATAATGATCATCACATATATAGTCCTTTATGAAAATGACATACAGACTACTCATTGTAAATTTTTTCCTTATTTTACAACTACATATACTATAACATTGACCAAGAGTTGAATGCCAGAAGTGAAAATTATCTTGAGACTGAAATTCAAATGACAGTGAAATATACTGTGGTTGAAATCACTTTTTAAATCTGAAGATCTGTGAAATCAGATCTATGATAACTGCTAAGAGTTAAGAATATCGTATTAATTGCCACAAAATCCACAGTGAAGGAAAAATTAATCAACCTTAGTGGACAAAGACTTACAGGGAAAGAAAAAGCACATGTAAAAATAAATAATGAAAGTAAAAAAGGGAACACTGATAGCAATTAATATAAATTAAGAGCCAGGAGATCGCTAGAATGCTTGAGGCTAACATCAATGAGAAATCAATGGCCAACACAATTAAAGACAGTAAGGATTTTTCAAAGTACATTAGCAACAAAATGCTTTCTAACAGCAGTATTAGTACGGTAATAGATTAATATAGCAGAATGGTCATTAAAATCCAAGCAACATGGGAAGGCTCACAAACTAGTTTCATTCTGAATTTGGGAGAATTCCAATACGGGTCAATACTGTCAAGAAAATATACTACAATCCAAAACTGATTTAGGGAAGTAATACTGAATGGCTACCCCACTAAGACTTTGTTTTAGATCAGCACAGATAGAAAACTGTGATACAAGAGCTACAGAAAAGCTGCTTTTGTTGTTGGTAGCTCATGAAATTCGGGGAACTTCCCAAGAAAATTATGAAAGCTAATACTGTACTTTAGAAGTTCAGTGGTATGACCTAAATTAGTGTATATGAACTCAAGTCACAGGCACAAGTAATGCTAGAGCTGCTTGTGTGTCCCTTAATAAATATTTAGAAAAGTTCACTGGAAGATTCAAGATTTATTCTAGGATTCATTAATTGATAGGTCTCAAAATACAATTGCAAACAGAGAATCCTCATTTTATGTGTGCTCTGACTGAATTCCTACAGAGACCAAATTTTGGTCATGCTATTATTTAGCATTTTTATCAGTCCCCTGTAGGAAAACACAGAATCTTTACTGATAAAGTTGACATGCAAAGAGGATTTTGGCGCAAGTTAATAACGAAGAGACTAGCTCATTGTTTCACTGTAGTGAGTGGGGCAGAAATTAATTATATTCATTTGAAGATGGCCAAACATAGAGTAATAATTATAGGATAGCTCTGCCTACTTCTGTTGAGCAGACAGAGGTATAACAAAATCCACAGCTGGAAATTGAGAGGTAAATTCTAATTCAAAATAAAGTGCAGATTTCAACTGCCAGGCAAAATGAAATAGGGTAGCTGCCTTCCACCAGTGGTGGTAGATTCTCCATTACTAGAAGTAGTCAAATCACAGCTGGACACTTTTCCTTAAGGCATAGGGTCTATTCACAATGAAAATTAATCTAGGGAACATTTGTGCTGGGCTTTCAACTAACATATAATCCTCTTTCAAACGCAAGGTGTGGCCATAAGCAGGAACACTCCTTGCTATTCCTGGGCACACAGCCAATTCAACGGTCTTGATAGGATATAAATGGTGTGCAGCTCACAGCACTGGGCCAGCATTTCCACTGCCAGTTTTATTTATAGCCTTGCCACATTCATTAAACAGAGAACATCTCCAGCACAAGGGAAAGGGACAGAGGAACTGAATGTTAGCTCTGCAAATTTATTTTCAAACCACTGCAATGTTGTATACAGTACTGCTACTCAAGAGCAAAATCCTACATCTCTACTCGCTCCAAGGGTCCCAGATAAAATGTCTCTAAATACAAGACAAATGAGAGTTGTTAAGTTATACGCAATCACCCAGAACACAAACTGATGCAAGACCAAACAATGTACCAGAAGAACAGACAGAAGTGAATAAGGATTGTCACAGATTTAGGACCCGTGTGCGAGAGGAACAAGAATTTGAAAACACATTACTATTATAATGCTCATGGGATTTTTGAGTTAATTTGTTACCTGGTAATACTTCTTGCCATCTAAAATCCACATGACTTATATAAACTATTCAGTAGAAAACACCTAAATATCCAAACATACTAAAATCTGGTACATGACACACTCATTATTGAGGAGTGACAAATGAACAACCTTGTGTGTGGTAGGACACTAGTTGCCCTTTTTCACTGTACAATAGCAGTATTAAACTCTATCCTGCAAGCAGCTCTGAAAAGTATAAATTGACACCTTCCCCACTGTAATTCTTAAGTGTATTCTGACATACATAACAGGGAAGTTTGTAACTGATTGAGGAACACCAATTCTTGTTTGTTTTACAAGAACGTAAATATTATTCAGCAAAAGTCAGCCTTCAGGGTAAAACCTCTCTCTAGTGACACACATTTTAGACGTCACTGTTACTCTCAAGGCACTCTGAAGACAATCAGATAGCAGCTCATGGAATCAAATTATTCTGTGCTTTACAAGTATCATCTGAAAAGCTTCTTAATTTTAATTTTCTGTTTTTCACATAGTCACGAAGCATGCCTAATCCAAATTTCCCTTCTGTTTTTAAAGAGCCATCACTTCAACCATTCACCCTCAAACTCTGTTTAACACCTTGACATTACACTGTGCCTATGGGCATGTGCCAACCAAAATTACAACATGGGAACAGATAAATCACAAATACTCAGAATCCTTATTACTGTAGTTATTGTTGTAATTGTTTTAACAGATGCTAAAAAAGAAAACCACAGTAAGAGCTGGAAGAGTAATAAAGGGATTAGGATTCACAGTTGTATTCATAAGCCTTACATAACAAGAGGAAGGAAGGCAACAGGATATAAAAGAGAGAATCATAGAATGGTTTGTGTTGGGAGGAACCTTAATGATCACCTAGTTCCAGGCCCTCTGCCATAGACAGGGACACCTTCCACTAGACCATGCTCAAAGCCCCATCCAACCTGGCCTTGAACACTGCCAGGGAGGGGGCAGCCACAGCTTCCCTGAGCAACCTGGACCAGTGTCTCACCACCCTCACAGGAAAGAATTTCTTCCTAATATCCAATCTAAATCTACCCTCTTTGAAACTGTTCCCCCTTGTCCTATCACTACGTGCCCTTATAAAAAGTCCTTCCCTCTCCAGCTTTCCTGTAGTCCCTTCAGCTACTGGAAGGCTGCTGTAAGGTCTCCCCAGAGCCTTCCCTTCTCCAGGCTGAACAACCACAACTCTCTCAGCCTGTCTTCATAGAAGAGGTGCTCCAGCCCTACAATCACCTTCATGGCCCTCCTCTGGACTTACTCCAACAGCTCCGTGTCCTTTTTGTGTTGGGGGCCCCAAAACTGGACACCATACTCCGAGTGGGGTCTCACTAGGGCAGAGTAGAGGGGGAGAATCACTACCCTGGATCCGCTGGTCATGCATCTTTTGATGCAGCCCAGGATACTGTTGGCTTTCTGGGCTGCAAGCGCACACTGTCGGCTCATATTGAGCTTTTCAACAACCAACACCCCCAAGTCCTTCTCCTCAGGGCTGTTCTCAATCCAGTAGAAGATATGTACTAAATCCTCACTGAAAGAGAAAAGGCCAAAAAAACAACTGTTCTGCTACAGCTTATGTGTACCTGCCCCTAAACTTTCATCCATCTTGAATTCTTCTTGACCGCCTCAAAATGTATGTCATCACCACCATTAAATGTAATAGATTTTGATCAGCTGAAGAAAGGTGGAAACAGCCAGCAAAAGGCTCTACCAAAAATTCTCCTTCCTTAAGCAAGTATGAAGGACTCTTCAAAACTACTGCACCATCCTCAGTGGCTCTGGTTACAAAACATTTAATTCCCCACAGTGGTCAAACAACATATTTAAGACTCATGCAAGCAACAAATGTTAAAAAGAGAAGTTCTTTTCCAACAAAACAAAAAGCTCAACCATGAAGACCTTTGAAGGAAATGCTGCACCTTAGTGCTAGTATCTTTGATCTGCGATTGGTACCTCTAACAGAGGTACACTTGACACTTTAAATATTGACGAGATATTTGCTGAGCTGCCATTAAAGGCCAGGGATCCACTTTCTAGTGAAAGAAAAACACAAGCTTCAAAGGCTCTGTAGGGGTCCTGATCTCAAGAGCCTTTAAAGAAGCTGAAAGTATATCACACCAAGGGAAGGGGGATCACCCCATCTTGGTTTGATATGCTAGAACACCAGTTGTTACATACAATTGTTTGGAAGTATCATAAAATGTGAAGACTCTTTTTCAGTCATCATTTTACCACCCAGGGTGCTGAAAAAGAAAATCATCCTCTTTTTGTCAAAACAGAACACATTAACAGATAGTATTTATACTACAAATGCCTTTGTGTGATTTTGTTCTTTGACTGTGTGGATAACACTGACTTATGTTTTACTATTTCTGACAGACATGAAAAAATGCATATTAATACTTCTGATAGATTAAAGTTCAGCAACTAGACAACTTTCTGTCCAAAACAGTCAGTAGAAGGTGAAATTTCATGGTCATATGCATAAGCACGCTATATGCAGATGAAGTAAAAGTGAGTGTCAGGGGCCAATAAAACGTTCAGTTGAGTTTTCTTGCCTATTCCACTGTGATTTCGTCCATATGTCCAACCAAGCTCCATTATTATTAGTGTAACTATGGGGAAAGGTATTCTACATATGGAAATAACTATCAAGGATAATGAAAAAGTTATCAGCTATCTGTTTGGTACGTGAAAGAAGACAATGATCTTAATAGGTAAAGAAAGCACACAGAGGAACTTCTGACCTTTGGTCTCAACTGTGTTACAGACTGTAAGTCTACCAAAAGAAGTTAGGCACAAAGCACTGCCCAAAAACTTCCTGCAGCTGGACTTAGATTGCTGGCCAGGGAAACTGAAGGGCAAGTAGATGCTCCATTACTACTTAGCACTCAGATCAGGTAAGCAGTAAGAAGGGTGAATTTGTGGTTGTTCTTCCTGTATACAAGCTGAGCAAGAAAGAATTAGAAAAATAAGTTGTCTAAGACAGGAGAAGACTAACCCAGCTTATTTCTCCACAAAGTAAGGGGAAACATGAGTGAACTCTAACTCTGCTCCATGAGAATACTGCCAGGTGCTCATTCAGCCATGTATGCTTTTCTTAAAGGAGAGCAAGTCTCTTTCAATATAAAAGACAAAATTGCAATAAAAAATGCATATTTTTAATTTTTCAATTAGTTACAAAAATAAAAAATTTTAAAAAAAACAATAATTTCAAAGACAGTTGAAAGTTTGTGGAATGCTTCAAGCACTGCAAATACATTTGGCCACAAGACAGTGCCTTTTCAACAGTGAGAAAAAGGCAGCAGCAAAGTCATTATTTCCCAAAGTTTAATTTTACATATTGTTTTTCCTTTGGCAGTTTGAAAAGAAAAAAAAATAAAATCACACCAGAGCACTGGCATCCATTAAACTTAGTGACTCAAGACTTCACTTTTTACTATAACTTTAGGAAAAGGCTTATGGAACAAATTCTGAAAATAAGATATATCTAAGCAATCACAGATGGTATCCCAAAAACATTCAAAGTACCCTATATGAAACCTCCAACATTATGTGTGCTCCTGCCGGCAGCAATTTGCCTAAGTGCTGATGCATAGCACTGTGCATACATTGTAGTCATGTTAAGACACTATATCATAAAATTAAAACACTGTCTTCAGCATTACCATGTGATAAAGAATAAAAGAAAATGAAATCTTCTTGACTGACATTAAATTAGAAGTGAACAGAGTAAAAAAATTGAGTTCAATTAATAATTTATTTGATGATGAAATGAAGATTAAAAATTACTTAAAATCATACCAAAGAAGAGACAATAATATTATCTGTATTTAATATCACAGTGCCATGAGAAGTTACCTGAAAGAAGAGCCACTTTACTTAATTTTCTCTGTAGAAAAGGTGAAAAATATGGACTTAGTACAATTAGACCAATATATTACAAATTTCTCTACATGAAGAAGCAAAACTTTTTATTCTGCTTTCATACCCATTTTATCTCTGAAAACTTTTTTTTTTACAGCAATTGTAATTTACACTACATGTGAGAGCATATTTGCATTTAAAAATGGAAATACAGGTGTTATTTTATAGAGCAGTCAAAAAACACTGCATATGTTCTCTTCACAATGTAATGCACTTGCATTTTAACCTGGGTCTTACCCTGACAATGGCTCCTCGAACTAAAAGTTGCAATAGAGGCATCTTGGGATTTCGGAAAGGGCATCCATACAAATACCTTTTCTATTCCAATTGTATTAGTAAAACAGAGCTTTGGTGCCACATCCTCAGCAGACACGTGGGCAAAACTCACTTTTATGTACTAATCTTACTCCAACAGAATTTTTGGTAAAGATTTGGAGTTTTAAAAAAATCCCCCCTCTACACTGGAAAACTATCTTCACTAATTCTGCTTAGAAGAGATTTAAAAATTTGCTCCCATGAAATGGATATCAGCCATTAGGTGAATATTAGACAATATGTGCTCAGCAGTACTCCAATCTAATTGCCAGCCCAGCTGAATCAGTACACTGCTTCAATTCCACTGTGTTATCTTTTTAGTAATATCACATTACTATGGCCAGATCATCAAAAGGTGGAAACTGGCAGAACACTATTGATTTCAGGAGAGCTATACTAATTTGCATCAGTTGAGATTCTGGCTTTCTTAATATAAATGTATTCTAAACTTAAAACCATACCTACAATTGTGTGGATCAGCTACATCTAGATAATATTGAAAATACCAGAGCAAATATAAGAGGAACAATATAAAGAAATGCATATGATGAGGCTTACACTAAAGAACAGACAAAGCAACACTTGAATCTGTAGTTTTAAATACAGAGAACATAGCTGGAATGGTTGAATGTTGTTTCAGATTGCTCAAAAAGATTATCTTCAAATAAAAAGGCTGATGCAATTTAAAGTTAGAGCCACCTGCAGCAACAAACTACAAATCAAGCAGCAAGCACCATTGAAATAGATCATTCAAACAATAAATACAACTGAATACCTTTCAAATACAGAGAATAAGCAGCAATTCTGTTGATACAGAACAATTTAAATACAGACATTCAAAAGAAAAGTTGCAAACATTTTTTTTTAAATAAAGATGTACACAATGCAATTTCAGAAGCAGCCTCCATTTCCATACTAATTTTGAGTGATTTGATAGAACTCACACAGCTGCAATGCCATTTAGACCATACAGAGTACTCAAACCCTTACTGAAATAAACAATATTGTTCCGCTTCCTTTGTACTGGATTCTGGTAGCTCTGCCCACATTAAGTAATACTCAGTTTTGCAGGTATTTATCTGGTGCCCTAAACTGAGGAGTTATATACATCAACACATTAACGCACAAATTCCTATCACTACTGATGGGCCTTTAAGGTATAAATAGGCTATGTGAGGTTGGTGAACACATTTTCACAGACTTCTAAAATGATCGAGTTCTCATAAAATGTCTCACTCCCATACTCATCACAGACTTTGTTATACAGTACTATTTACTGGCTATACCTAAGATCCATATTTTGATATCACAATATGATTGCTGTTTTGGAAAAGTGCTATATACCACAAATACCAGTAGTTATGGAAAAGTCTTAAGTATAATTTTGAGTCTCCAGTCTCATATCAGAAAAACCTGTTTCACATATTCCTGGGTCACAGAAGGATCCTTACAGCTGTTTGCAACCCCTCTAGTACGAGTAAAATAGCAGGACATATTTTATACAGCTGTTAATATGGCACATGCCTAGAGCATCGTGTGAGGCAAAAGGCTGAAAGATGGACCAAAACAGCAATATCCAGCCCAGCAGAGGCATGGCCAGAACCTTTTAAGGTTTGCATAAAAAAAATACAAAATTGGGAACATTAAACTGCTCCAGGTTTCTCTTTCCATTTAAATTGTACTTTGGAAGCACAGAGCACACATATCTACATACACACATATAAAATAACAGCTCAAAAAAGCCCAGAGGTTATGATAATACAAATTATAATACTTCATCCTTCCACAGACAGGCATTGGAAGGATTTGGCATCCATTCATACCACTCAAAAAGTTCAGCTCCAGAGTTAGTACTCCTAACAGGAACAGTGGGTGTGCTGAAGGAACTAAATACAGACCGTAGCGATATAACGGAAATACACACAGTGCCGGGAAGGGAAACACATGGGAATCTTACCTAATTCCATGGAAAAATAAATAAATAGTAAACATATATTAATTACCTAAACAAATATATATAAAACAAATAAAACCATTTTTAAGTATCCTATCAAAGTGAGGACAAAAGTAGCGTGTGGGAAATGCTGTGTGGTTATATGCCCATATAAAGAGAGCTTTCTAACGGCACAGCATGCTGAAGTTCCAAATGTTAGTCGATCATTAGTTAAATATAGTAAATCATTAAAGCCACTTAATGGAAATGTTTCAAGTATCTTTCTTCTTTATGTATTTTTAGGTAACAGGTATTTTGCCCTCTGCTAAGTGAGATATAAAACCTCACTGATTTTATTTGTATATATAAAGCACCTATGAAATTAAGGACCTCATTAGCAAAACTGACTCTCCTCACAGGGGTTGTGGTTTGATCTCAGCTGGAGCAGGAGTCACCCTTGGGCCCAATTCCATTTGGGCCCTCTAAGTCAGCTGAAGCCCTTTTATCTCCTCAGTAAGCAACAACATATAAGACTGTCACCAGGCCTACACCATTAAAAGATGTCAGGAAATTCAAATTCAGCTGGTGTATATTAGTTTCAGTGGTACTGAAGACATGGCCGAAGACAGCCTAAAGCTGATGAGTACACATGATTTTGAAACCATGGCTAACATCTGTCTTTACACCAGTACTGCGCCTATCAAAAAGCAAACAGCTGTAGGCTGAGTAGTCAAGGATCTCATGATTAAAGATATGTCTGCAAAGAACTTTCTCAACAGAAAGAATAAATTAACACCACAGCTATGAAAAAATGGTTTGTCAGAAAAACCTACCAGTTAAAGTGTTCAAAGTATAATGAAAAGGATGTAAAGTAACATTAACATAAAATTTAAGCAGAGCTTATACTGATTTTGAGGATTGAACAGAAAATGAAGTCCTGTACCGGACAGAGTCGAGGACTGCTCCACTAGCTACGACTCAGTTCATTTGGGAATAGAAACAGAAAAACAAATTAAAAGTTGTGAACTTTTAAGGCTGTATAATCTGTCCTCCGGCTCCATAAGAAAATACAGAAGTCACCAAATTGGTTCAAATAGATCTATGCAATGCAGGTATGCATGTTACTCATGCACAGTAAAAATTGGGAAAATTCATTATGTATAAATAATGTGCTTATGCAAGCTTACTAGCAGTCATACTGCACTTATTTTCTGTTGCAGGTGAGAAAATATACATTATTTCTTTCTGCACCCAACTTAAAGAGAGACTGACTTTCTAAATTCTTCTGGAGGAAAGCGAGTATGAATAATTTGACATTATTTTTACAAACTCTGATTGAGAAGAAAGTAAATTAGAACAGAAGAGACTAATCAAAGTATCAGAAGCTCTGCATACTGGTTTTCAAACACAAAGTAAATATTATTCTAATATTATTGTACAGGTTGTCATGTTGTATCTACTTTATATAAATTTTATTGCTTGATGGAAACATGGTAATTATCCATTCCTCCAATTTATGTAATATTTACAGGGTCCAACAGTTTCGCATATGAATTTTTAACCTTTTTTTATTAAGTACAAAGGCTAATAATTAAAAATTGAAATAAAAGGCAATGAATGTCTACACAGCTATATAAATAATTAATTCATATTTCTATTATTTTTTCTCTGCTAAATTTTCCTTCTTGGTACTACTGCATTTTCTGTTACACAGACAGTTCCCCAGACATTTAAACCACAGCTAGCGTGACTTCTACTTTCCATTTGGTTATGATCATAAAAATACTGGGGAGATTCCTTTCCGTCTTGTTCAAATTCTGTAATACACTACAGGGGGAAAAAAAAAAAGGTGGGAGGGGGTAGTATCTTTCTATATGTCCCATTTGAACTTCTGTAGCAGAAGATTGCAAAGACATAGCTCTCTTTGGGACCTTGCTTAGAGTTATCTTCAAGATATAACATGATAATGCCTCACACGTGAAGGCTGGCTGGCTACACTCAACCAGAACTGCACTGAACTGTAAGATTCAGTAGCCTCCAGACATTGATAAAGGAATGGCAGTTCTCCCTGACTCCCACCTGATACGGGCTGATTTAAACTTGGCATGAACTTTTCAACATACAGGGCCAAGGTCTTTACTACAACTGCACAGAAGAAATTAATATATGTGAGGAGATGGCAGGATGCAGAGAGAAAGGAGCATCTGACCCTTTCTGCCAATAAATATGATGTCAGCACAGCAGAATGCACTTCTGCCTCCTCTCTCAAAGGAGCTATTCTAGACTTCCAATAATAAACTTCTCATTTGATGCTTAAAGGTTATTTTTTGTATGTCAAATAAATGTCTCCTTCCCAGACTGTTATGAATCAAATCATGTAATATACAATCAAGGTTCGAGATGACAAAGACCTATTAGGTCATCTACTGTGTGTTCCTTTGCCAATGCAAGATTGCTCTCTGCAGCCTTCTAGTCCCTTCTTCATTTTACTTTGCATCTCCAGCAATGGAGCTTTTGCCTCTTCTTCAGTAAGCTCTTCTGGTATCACAGACACCCAAGTTACAGGAAGGAATTCTTAGCTGCTATGCTAACATTGTTATAGACGCTAAACCTTGTTAGTTGTATTTCTACCACTTTTGCTGTCATAGATAATGTGGTTTTTTATTGGCTCACATCTCATTGAAAAGCCATTTTTCCCTGTATGTTAGTGTTTTTCCTTCCGATTTTTGTCTCACATTGTTTTCCTCGCATACCTCTTTCTCACATGGCTTGTTTTCCTTCCCCTTTGCCCAGGTAGATCTCTTTTTTTCTTTTCTTTTTTTGCCCATACTTCTGCTTTCATTAGCGTGATTTACGTTATCCTTCCACTCTGAGTGCTGCTTGCAACTATCACTAATTTAGTATCATCTGCAAATTTCATTAACAGGCTGTTTGCCTTCCCTAGATGAATTTGACAACAATGAATTCAAGTGGGTAATATTTTCAATTTATTATTGTAAATTTGTACCCAGATGTTTTGATCACTTGAGAGAGAGCATAAGTACATGATTTCTATTTCCCACACAGTGTTTGCTAATTCTGTTCAGTTTACTAGCTAGGTCAGCATAGCTGTCTTATTAAAAAATGCTCACAAGTAACCTACATAAAATGCTTATTTGCATGTATGAGCCTACATACATCTGATATCTTTATTTTGCATGTGTAAATAGGCAACTGCTTTTTGTTTAGTTGGTTGGGTTTTGTTTTGAATTTAGAAGCAGAAAGTACCACACACAGACTAATTATTACCAGAGAGGGAGGACAATTGTGAACATCCCATGAGTTTTCAGAAATAGTAGCTGGGTTTTGCGGGGTTTGTTGGTTCCCAAGCTAAGCTGCTACAAAAGAGTTTTAAAATTTAACATGATACTGTACTTCCTAACCTCAAAAGAAATTCCTCTTCCTAACTACAAAACAATGACCACATGGACCACTTCCATTTAATTATTATAAAAACTCTTTCTCTTATTAGAGACAAAGAAGATGAGGAAAGTAACTTTACTATCTGGGTGGTTGCAGCACATCAGTTATATTTTGGGGTCTAAAGTCAATGTATGTAGTAGATGAGCACTGGTATGTGGTTATCTCAGTCAAAAACAATGTGTGGAAAGCAACAATCAAAGCAGCAAGTGACTTGGATTAAGTTTCAAAACGTACTCACGATGTTCCTCTTTAACATATCTGAACAAAACAATAATATTTTTAATCTCCACTGAAAGTTACACATTTCACCAAACAAACAAGCAATTCTGGACATCAATATTTCTATGAATTCCCTACTGATGACATTTAGCAAAGAAGGAAGGCAAGTGAAAGAGAAGAGTCAACATTACATCGGATAAGTCCAGTGACATCTAGGCAAGGCCAGAGATTGTCAGCGTTCAGTTCCAGTGCAGTGTAAGAAAGCTATCAATGAGCTATTTAACAGTTTCATATCCTCACACACTGCTACTAAGCTTGCTCCAAAGAGCTCCTATAATAGCATTACCAGCCTCTCTTAAGCAAGGATGCATGGCCCTTTAGATGTCCTGTGGGAGCTGCGTAAAGGACATTGCCATCACAGTATCCAGCTCTTTTGTTGGTTTATTCATGCTCTTACCCCAACACTGATCACGCAAAGATCCTTTGAAGCCGGATGTTTTGCACTGCACCTGACCTTTGTGGTTCCATTACTGACTCCACATCTCTTTGTTAATGGACTGTTCTTTAGAAGAGCATTTATATTCAGTTTGCCTAGCTGCTAACATACCCTTCCTGAAATGCTAGCAAGCCTCAAGGGTTTGTCTTGAATCTTTATCCTGCCTGGAAGTCCTGTAATCTAAATTAAACCTATTCCCACCTCTTCACCTTTTCCAGTCCCTGAACTGCTTTAAGCCTTATCCCTAGCCCACAGAACTCTTAATTGCTTTCCCCATTCTCTCAGTCCCTTTCATCTTCACATCCCTTTCCCACTGCCTCCAGTGTCTAAGAAATTTCTCTACCAAAGACAGAGAAAAAGGGGAAATTAAACAGATGCTCAAGCAACTGTTATTTATACTTCCTTTATCCTCACACAAACCATCATGCAGAACCTCTAAACAGAATATGAACATCAAACAGCTTGATTCTGCTCAGAAATCCCTATCCCGTGACATTATAACAGGTTCTGCACAATAGGACTCAACACTGCTGGTGGTGTTTCTGCTCAGCATGGAGGAGCACTCCTGTCCCACAGAGCATACACTCGAAATAGGTAGCAAAGAAAAAGAAGTAAATTATCCTCATTTTAAAGACAGGAGACTTAAGCTCTGAGCCAGCTAATACAAAAAAATAAAATAAATAAAATAAAATATGCACTCTATGCCTGAAATACAACATTCCCTCCACTAAAAACGTCACAAGACAAACATGGTTTATTAGTCTTGTTTGCTATTGTTCAATATTAGCTATTAGTCTGACTTCTGGTAAAGACTTTTTAAATGTTGAAACGCAAAACTTTAAGCACTAACCTAAAGCACTGAGAAAACATGCACCAAAACAGCAACCGTCAACTTCAAGCACTTAATGAGTTTTATTAGAAAATATCCTGGAAGAAATACAAAGACATGCATATGCTTTACAAAGTGAGGCAAGTGACTCCAAAGGATACTTTTTATTGCTGTTGTAATCAATGAAGGTCTAGGATCCACAATATTTAAGGATGTGGATCTTCAGCACTTTTCTTCATCATTTTACCAGAAGATGTACATCAAATAGAAAGAGCTACCACGAAAATTAAAGAAGGTAAAACCCAAATGACACAAACCCCACACCTTTAAGGATTCCACACATCATTCTCTTTTAGTAAAACTGGGCTGATTTAGATTAGATTGGTCTATTTAGAAAATGACCTGTTGAAGGCAGGAACTGCCCCTAACTATATGCATACTCCTTGCCCAGCACAGCAGAGTCCCAGCCTTGTTTAGGGTCTCTAGCAGACACTAATTCAGGTAAGCAATAACTGATGGCTTGCCCGTGAGTTCAAGAGGATTACAGCACAGTTCACTTGGTTTGCACTTCCTCTGGGATGTTTATTATTGCAATTATTACTGTCTTTTGGCTTAACCTATCCCCCTGCTTCCCCAGATTTCATCTGGGACCTCTACTTTCCATTGGCTTGTTTTATGTTGTGCCTTTACCTTGGAATTTCAACTTACTGTTTTTGATGAATTCATACTGGTTTATTTTAATATGGTACCATGTGGGAGTCAAAATGGGGCATGAGGGCCTCTTAAGACCCAGAAAGGCAGCTGGCTCCACTTGAAGAAACAAGCAGCCACAGTGAGGGAGGTGAACCCATGAGACTCATTTTTAACCAGAATTTTAAACGGTTGTTTGTTTTCCATCTCAGGAGAAACAGAGAGAACTTCTAGGTGAGACAAAGAAGCAGCAGATGTGGTCCTGTTACCTTATAAAAAGCAGGAAAGGGAAGTGCTATTCTTTCATTAACCCTAAGATAAGAGGTCCATTATGAAATTCTACGCCCGTGTCTGATGCTTGCCATGGCTGGTATGGGCTAGGACCGGCTGTACCAACATACCCTCATCTTTCAGAATGTCCATGCCTTGGTTGACATACAGGTCAGTTGAGTTTTACAGTTTCCTGGTTTTTGGGTTTTTATTTTTTTCTTAAAGCAAGGAGCATTACAGCACAAACACAGATGTCTTTCAAATATACCTAGGAAAGGATTTGCTATTATTTTGCTCAGGTATACTAGACTTAATATTTTGAACCTTGGCTGTTTATTCTTTCCCTTAAATAAACATAATTCTGCCTTGAAAAGAACAGGAGATGAAGTCAACTTGTCGAAATGTTTCTCATTTCCATGCAGCATATACCATATGATATGTAGTTAAAACTAAAGTAATATTTGGTATGTCAACAACATCTCTTTCACTGCCAAATACTTCAAAGTCCAACACAACAAGAAAATTTAAACGGTTCCAAGATGTAAATATCTTGGGACAAGGTCAAACAAGGTGGTAAATATTTGTGTGTACTACACAATTCCACCCGATGAAAAAAAAAGTGTGGATTTTATTTTTTTTTTGCCAATGCAATCGCCAAGGGCGATTTTAATGTTTCTTTATGTTTCAATGTTTCTTTAACTATTACACCAAAGCTCCTTTTCTGTTAGTTCAATACCTACTGACTTCTGATCTAACGTCTTGTCCACCTCCAAGAATGATGGAAGACAAGGGTATATACAGCCTTCCATTCCTCAGATTCTGGGAAAGATCTATGCCACATTAAAATCAAAAACAGCAACAGCACCTTCAATAGCAGGGTGAATATTGACATGCTTTAAGGGGAACTTGTGTATACCAACACCAAAATGTGAGGGACTGTACTGTGACAAAAAATATCAGGCCGTCAGATTTTTTAAAAACAGCAAAAATTCTAAGATACCTATTGCACAAGTGGTCACATCCAAGAAAGGGAAGTGGCCAGCACCTGTTGTGTGATCTATGGTTCAAAGTTAGTTATTCAGCAGACATAAAACAAAACTCCAGATTTATGGTCCGTTGGTAAAACTACACTTCAACAAATCGGATTCTTGCCTAAGGTAGGACAAAGCTGAGCTCCATCATCTTTTGAAGCACAACAGCCTCTCCATGACAAATGCTTAATTTATAAACTAGTAGGCAAGATGTTAAGTGAGGTCTCTGATAGTGAAATAATAATGTTCAATATGCCTGCAGCCATACCTTCTCCAACTATGATCCCATCAGGTCACACAAACTAAGCCAGGTCAGCTTAGGTCAGTGTTTGAATCAAACACCTCCAGAAGAGTGCCAGAGTTACAGAAGTGTTACTGTGATTCAATTCATAAGAGAGATCTTTGCTTCAAATCAGGCTACATATTCACAGTAAGTTAACTACACCTGAGCTACCTCTTAAATTAATTATTCTTACTCAAGATACACAACAAACTTTATAAAATCATTATTAAAAATAAATGTTACTATCAAAGGCTGCAGAATCATATTAGATTATTCAATTATTAGTGGAACTAATGTTGCAGGAAAAAAAAAAAGCTCTTCTTTTATAAACTGCCAAATTCTGCTAACTATAGCTGCTATGTTTACTCCTTCAGCTAACCGACTCAAATGAGAATTATTAGAACATTCAACATCAAGGTTTCATGCTAGATCAAACTCAAGCTAAAGTTAATATTCAGGTAGTAAATGGAGTCTGCTCTTCAACAACAATGGGCTTTCAGTAATGACCCAGTATCTAAATAGAATGTTAAACAAAACTGGAGACAGATAAAGATGTCTTCTTTATTTTAATCCTCACCAACACTATTGGTAAAAATTATACACTACATGTTATGCTAAGCCTTTCAATCTGTATCAAAGCAGAGATGAAATAGCCCACAGATCAAGTTACCTAACACTGTTTCAATGAAAGCCAAATCAAAGTTTACAGGCAGCTTATGGAGCCATTTCCTAATGCCCCTCAGATACTAACGGCCACATAAATCTCTTCTGTGACCAGAACTACCTGCTGGCATGCATCTCCTGCCTGCTCCTGGAAGGAGGCAACTAACAACAGCCTTTTGTGGCTGGTAAGAATACCTGCCAGGAGTAAAGAGAGCAGCTAGTTTTAACCCCTTCAAAAGGCAGCCTCAAAACGATCACTTTTCAGCTGAAACCAGAGGACACCCTTTCACCTTTAACAGGAGGAGGGAATGCCTGGGTTCAATACCACTAACGGCTGCCTTCTCCAGAAACCTGTGCCTGGACAGAGGCACGGCACAGAGTGGGTTAGCAAGCTTGCCTGGTCATACCCCATAGCTCGGGCTTAACACAAAATCATGTTTACTAGCTGCCAAAGGAAACAGAGGAAGGCCCTCAATGTGGATGGTTCAATGGAAGCAATTACTTTCATTTTCATGCAAATTTAAACACAGCATAAAATCATATATATTAGGAGAAACAAATTATGGGTAATTCTGATTTACTCAAGCCAAGTCATAAACTACAATCAGACTATGCCCCCATAGCAGTCAACAGAACTAGGCTCAGCTAAGCTAGATGTATCACGCTTAAGCATTTAGCAAAAATTAGTAACACATTTCTCAATAGAGACTGTGATAAATACTGACTAGGTGTCCAAGACACATTTATATTACTCTATTTTAACATGAGGAGGAAACTGAGTTTCATTTCATCGTTCCGTTACAGTACCACCCAGACTCTAAACTGTTTCTGGGTGATCAAAATACAATGTTCTTCCTGCTGCTGATACAAACCAATGGTGCCTTTTATAATTAAGTCCATTAATAGCCGACTTCCCTGCGTTTACAGGAAGATGAACAAAATTGTCCTGATACTACCCTCACAGGAGAAAGTTTTTTATCTCTTTTCAGACAGTCTGTCTACAAATACCATCCTGCGGTAAGTGAAGTTGCAAGTACATTTGTCTGAAACTACGTAATGGCAGTTTCATTTAAAATAGTATATTTTGCTTAGATTCACTATTATTACTACCTAGTTGGAAGAGTCCTCCTCTGCAGAGGACAGAGAACTTTAATTTCAGTCAATACATGTGCATCATTTGAAATCAATATCTATAGAAGATATATTAAGCTTCACTTGAAAAATGCCAGTAAATAGAGCTGAAGTATCAGATTATTTTTTTTTATATTCATGAAATAGGAATAGTTATTGTCAAGAAAAGCAATCCATTAAATGAATCCCTGATTTGTCTAGTAGCTGGAAATATTTAATCTTTAGAGCATGGGAAATCTATAAAAGCTGCAAAGCCAACAATATACACTGACCACAGAAATTCATTATTTTTAGTAAGACAGCTATTCCACAAACTCAGCAGCCTCCATATAAGCATCCCAGTCCACTTTACAAACACAAATTAAAGTCGAGCTTGAGATGTTTATGATGTCCCTAAACTGTGTTCTAAAATAGGAGATAAAGTAACTGGTGATGAAAAACTAATGATCCCTAGTTTTGAAATGGCCCATGTGTAGTGCTTGAATTTCTTGGGGGTGGGTGGCATCCTCTAACTTTAGACTATTAGTTTTGCTTTTCCTCATGTTTTTTGACAAAAACATTGTGCTGGTGACAATAGTGCTGGTGACAGCGGCAGGGAGAGAACATAAGCCAGGAGCTACTGCTGTTGTTACTCATCCTCTCAACAATATAGTCCTAAATCCACCAGTCAGTATAGAAGCTTCTCTACAGTAGGACTTTCCTCATTTCTCTGGTGGAGTTGCATTACAAATATTTTTACCAACAACAGAGAGAGAGAAAGGAGTGAGATTGCTCTTTTAGTTTCTATAAGTAATCAGCTGTCAAGTGCTACTGATACTGCTTCACCAAAGGCAACTGAGCAGCACTTAGCCAGCATTATGAAATACCATTCTCAAGAAAGACACTACATATACACTCACAGCTCTAAACAGTTTTAGGGCTCTCTTCACCCTAAAAGGGCTGCAGTGCTGATTGCTAGGGAAGCCTTTAGAGTGGCTGAAGCACGAGGACTGAGCTCTTGCATCTAAATGAGTTATTCTGTAGCAGCAATATCAGCTAAATATAAGCACTCAGTGAGCAAGAGGACAAAGTGTGGGTAAGACAAGCTCTTGTCTTCTGCACAGTGCTAAACCTGATTCGTTCTGGGAAAAGAGCCAGTATTTCCAATTGCGCCTACCTGCAGTAAGTACTCGAATTTGTGAGTTGCTGAGCAAGCACAGCTGCCTCTGAGTCACCAAGACAAAGAGTGCTTAGCACCCCAGAAAATCAAGACCTAGATTGCTTTTAACAAGGGCAGAGTACTAGCAGTTTCTATTGGTTTTACTGGGAGAACCCTTAAGAAACCATAAAATCATGAGTAAAAAATGGAAAAGGACATATCCTGTCCCTCCTCAGAAGCACCTAAATCTGCAGCATGCACTCATACTTCAGTCACGGCATGATTTTCACAGACACTAGGGAAATGCTTACTGTCCAAGTCTGCAATACTGTACTAAAATCTCCAAAGATCAGATATTTCATATTGAAATCCAGTATCAGTGACCAGATTTGAAAGGTTGGGTCTTTCAATTTCATCACTACAATTATATCAATGTCCCATAAAGAACATTTTACTTTAATTTACTTTAAAGAATTCTCTCCTGAAGTCTTCACTATCAACCTCATGAAGAACACTATGACTGACTGCTAGAAACAGCCACAGGAGATAGTTAGTACCCTAAGTAAGTGAATGTCTGACAAGTTTCTAGAGTCACAGTCTTGTCTTCACATCTGGATCTAAGCACTACCACAGGTGAATTTCAGAGTTGGAAATAAACATATTCATAAATAGAGAGAAAAAGAGGTAAAAGCTGACCACTACTTATCACCTTGGGGTTTTGACTGAACAGAACTAGGCTCAGGTTACAGGTAGGTACACATACAATGGGCTCCTCCTGATTTTACTAATTCCTTGCAATGGCTTTATAAATACTATATATTTTCCTAAAGGAGGGATATCACAAAATAACTCACATCTCATGTAATTGACTAAATTTTAGGTCATGAGTTTAAGCAGACTATAGATTCACAGGTTTTTCAAAAAAATTCATATACCTTCTGTTAGTTTGTGCTGTACTGTGGACCTGGTCTCAGCAGATAACCACTTCTCAGATAAATATTTATTGCTATAATATGCATTTTAATTGATTAGGCACCACACAGTACCAAGAAGTTATGACTTAATGAATAAATTCAATTTTTCCTCAAAAATCAACTAAATACAGGGACATCTTCCTGTTATTATTAGTGGTACATTTTTCTTTCAATAACAGCTTTATGCATAAAAACTGTCTGCCACCAACTTGAGTTCTGGCTACATGACCCTCATACAGGTGAACTACATATTAATGGGATTGTTTATGAGAAATGCAAAACTTCATCAGTCAAAACATTTAAAAGAAATATTTGGAGAACCTGCTGCACTAGAACTGTCTGCCTTTGTAGGTAGGAGGCAGGTAAAAACTGATGAGACCCATTCATTCAGCTCTTGCTCACATGCAAGGGTGAAGAAAAACATGGCCAAAAAAAAGTCATTCCTCAGAAGCACCCAAAATTCCAACACTGAAAGCGTATGACAAATGCCTTGAAAGGAAAATGGAATGAGCTCCTTACTCCCTCGCTGCAGAGGTAATTGAACATACCATGTGAAAACAGGCACTGAAATAGCCATTATTAACTCTGTATTTTAAAACCTGTGAAAAATAATGCGACAGCCTTATTCTACTTATGTCAAAGACAAATGTTTGAGCTAGTTCATATCATTTGATCCTCTCTGACATGCATATATTGATACAGATCACAGCAAAAGCAGCATTATGCATGTCTGTATTATATCTCCCTTCTTGCTGCTTATAATGCTCTTCAATGTGGCCAGAGTTTTCTCTTTATAAAAAGCATTACGCAATTAGAACAGACTTGGTTTAGAGTAATAAAAGCCATTTTTAATGACAAAAAAAATGCTTTTACTCCCTGCACTCTTTATTTCTATAAATGTCAAATATCCAACACTTTACACAAGATCTCAAGCTCAAGGAGAAGAGGAAGAGTGCAAGAAAGCTAATCTGAAAGGGCTGTAGTATTACTCTGCTACTGACTTTACTTAATTCAATGTATAGCATAGCATCAAGGCCAGAGCCAGCCAAAATTTAAATGCTAAACAGTCACAGCACATCTATGTGAATAAAATTGTAACATAGATGTTGCAATTCAGTCAGTGTCTTTTTGAAGGCTGAATGAAGGTTTTTCTAAGGGCAGCCCTATAATTAACATCTAGCTTCCAATTTGTTTTCTCCCTGATTCATTGAACCATTGACTTAGAAACAGGGACAAATTTAATCTTAGAATCCCACTTTCAAAAAAATCTTTACATTCTAGCCAGTCAGTTTTGAGTGCAGTGTTGCTGCAGGTCATTCAGGAGTTCCATACAGGTTCGGCTTCACTCCATGAAAAATCAAAACAAAACAAAAAAAACCCAAACTAGTTAGAATAGGTTGGGGCTTTTTCCATTATGGCTGGTACATCCTCAACTATTTTATCTATGGAGAAATTTCAGAGCTGCACTGTCAGTATTTTCATGATGTGTTCATATAAGATATTCCTTCCCTGGACTGTGACAGGCATTGTGCTACAGAGTGCAGGTTTAGAAAAAAACAACAAAAAACAAACAAAAAATAAAGAGAAAGCAGAATCTGTTAATTTGTTTTACTATTTAAATAAAAGTGTTTTTCCTTACTGTATCCCAGAAGGAAAGCAGCCATCCAGTCAAACAAATACACATCAAGTCACTGTTCTCTAGGAAATAACACCCTTCGCTCCTGAAGAAACATACCGAGTACTTTGCTATTGGCTTTTAAGCTTTCTAGCCACTGACCATCAAATTCTTCAAATGCTGAACTCTGAGATGAGGGCTCATAAACTTTTCGACTGCTTTTGGACCTGTGTTTAGACTTCTCTGAATCCACCACCTTATTTACATTTGGTATTGGCCTTTCACCTGTCTCCACAATTTGCTTTCTCAGCTATGAGGGGCAGTTAACTCTACAAGAATATCAAATGCTGAGTTATCTCCATTTCACAAGCCATTCAGATGGAAAAAAGCATTACATTCACCTTGTAGATAAAAAGCCCGTGGCAGAGGTTAAGGACAAACTTTTCAAAGTGTGCTTTCCTAGTTCTAGGATTCCAACAGAAGAGCACCAGCAGCTCAGCACACATGAAAAGTAAAGCCTGCAGTTGAAATTACAAGTGCTTGGACACCTCGAGTCCGGTTCATAAAAACACAGAGTTGCAAATGAGAGGTTATTTATGATCTTTCTCTCCCACAGGCTTAACAAGTTTGCTCAGACACAAGTCAAGAATGGAAACCAGAACTTCAGATGTTCATTACCATGTTTTTACACCAAACCACCAGGACGACAAAGGCAGACAGCATCCACGGAAATGCCCACAGCAGGATGTAAAACTTAGGTAAAGAATCTATTTTAGTTCCTTGCAAAGCTGCTATATTCAGGAAAGGTGAGACACACATGGCTACACTGTTTCCTCCTGAGCTGTTTGGTGATACCACCTGGCAGAAGCCAGTGATACCACTGGGCAGAACCCCTGAGGGTTGCTTTAACTTGTGCTAAGATCCAGCATGCCCTTTTGCCAGACCAAAGTTTTTGAGAGTACCTTATTGCAGCTACCTTCTGACTCAATTCCTGAGTGGCATTTAACTTCATGTCAGCATATAACTCAAAACCATAACCCCACCTCTTTGCTTTTTTTTTTTTTTCCAGGTTAAGCAAAAAACCATATTGCACTAAAAACGCAGATCTTCCTCTCCCATCTTGCTGCCTCTGTTCCATCTCAGGGGGTAACTGAACATAAAAGGCAAGCAACAGGGTTACAGATTTTCTCCTTTGCCTTGCAAAGATTAAAATACTTCAGAAATTTCCTAATTCCAGTTTTCTGCCCAATTTTAGTCACACGCTATTTACATGCCAGATGGGTTTTCCCCAAGCTCTCACATCACTAAGAAAACTGCAGCATTTTTTGCTAATTTATCACTGCATTAAAATATAAGTGAACCATAGATAGATGAAATGAATTATAGGTATACCTCCCATACATTCTGTACATCATGCTAAGCAAAAGCTGTGTTGTGTTAACTGTCAAGCTGAGAAATAGCTGACATTTGTTATTTTAATTAATAGTTTACTTTGCTGAAATAAGCTTCTATGAAAAGCTAAGACTTTTATTAAATCTTCACTACAGCATTATTTTCACAGATTGGGAGGCAAAACCTAATTTTCAAACCGCTTTGCCCTACAAGGTCACCACCAACAGCTTGAATGCACATGTCAAGGAGACATCTGCCTCAGCGATACCAATCTATGTTAAATGTGCATTATTTCAAAAATTTAAGATACTTTTCACTGAAAAACAAAAACAAACAAACAAAACCCACCAAACCCAAACTCTAAATTATTCCATAATTATGTAGTTTTTCACTGGTAGTAAAGATTTTTATCCCCTGATGATTTTTTTCAGTATTTTGTAACTGCCACTCTGAATTCCTAGCCCTCAGCATTTGCTCTAGAAATCACAGTAAAGAATAGCCATGGATAAATTCAGACAGACAAGCTGTCTATCACTGATGTAAATCATTGTACAATTACACAGTAAGTTTATACATTTTCTTTGCTCTAATATTTTGAAGTCATTGATGAGACCAGAGAATTTCTCATTTCTCTTTTCTACGAGAAGAACAATCTTCTTTTCAGCTAAGCAAATTTATTTTGTTTCAAACAATGCAAGTATGCTTGGCAAAAGAGAAAACTTCTTGATACACTGACCCAGTGATTCTCTGGATGCCGTTCTTAAGTTAACAGATTCACAGGCTGTACTGCCACTGATTTCAAAAGAGTGTAAAGAAGACACAATGTTCTGGGGAGCCAGACCTTTTGTTCTGATTCTTGAGCTGCTTGAAGACTGTAAAGCAGGATATTCGTAAAAACAGCACAATCTTTCTTGGTTTTTTGTTTGTTTGGGGTTTTTTTTATATGAGCATATGAAGATCAATACATAAATTGATTTCTATGAATTATATTTCACTTAACTTTTTTTTATTGAGGTCTAGCCTTACAATGAGAAAAAAAATAAGGTTTTGGGATTGATCTGTTGCTTCATATTAATGGAAAGATTCCCATTGACTTCAAGCTCTCAGTGCTAGAAATAACAAGCCTGAATGTTTATGACTATGTAGTATAACTGCAGGCAGGTAGCTTGCTCTGCCTTCACTCTGAAGTGATTAAAAGTTCCATTGTCAAGACTAAAATAGACCTGGAGGTTTTTTTTATTTGTTGGAATATATATATTATGCTTTGAATTTTAGAAGATGGAAAGTGCTGTTCATCTACTTAGATATTTTTGTTTTATTTTTTGAGGGAAGGAGGAATCTTTTCACAGCTCTAAAGGGTGCTAGTAAAGCTGTTACAGCCAACTTTGGTCTTAATGATCCAAGAGCAGCACAGGTTACAGAGAAAAAGAAAATAATTATTAGAACAATACTGGAAAAATGGACAGGGTTTTGAACAACATTTCATCAGGGCATGTGCATAAAAGAAAGAAATATGTATGTTTCCTTGAACAGATTCCCCTACAGGCATATGCAAAGGATTGTTTCTTTCATGCTTTCCCTCATGGGCAATGAATTCTACTAATCCTGTGTGTTCTCATCTCCCGTGGTCCTCAGGATTTCATCACTGACCCAATGGGACCACTCAGCAGCTATCAGCAGCCAGGACTGGGACATCTATTACATCTGTGTTTACACTTTCTTGCTTACGCCCATCTCTCTTTTCACATTCCATAAAAACAACTTTCAAAATCCTCTAAGTAACAAAATGCTTGGTTTCATAATGCACCTTTCAATGAATAGGTTTTTTGCAACAGGTATTACCTGATTGCCAGTTCTGGGGGGATTCTGGGTTTAAGGAGCACTCCAGATGTTGCAAATTGCATGGCTGACCTGGAACTGCGTGGCTCCATGTAGCTTTTGCAGCCATCCCCATTGCACACACTCATGGATGAACTGCACTGGTGACAGGCCTGATTTTGTTTCTGCAGGAGTCAGCTATACTGTTCTGCCTCAAGCCTGAACCTGCTGCAGCTGAACTGAGTATTCACTGAGCCCAAGGCCATAACCTGCTGCTGCCTTCGTTTTTTATTTGATAACTGCCTGATGCCACCTGCCTACCTCACATGATACAGCAATTGGGACCAGATCCTCTCCACCACACAAAAAGCTGGAAATAAATGTCCCTCCCGGTGTGTTTATAATTCCACTGATAGTACAGGAAGATGCTTCTGTTCCAAACTGAAGAACTGCCGGCTCAAAGGGAGGGCAATGCATTTTTCTAATTAGTTCCTATAATCTACATTCTACTATCTCCCACAAATACCACTTACTATAATCTAAATAATTGAAAAAACATGATACTTTTTTTTTTACAAGAATAAGTCAGGATTCTTTTATATTAACAATGCCAAATGATGTTTTATTTTAACTTCTACATTATATTAAAGTATTATTACAACTTACACACAAACACTGCATTGCTCTGTTTATTCATAGATAGTATTAAAAAGTAAAAATAGAAATAATAATGAAATTATAAAGATAAAATTGAAATTTCAGTTGCTTGTAGCAACTATGGATCTAAATTTGCAGTCTGGTATGGGGTTTAAATAAATACGAGGAATAAAAAGAGTTCATAACTTCAGACTTCAGTCTTTTATCTCTGGCCAGTGAAAAACAATATATATATTTATTGCCTATTAACATCTGCCAACAACAAAACAAGATGATATCAATAATTTTTATAAGGTATATAAAGATATTTATTGAAGTTGTGTCATTTTGTATCTTTTGGAAGTTCATTTTCAGTTCTTGGCAGTATATGAAAATTCAAACTATAACATCATTGCTTAGTGATAATCCTGGATACTGGGAAACAAATATTACAAACCAGTGCTAAAGGAAAATATAAGCCTAATAGCAAATAATTCTGACATTTGCTTTTAACTGATTTTTTGTACAATTGCTATGTACTTTCCAATAGGATAAAAGGCAATATGCAACATAGAATCTCTTTAATATAGAAAGGCAATCATTTTTTAAGCTTTCCTAAGAGGCAGCAGAGTGGTAACCAGCACATACATAGGTACAAAGTAGATCTTTGCAAGATAACATTCAAACTGAGTGCAGGGAAACAAGCAGCACTTGAATGGTTAATCTCATGTATTTTTAAAGAAAAAATATTTACTGGTTTCGTTTTCTTCACTTCCATCATCAATAATGCAACTCTGCTTTGTTTACATATTCCCTACAAGTCACCTGGGCTTTATTCTCCTTCCCGTCTCCTCTCCATCCTACATTTCTATGCTCATTTGTTTTGAGAAAAAAACCAAAAAAAACCCAAAAAACAACCCAAAAACTCCACAACATAATATTAGGATCTTTTACAGCTGAGAACTATTAGGATGAAATGTAGCAGATATTAAACATAGGGAAGTTGTTAAAAATGTGCTAACACAAGTGAAATCCAAAAAAACCTGAGGTGTGTGAGAGGCATATAAAATTTCTTTATGCATGTCCTTCAAAAAAGTTTAATACATAGTCAGGTCACATTATTGCACATCAAATTCTCTAGGTCTCTAGCTGCCAGTAGCAATTATCTGTAAGAGAACATATTTTCCCTCATGACTAGCTATCGGGAATTTTTGAGTATACCTAAGCATAGCCTTGAGCAAAACTCCTACGGGGCATATTTGGAATGGAGTATTTCATTTGGATGAAATATTAAGGTTTCTGTGCAATATGTCTATCTATATATTTATACATCTGTTTCAACATATTGATCTGTTTATCTGTTTACTTTAATTACATGAAATAGTTGTATTAAAATGTAAATAGTTCTGAATCTATACATTTCTGTGCAGAGTTTTAAGAAGTGCAGTTTCCTGGTTCCCGAGGCTGCTGCCTGTAACAAGGTATCCCACAGCGATGGCTCCCCCCTGCAGCCCCAGCCCTGCAGCGCTGCTGCGGGTGGAGCCCAGGGCCAGGCTCGGGGGCTGCATCGCTGCACCCCTCACCCGGGGCCAACCCCCCTCGCTCTGTACCAGCTAAGGGCAACGGGACATGCGAGTGACTGTCACCGCCTGACTGATGATCAGCCATGCAACGGGCGGGAGGGAACAAAAAACCCAAGGGTGGAGCCTCTAAGGAAAAGCAGCAAGTACCATCACTGCGGGGGAAGATAAAGTCCTATAACTGATCATCTTTTGAAATGCATGAGGCAATCCAGCTTGCTAGAGGACTTGAAACAGTGCCTGCTGTGGTGGTTTACAAACCTCTGCATGCCATAGGGTCAAGTTTGCTACCACAGGTTTTCAAGCAAGTTTCCAGTTCAACAGTGCTTGAGATGGAAGGGTATTTTGAAGTTTTCTAGAAACACAGTGCCTATAAAAAGGACAGGAAAAGAAAACAGTATAGTTGGATAATAATGGTCCCACAGCATACAACAAACACTGGACTTTGCTAATCAGAAACACAATGCAAATTTGTAGTAAACTTCCTAATGAATGAGACTAATTTAATTTCTATCTTGTGAACACAGGTGCAACCACCTGCTTTCAAATGAGATTATGCTGGTTTCATTTTGATAGGGACTGGGTCTCATCTGTACATTAACTAAGAACAATTACTTGGTGTCATACCACACCCTCCGAGGTCTACAATAATCTTTCCAGTTATTTTAGAGACAGGTAGATCAAATCCTTTACATTTATACATTATGCACATGTGTTTATTGTATAACCACCTTTAAATGTATGACAATATAGCTGTAAAAATTAAGAGATTATTACTTAGAGAGCAAACTTTATGAGGAGACTAGTGATTTTTTTTTTAAATTTCTAACTGCAATAGACAATCAGTAATTTTCATCAGCACAGTAGTTTGAATAAATAGCTTTTGCATGCATTTCTAGTACTGCAAAAGAAAACAGCGTTGCAGCTTTGACAAATGAAATAATCTGTGAGTCCTTATAGCCCTGGTAGAACAAGAGTTGATAATTTCTAGCTTTCAAATGACCATGAAATTTATTAAGAAGCAAAAAAGCATAAATTCACATGTCTCCTCTTAATAATACATTCACAGTCTTAAATGGTAGTTCTTCCTTCCTGGATTTTTCCAAATCTATCCTGTTTATCTGATTGGATTTCTGTCCCATCTTTCCACATATTAGAGCTAATTAGTACCCCCTGATGAGAAACAGTCCACCGATGGAAAAAGCAGTTGGATAAGATCTACATTAACAAATGTAGTTCATTTAATATCATTTGTACTGCTGCATTATTAATAATACATAATTACCCTATGCAGGCTGCAAGGGGGAAGAATAAAATCATTCATTAATTTCTTGGCCTTTACAAAAGGAATAGTATATTTGCTAGGGGGAAAAAAAAAGTATTGGATTTACAGACCGCCATTCATCAGTTTTGCATTTAGCACTCAAATTTTAACTTTTTTGCACGAAAAGTACTGCTATATTTAAATGAGATCCTTACACTAGCTGAAGATACAGTGTGCCATACTGCCACTGGAACTCTGAGCTGTTATTCTGAAAGCACTGAACAAAGCAGCACGACAGCTGACTATCTGAAAGTTGAGATTTCCAGACAGCTACCAATTGATGTTTTCAATGCACACAAATTCCAGGCCAAAGAAACATATAGAATTTCTCACGACCTACACTGGGTGATATTTGTTGTATAATTACTTATCTAATAATCTTAATCAATTTTTTTTTCATTTCGATATATAAATTACTCCAGACTTCACATACTGCAGGAAGCAAAACCAGACCTCTTATTTTTGTCCTCCCCCTTTAATCCAAATCAGCACATTAACATTTTACAGCAGTTACAGAACGGTGAAGAGCCTGCCTGTTAAATTGCAGGCCAAAAGTACCGTTTAGTATATAGGATAAATTCACCCAAACATGAGACAAAATCTGTTGTTCTCACTCCAGTAATAGCCTCAGTGTTGCTATTTGTGTTTTGAATGAAGAACTGGTATTTTTTATTTTTTGACCGTTGCTGTAACGTTACCAGACATACCAAGCTATTCTGCTTAATGACCCCTTCTAGAGCACTCATGTCCTTTAAGAAAAAAAATAAAGAGAGGGTGAGTGCACACATGCTAAAACCCAGAACTATGTAGAACTATGCCTATGTTTTCCCTGGAAGCAAGAGCCTGGTTGCCTACTAATGCTGTGAGTAATAAACTTGCCTGCATTTATTGGAGGAAGAAGGTTCACGTCTCTAAAGCACTTTCCCTCTGACCAGGAGTGGGAGACATGAGGTAGGGACACACCAAGCATCTGACACCTTTTTCCAGGATTCTGGATCACAATCTGACTTGCTCTCAGAAATGCTTAGCTCAGCTGAGACAGTACCTCACACATTTTGGGAAGTATTTCCTAGTACTTTATATACTTTCTACAATGGATTATGATTTAAAGAGACAATTTAGCTGTGTCAAAGTAATCTTCTATAGGATACCGTGTTCATATTTAGGAAGGGCTACAAGTCTGAATGCACTGCTGGAGTTTCTAGATGGGAAGGGCAGTGTCCAGGTTCGGACACAACCGGGACCTAGCAGCTCGCCAAGGTTCACCTCAGGAACATAAATGAAAATACAAAAAATGACCAATGAATCAAAACACAGCAGTATGCTAGCACTGAGACCAAGTGAGTAAGAAGAAAATATTACAAGAAAAAGATTAATTAGTAAAGGTAACAGGTGAGAGAACCTTGAAATGAAGATGGAGGTATAAAAAAGTGAGAAAACATTTTTTTAAAAAAAAATCAAATAAAAGTTATGTATGTGAAGGACAAGAATATTAGCTATAAAACAAAACTCCATTTAAAAAAAGGCAAGAAAGAGAACAGTAAAATGAATGCACAAGGCAGAAAGCAGAGTGTGACAGGTATCACTAAAACCAGAGATTTTCCCAGTACAAGACAGGCTGAATAATGGGTTGAGTTCAGAAGGCAGAGCTGAGCTTATCTTGAGGAGAGGGGGAAAAAATCTCATTCTATAAGAACAGAATTAACGTGCCAGCATGACGGAATAGATGGGAGAAAAGCCCAGCTCAACTAAAGATGATCAGTGGGAAAAAAGCAGAGTACAGCGAAAAGCTGCTTCTCCCACTCAGTTAACCACAGAGAACAGCAGTCGCTGGGTCTGCACTACTGTAGCGGAGGGCAAAATTTGCATTCAAGTTGTTAAACGTTACAGATTATTTAGCAGAATGCTTAGAAGGAACACAATGCCAAGCAAAAGGTTACAATGAGGCTGCCTTTTAAAGTGATGACCTAACAGTGGACACAAGGTCACCTGAAACCGTCTCTATCATGTGCTACAAACCTCAGGGAAGAAAAACCTCTTCTGTTTTATTATAGCAGAAGGAATTGTGGGGATCATGCTTTACACTGAGAAGTCAGGACACAGATCTCCTCAGGTCCCCAGCTGGAAATGACACATGCAGAAGAGAAGATCATGTAGCAACAGCAAGGAGTCAGATCCATCTGGACCCTGCAGAAGTTACACAGCCAAAATTACAAGGCTTAGAGACAAACTTAAAGTCAACAGTCTTCTGTCTGACAGTGCTGAGGAGGGAGAACTAACCCACCTTCTGGAGGTACTGCAGGCCCCTGAGATACCTGCGTTCTTTTCAAGTCTCCTCCACTACTCCCCTGGAAAAAAACAAACCCAAAAAGCCCCCAAAGCCCCTTACTTACCCAACAGAGAGACATCCAGTAACAAGACTGTGCCAGAAACTAGAAAATCCTTTTAAAGGACAAAGATATATTTCCAAAAGATGAAATCCATTCAACCAGAGTAACAGAGATTAACTCGAAATTTGGAGTATAAAATGCATTCCAGAAAGGTCTGAAGTGTTTGAAATCAAATATTTTTTTGGCTGACTTCTCAAACTACTTATGTTAATTCTACAAGTGTGAGCAATACTAAAGGTTTCAAGTGGCTATTAAGTGTTTTAGAGTAAATAATCTTAACTAACACATGATAAGACAGGACTTGTTCAGATTACTGTGTGTATTGTAATGGTCATTTTTTTCCTCCTAAGAATTAAAATATTAAGACATGTTCCTCATCTGTTTCATACAAAGCTACACAGTGTGTCTATAACTCCACTTTAAATTAATGAAACCGTATGGCCTCAAACCTCCAAATTAAGAATACTCAACATGCAATGCATATGAATTCTGAATTATTTGAATACCATTATCTGATGAATATAACAAATGAAAAAGTTATATTTTATTAAATAATGTAGGAAACAGTGGTGCATCCTTAATTTTGAGAAGTCACAAAATGCCATTACTTCCCAAGTATTTTCTCAAAATGTATTAAATTGAATATACTCTATATATGTTCAATATAAATAATATATATTTAAATTTCTAAAAACAATATACTTCTATATAAATAATGCAATTCTAAAGGACCAGAACAGACTTCTAATCCATTTTAATCCATACAATACAACTGAATTCAAGGTTAATAGTAACTTTATCCTAAGTAGTGTTTGCTGCCAACAGGTCCTAGTTTCACTGTATTCACTACAGGATGCCACACTGAAGATATATTACAATATAAAATAGATGGTAACATAGAAAAAGCTAGAAAACAAGACAACTAACATAACATGAAGGAAAACCAACAAACAACAATAGACATTAACTTGACAATCAGTCCGAATCCCCTCAATATAAATGTCCCACAACTAATCCATCAGGATTCACTGATTTAAGTAAAAGCCATGAGAAGAGGGGCCAGACATTACCATCACTGATGTAAACTGTTTGCTTATAACAAGCAGAGCTTCCAGGCAGCAGAGGCTTGTTTTCCTCCCTGGCAGAAAAAGAGATCTCCAACCTAGCTGTGTATTCCTCCCCACTTTCTTCCAAGGGTTGGAGACTTTCATTCTGCTGAACCCAGTTGCTGTAAATGATGATCAGGAATTCTTGGAGAGAACTCACAGGATACATTTAGAGACGCTGAATGTGTCTTATCTTCATCTACTTGATTCCAGAAGAATATTCAAAGGATAAGACTTCAAAATTATTCTCTACTTCCTAATGATCAGAGATGCTTTGTAAGCAATTCAGGGCATGAAAAAAAAAAAGATATTAGCACAATCCAGGAGTTTTCTCCACCTCCCTTAACCAAGAAAAGATGGAAAGAGAAAGCCAGAATTCATTCAGCATTTTGTCATTCCCTCACTCTTCTCCTCATCATGGTCTGTGCTGAATGGCTTGTAGTTTTTTGGTGAGTTTTAAGATTTCTACAACATTTAGGTTCAGACAGGTTGTGTGAAGCTGAGGAACACACATCACATTGCAGCTTATGATTCAGAAGCTCTTGAAAAACTGTGTATGTACCTTTCTACAAGCAATATATTAGCATCCAGAGCTTGACAAAGGAAGCTTTAATAAATAAACATTAAACATAAGCTCCATTACATGAGTAATAACTCTTCCGTACTTCTCCTTCAGGTAAGGCTAAGCACTGTAGTCCATCCCACCTCATTGCTCAGCCTTTGCTTCTATGTCAAAAGCCCTAGGTTGACCACAGCCATTGCTAGCACAGCTGTATTGATCAGTTTTTTTGGCAATCTACACTGACCTCTCAGTAGTAACTATACTACAGCCCTGTGTGCCAATAAACTACACCCTCTGCTAAGTAAGAAGAATAATTTGTTTCCTTGATTACAACTGTTGTCAGCAATATACACCAGCAGTAACACACTGGTGAAGACACTGCTGGCAGTAATGTAGCAAAACACCCCACATGGATATGTATAGTATGGATTTGCTGACCCCACAGACCAGGTCTTTGAGCTATCAACCATAAGCCTATGCAACAAGTTTTTTCATTTTCCCTTCACTGAGATACTAATTCCTGTATTTGCTGACTGAAAATGCTTTACACCTGAGTTGTTTTTTTCTCTACAACTAGACAGAATACAAGGAATGCAAGACCTAAAATTGCATTAATGAAATTGAGTCCCCTAATACACACTCCAAAGCAGTCACACCAACTTGAAGCTTTTGTACATTTGGTCACATTTTTTAATTCATGCATTAGCTAACTGGGATAACAGTATGCTCTTGAAGAGAATGCTTTAATGCTCTTGAAGAGAAAACTTACTTTTTACTCAAGATTTTTTAAAACTGTCACATAACTGAAACATAAGTGAGATTTCGCTGATCCATTTTCCCTTCCTCCCCACCAAACACAGTGCTTTGCACTCCATCTGCCTCCAGCAGTTCTGTGCTCCTCCTCTCCTGGCTCATCACCACCTGTGAACAGCAGCTTCCTACCAGCTACAGCTTCAGACCAGAGGCTGATCATTCTATCCTACTAAAATACAGTATCATTTCAACAGGCAAACTATTACACAGAAATGTGTAAAATGTAGGAAAATTTTTTTTATAGAGAAGGAGGCCAAAAAATCAGTAACGTTTACATATAATGAAAATATTTCAACAAGTGAAGCATAACAATGCAATATTAAGTCTAATATTGCTGACATTTCACAGATCTTGTTAGAAACTAGGGAGCAGGCTTTATTTGAACCTCGTTGCCCTTATATTAGATTTCTTTTTTAGAATTAATTTATTTCCTTGTAGTTCTCATTATGTTTTTATTGCATTCACAGAATAGTGGAGCATTTCTCTAACTAATTTAACACCTGTAAATTCCCATAGCTGCTAATGAAAGACTGTGTAGACGACGAGATAAATTTCTAATTCATATTTCAAAGGTTGTAAGTTCAAATCCTATTAAGGTTGTACTTATTAATGTTTCTATTAACTCTTTTCCATCTCTGAAGCTATAGATTGAATTAATACTTTCAGTTTTTCTAGAGAAAGAAAACACATCATCTCTGTCACACCAAGAGGGGACAAGGAAGGAGAAGGAAACAAACTTAGTAAAAGCACAGTTCAGTGTAATGTCTGAGCTTTTCAAAGGGATAATGCCATTCATGCAATGAAATGCAAAAACGAATGAACTACACATCTTGAATCCTTCAAGTAGAAATAAATTCTGGTGTATATGACACAGAGAAAACCCATAGTTTTTTCCATATAGTGCAACTGCATTGACTGAAGCTCTGGCTTCCATTCCTGTCTTTCTAATGCACTTTTCTTTACAACATTTATCATTTAATCTCCCACTGCCTCAGTTTATTCATCTGTAAAATGGATGGAATACTTATTGACCTCCTAGTTTAATAATCCTTAATCCTTTGCACATCTATAGCTATTTCCATTAGAATTTTAAAGCTAATAAATTAAATGCAACTCCAACGGGATTTAGTCAGATTTAATTCATTAGTTATGAAATTCTTAATGGAACAGCCATAGATGTTCAAAGGATTAATTACTGCTAAAAAACAAGCACTTGTAAAACTATTTAGCTATATCAAAAAGAATGTATCTCTGGAAATAACCCTGCCCAATGAGAGCAGGAGTTAAGCAACCTCTAGTATTGCCCTTGACTGACAACTTTAAATGCCGCAGCATTCTGGAACAATGCTCTAATTTATGCTGATCCAGTATCTACATCTGCCACCAGAAATAATTATGCAAAAGGTTTCAGGATTATTTTTTTTATAATACATTGTTTTGCATATTAGATAACATCTGAGAAGCTGTATTTTGCACAGCCATTAAAGAAAATAATGAGTGGTGTACAAATACGCAATACTTGATTAGCAAGCAGTATGCTAGCTTCTCTTCTCATTTCTCAAATGGTAATTACTTTTTTCAAAAACATAATTTTCTCAGAGTAGCATCGTGTTCTCCCCCTGTATTTGCAATTTACAAGTGTTCACTGCACTCTAACATTGACCTCCAGGTCACAAGGTTAAAAAAGTGGGTTGTTATCTTCATTCATTTCTTCAGTTTATTTTGCTTCTCAATCACTTCTTAACGAGCTTATAGCATGTATTTCCAATTAATGCACAACAACATTCCATTGAAATTAGGAAGAACCCATTTGGACCCACAAATCTATACCTATAATTTACCTGGGTTGAAAAATCCCACCAAAAAATCCATAAACAGCACTTACATGAATTTTTGAGCCAGAAAAAGTGAACGTACGAGAGTCAGAAACACCTTAATTTATCTCATAATTTAAAATGCAGCTTGTTCCCTCATTTGGCTTTCTCCGAATCAGTGTAAAACTGCTCAGACACATTAGGCTGCAGTTCAGAGACAAAAATTACTATTTTCCCCACTTATACTATGATAGCACGAGTCACCAAAAATCCCAAGGCACACAGTCTGTGGTGGAAAGGCTTGTGAGCAGTACACAATAACTGACAGTACACATGTCCTGTTTCACAGGAGCCACCATACAAAGTCAGAAACATTTTGACCAACTACTTGCATTAATTTGAGCCCTGCTTTACACTGTGTCTCATGTTGGGGCCACATTTATACCCTTATCTCAATGACAGCTGCAGACTGTAGCTTCCCTGCCAGAATTTGCTTTCAAAAAGACTGACAAGGTCCTCTGCTCCATTTTTGGAAAAAAAAATATAAATACATATATATATATGAGGATCATGCTGTTGTTATTTTCAAAGCTCTAAAAACTCTACAGCCATAAGGGAGACAGAGCTGTCTACCTGCTGTTGATCACAAACTCCACCACAAGGAGAAAGAAGATTGAGGCCTTGATGCAGACTGCCAGGTTTTACAGCGCAGGGAGCTGTCTTCAAAAGGCGGCTGTGGATAAATAAAAAGCTGGATACCAGGCTCTTCAGAGAGAGCATTACAATCAAGGTGCATGGGCTGAGGAGTCCCATCAACAGTATTTCTGCAAGAACAACCTGCCAAGAAAACTAGGGAGGCTCTGAAAAATGAGTGAATAGGGAATGGGAGAAAGAGTTTGTTTATCCATATGGTAACAACATTCACACTGCTCCTAGTAACATTCGAGATGTAGTAACGTACTTGAGAGAAAATCATTTTAAAATATATTGTCTCCAAATTCTTATGATTCATACTAGCTTATAAAATCCTTAGGGCCAAATACCACAGTCCCTCCTCAGCTCTCATTCAAGGAAAATCTGCTCGAAATCAATAGGAGTTCGCTTATATAAGGAAAAAGTGAAAACTAGGGATAAAATAGGGCTATGATTCACGGTACACATGAAAATAATTTCGGTTGTTTGCACATGCAGACTATACATCATAATAAAAAGATGCTGTCCCACTGATGACCTAGTTTCCAAAGTCTGTATGCAATTATTAATGAACTGAACACAAACTTCAGCACACGTGCAAAACCAAAGTGTATTACCTGGCCAACAGTTCACACATCTGAATTGCCTGATTCGTTCTGGTAAGTGCCCAGAAACCATCAGCCCCCTACACCATACACGCTCTCTTGTTCACTCAATCATGTGCAAGTATTTTGAGGAAAGACTATATGTAATTAGGATGGGGAATGTTCTACTTTTCTTATGGTGCCTCTGCATAAAAATAATAGTCCTATCCATTTTTTTTTTATTTTACCTCCTAGTAACGCAATCTGAGATTTATTTTGGAAGATTTAGGTGCTTCAGAATAATTCATCTCTCACAAAAAACATTACCATGACAAATATTTAGCTATTATGCAGGTCATGTTTAATTCATTTTACTAAGTAAGAACGTTATTAGTATAGACGCTTATGAAAATAAGTAGGATTGTTTTATTATTTGTAAATAATTTGTAGTGAAATTTTCCAAACAAACATGAAAAGGACAAAGACATTTAACAAAAGATGTAAATCAAACAAATTATTATCCATACTCTTTTCTTACTTTTTCTTTTCTAAAAAAGGGAGATGGAAAACTCTGTTCAGCATCAAAGACATTGATGCAGCTTTTGGGGTTTCCTGCATTAAATCATCTTTGTGAAGAGCAAGCCAGTGGTCCCCTGGATTTCAGCCAGCTCTACAATACTTCTCCCATTAAATTTTCCACTTCCTTAATTCATCTTAACTTACTCTTGTCACTGTTACCAGGTTCTTGGTTTTAGACTACAAAATGCAGATAATATAATACAATAAACCCAAACCGCCCAAATTTTAGTAGTGCGTGTACTAGTGCTTTTCCTCTTCAGTTACTCCCTTTTATTCTCTACTCCACCCCTTCATCATCATTTTCTGCTCAGCCACACCATTGCAAACTCCTTCCCACCCAACCACTTTCATACTTCTAATTCCCTTATGCTCTCAGCTTCTCTTACCAGCAGGTCTTTATCCCAAACTGTTTCATGATACTTAAGGCTCTCCTTCCCCTCTCTTCTACCATCTTGTCTCTTATCTGCTTTTTGGTTTTTTTTGCTTTTTACATCTCCATCACTCACTCATATTCAATATGGCACATTTAGGAATTTCTTTTTTTTCCCCTCCTTATCTTTCTTTCACAATACCTGTTCTCATTCCTGCACCCCAATCCCTCCCCTGCTGCAAAATTTCCTTATGAATTTTTCTCACCCTCTCTCTCCAAGATGTTTTCTGAAGACAAAGCAGGATTTCTCATCAGCTTCTTTACTGACACGTTAGTGCATCTCTCCCTCTTACTATGCAGCAGAACAGCCTGTGTGTGCATAATGTGGTGTATATTCCAGCAGATTGCAAGAATGGTGGGTGTTAAAATGCATATATGTGTGTGTATGTGCATGTGGTATGTGTGGGTGCACATTAGATACCAATTGCTACACTCCTAGACTCTATGAATGACCACAACATGCACCACAACTTCATCATTATTAAATTCTACTTTCAAATCATACTGTAAAAAAATTTGCCTTAAGCAAATTAAAGCAGATACAGAAGCTTGGTATGAAACAGGAGATGTCTCCGTCTGATATCTTTGAATCTGTTAGAGTCTGAACCCAAACCAGAACATGAGGACAGCAAAAGTGACAGGATGATTGTATTTTTAAATGTAAAAAGAAATAAATCAAAACAGTTGATTCTCACAATATGATATTCAAAGGAACAAGGGAGCTTGATACTGGACTGCAGAGGTTAGACAAGTAGCTGCCTGCAGACACAGGGCAGCTATATGCACAGGCAACAGAAATACACAGGAACAATGCAGACACCAGGTAAGAACAGAGGAGAAAAGAACAAGAATACACAGCTGAGGCAAGGATAAGCAGTAAATGTTGAAATCCTCTCCTGAAGCTGAATGAATCTCTAAACTGAGGAGCCCCCATGGGTGTGGTAATGTCATGCATTCTCTTTAGATGAACAAAATTTATTTTAAATATTTAACTCTTTCCTGGAACCAGAAGCTGAGATATAAGCACGCACATACAACTTAATTTGACAATTCCTAATGCACACCTATGAAAAAAAGTTTGTTCCACGAAGCAAATTGTAATGAGACAGGAATCACGCCATTTTCTAGATTCCTGAAGCTCATGTAGGAATTTCAAACAACACCCAAACCATCTCACTTTTACAAATGAAATATAAAATACTGGTATGTCTGTTTTTCAAAAAGCAATTTTTTATTCTTTTACACCTGCTGTTTTTCAGTACAGACTGATAACTCAGAGGTCACGCTCCTCTTCATGGATCAAGTCAATTGCATTTCATCCGAGTTACTAACAAGAGAGGCACTTGAGTGTTACCGCATCTCTTACAGAAGTACCTGGATGGTTCTCTACACATGTAAGAGGTTGTGTTTCCCATTCATTAAAAAGCAAGAGCATGCAGAAAATTTCTTATTTCAAATGTAGTAATAAAATGGGCTGCTACATCATGTATTAGCCCAGTAATAAGTTGTTAACCACTAGCCATGACTGGTGCTGAATTATCATTTTATGCTCCCCAAGATCTTGGTGAGTTCAATTCTCTGTGTATCTTGATTTGAAAAACAATAAAACATTCATCTTTTGAGTACTCAGATTTAGAGGTGAAAGGTCTATATTATGCAAACAGACTAAAAGAGCAAGAACAGTTTTACAGTTAAGATACACTCAAGTAAACTGATTATAATCTGCACCCAAAGTACAGGAAGAATCGTCTTGTCTCTCGTGTGTCTCATTTAGAAACATTTTTCTCTCTTTTCTATTTCTCTGTCTCCCCTCTTTCACAGAACAAAAAGAAGCAATGACACTCACTGCTGACACTCTTCAAGAAAGGTAATGTGATAACCAGAATTAAATATAAACACAAGACATTGCCAGAAGAATATCAGAGACTGGAATAATTTAATGAAATCATCTCACATTCACCTATTCCTCAGTTCTACAAACTGGAAATTCATGCTAAACTTTCCATATTGAAATAACAGGTCTTTGTTTCAAAAAGAAAAAAAAATTACATATAAATGTAAATACAAATCTCTCTTTTACAAGATCTATATATATAATAGTGCTAGTGTTTGGTGGCACTTTTTTTCATTACTGCAGCTATGTGCTGACTACGTTCAATTTAGTCCTGTCACCTTACTTCAGTTCCACAGACGCATAATTGTTATTACATTTTCATCAATACCTAATTTACTTTGAAAATATAACAATCTCTGTCCACCTCTAGATAGGAAATTGTTTTTGTTTCTTATCCACCATTGTTGCAATAATGAAATATCTCCAGAATTACTGTCAGATGTGTTGCTTTACTTTTTTTTTTTTGAAATTACATCATTACACAGTGCCCCATGACAACCAGATATGAAGAAAGAACAACTTTTCAGAAGCCACATTTCTCTATCAACACGAGCTTACAATTTTAATAGTGCCATCAGTCAGATGGACATAGAAGTGATTGTGTATTTCATAAAGTTCCAGAACTAGTCAGTCAGGAGTTATGTGTCACATCCATACAGGAAAAATACTGGAAATATAAATTATCCTTCTGTCTTCTGTAATGTATTTATACACTGACTGTATTGAGCAGCATATAATGAAGACACTTGTGGCTAACAGAACACTAGCATGCTCAGTATGTGGAAAATCAGGCAGAAAAGTGTATTTTTGTCATTTTCAGTAGTAAGGAGACACCTTCTTTTCACCTGCCAGTTTTGCCAATTTTGTCAGAGCTGAATAGCAGTTCAGGCCACTCAGCTGTGCCTCCTTCATTTCTTCAAGCCCTCAGCAATGTGTCACAGTTCAAGCAGATGCAGAGGGTGGACACAGGGCAACGAGCGCACGCAGCGGGAACTGGAATCGCTCAGTAATGTCGCTCCCACGGCCACTAAAAGTTACGGTGGCTCAGGGCCAGCCTTCTGGTACATGTAAAAGATGGAAACATCACATCCACTACTCCCACGTACTGGGTGAAATGAATCTTGTCAATCTGATATATTTATCCACTACGTGCATTTTGTAAGTTACTGTTAGCAGGAGATAAGTGGTTATGAACATTTTAAGAAATGCAAGACTTAATATAAATGGTGGTTAATGATTAGCTCAAGATAAGAGATTTATTATTTTGATGGAGGTCTTGGCCCTTTCCAGAAGCTCCTCTGATATACTCTGTGCCTTTGAAAGGGATTGCTAGCCTACACACTGTAAACAGTAGGCAAGAGATCCACAATTTCTGTGTTTGGCTCCTCAGAGGTGGGATAGCTGACTGGTGAATATTCCTTTATTCCATACTTACAAAATAGTGGGAAAAAAATCATTTCCCCTTGAAATCCATGATTGGATTGTCTTCAGGAAAAAAACACAGTTCTTTGCAGTTGTCTGCAGAAAATGAAATGTTGACTTTTTTTAATGGAAGCAAAGGAAGCTTTTTCCTTCATCTTGTGCTTATCTAACTTATTGCCATTAATCTTTCAAGTAATAAGTCTTCCATCTTCTTCTCTAATGACAGAAATTAAATACACTCATCCCACTTCAGCACTGCTTTGAAACTTTCCCTTCTGATGTGTCATCAAAGCAGTCATGAACAGGCTTTAAAATAAGAAGGTTAAATGAACTGCAATTCTGCTGTGCTTCCTCCTCCCACCTGTTGAATCCCATGACCTAGAAGTGAAAAAGCTAACTGTATCCATACCTGCCAGCCCAAACTGCTCCCCATGATTACTGCAGCTGTATTCAGGATGCAACAGTGGGATGCAGAATGATAGAAAATAATACTGAGACAATAGCAATACTAAGTGAAACTCAAGAAAGAGAACAACATAATTGGGGGCAAGCTGCTACCCAGACAGCCAGAACTACCCTCTGCAATAACTCCATTGACTGACACACAACAGTTACAGTCCCGACCTGGCAGAGTTTCATTTTATTAAAATATCACTGGTCTTAAATTAAGTAAAAAGAACCCCAGATTTGTAATTTTTCTTCCACTCAAAAGCATACTGCTGTTTTGGAAAACATCCTGATCTCCAAGAAGGATTACAAGAAATCCAAATCCATTAATATACTCTGCCTTAGGAGTTAATTTCACCTCTATGTAAGTCTATAAAAGGGTTCTTACATGGAGGGCAATAGAGTTGAACTAAAGCTGTGCAAAATGTTCAAAGAGCCACATGAAACTATATAAAACTCACCAGGTCTAAAGTGTGTACTAATAATTTGAGCCAGCAGGGCTTTGTTCTAATTTCTATTGAGCCAGAATACCTTTCATTAAAATCAGAAGTGTAATTTTGAGCCCTTTCTGGAATTGTACACATTTCTGGAGACTAATTACTTCCCCACCTCCCAGGCTGAACGTTGTGGCTGCTGCACAAAGTCACCAGTATGTTTCATGGTTAGACTTCTGGAAGCCTGATCAGCTCCATGTGACCAGCATGACATGGGGGCCGCTAAGATGAGAGCCTCTCTGTATCTGTGGTACACAATTCCTATTGACAAAAAGTAAAAACTCTAGAAGAAACTCCTTCAAACACTAACACACTGGATTCCTGTCTCCCACTGTGACTGACCCAAAGAGAACAGCCGCCTGTCACTGCTCGCAGGGAGCAGATCAGTCCTTCGGCTCAGCACCAGAGCTCCACACTTCAGAGGGAGAGAGCTCAGGTTCACTCCCCCTGACCAAGCAATTATGTTGTTACAAACCTCTACTAGTGTCCACACAAAGTTTCACTACCTTCTTGCGTAACCAGGGAGAAGGAAGTGAATCACTGTTAACTCTGTTATCTGGCTCTCCTAAAAAAACCTAGAATAGGGATGCAAATTTGAAACGTGAAGTATTGCTTAGATGACTGTGCCATCATCCTTTCCCACCACCTCATTCAGGATTCAAGCCTACCACAAACCCAAAGGTGGAGAGCTAAGAAATGTTTGTTTCCAGCAACTCTTTTGTTAATAACTCTACCTAAAAATATTTAAGTACAACATATGCACTTCAGTCTCCTGATTACATGTGTGGTAGGAGCAATATAACAGCCAGAAACTGTTTACAAGTATGTGAGTTCCAGATTCACACATACTGATGAGAAAAAAAAAAATGGATAAATTGTTTATTTGGGGGAACTAGAGCTTCATCAATCTTCGACTTATATAAGTCTGGTTTTCATAGCACTTGCATGAATAGATGTATAAGACAACAGCAGTAGCAGAAGCAACTGTTGGGAAGGGAAGAACTTTCACAGAAACACTAACCAGACCAGATAAGGTGTGAAAGTCAGGGTGTGCGCTTGGCTTATCATTCCCATCACTGTAACTTTTATTTAAGAAGTTTTAACTCAAATTGTAAGAAACTTTTTCTATTGAAATGTAAGTTGAACTAGAATTTTTGATAACAATTGAGCTTTTTAGACAAAATAGGATCAAGGACCTGGAAACGCAAGTATTGATTTTAGCCATTATAATATATCATTGAACTTGATGAGGGCAAGCAGAGCAAAAAGATACAAGACATGAAAGAAACGAGAGAACTGGGTGACCTTAAGAACTCAGGTAATAAGAGAGAGCTGAAATTGGATAATAAGATGTTATTAAGCTAAAAGCTTGAAAAATAATAATTAAAATGACCGTAACCAGCAGATAACCCATGGTAACGATAAAGCAAGCACGCTGTGCTGCAAAGCTGTGGTGTCATGTACATCCAGCATTCATGAATCAGTGTAAGGGTTGCTTAAAAAAAAAAAAGGAAATTTGTTGGCAAAATCCAAATAAGGACCTTTATTGACCATGGCCAAGTGATAGATACATAGCATTCTGTCTTGCCTCATGAATATTTGGAAGTAGCTGACATGAGAATTTACTTTGCTTATTTTAAGAATAGAACATTCAGCATCTGTTTAAAAGCACAAAATTATTCTAGTAAACTGTTCATGATCAAAAAAACCCAGCTATACTGTACTGTGAAAATGACCCTAAGATCCACCAGTGAGGAATACATAATTATGGAGAGTAATTAAATTCCCATTTTTGTTAGTATTTGGAAACTACTTTTTCCCCACAGATATCTGAAACACTGAACTATCTTAATTTTCATTCATTGCCAGGGGCTTCTTTTTTTTTTTTAATGAAGTCTCTCTTTAACCTGAGTAACTGCTCATGGCCTTCTTCTGAAACTGGGAATTTTATTCCTTTGCGTACCCTACAGCCTCCTGAGACATCGTAAAAAGTAATATTGAGAACTGGGCATGAGAAGTGTTTTCCTTTCCCTTCACCATTCCAGAAGCAGATTTTCACTGTAAACCACAGAAAACCAGACTCCACTGTGTCTTCTTTCCTCATACCCACATTTTCATTTCAAATCTCAGCTCACAGAAACATTTTGCAGGAAAAAAACAAGCAGAACAAACATAAAAAGCAACCAAACTTTTCCCACCTGCTTTTTTTCCAGTTGATTGCTACTCCTTGGCACCAATTATAAGTAACTGCTTCACAGCTGAACCAAAGCAGCACAGTCAGCAAAATCACAGCCTCTTCATCCTCAAGCAATCAGAGAGACTGGATGCAAAGGAGCAAAGGTGAGACAGACACCAGCCTAATAAGCCAAGGAGGAATATGCCCCTAGTTCTCCCCACTCCAGGCAGCTTGGTTGGTCAGAATGTAAACAATTTCAGTGCCAGTCTGATAAAGAACTGCATACTCAGTAGACAGTACAAAACCACTGGGACAAGGGCAATAGCAGATCCTGCCACACTAAAGACAACGTCAAAAATAAAAGCACGTGATAAACTCACTGCCTACCTGGAGCGAGGCTCTTCTGGTCACTAGTCAATAGTGACAGAGGTAACAGAAAACAAGGACCACATACAATGCACCTGCTTAATGACAGGAGACATCAAACGAGCAAGGAAAGCAAGGATGTCTGCACAAGCAACCTTCTGGGAATTTGCAGTCTGCCTCAATATCACGCTTCACACCTTGGTTCCTGGCTCTGATCCTTGATCAGGCTTCCTATCCGAGAGAGAGTGTTTCCTCTTACATTTTCTTTATCCTGTTTTCCGTCACCTCTGCGTTACAGCTTGTCCCTAGCCTGCTTGACCAGCTCCAGCACTGCCTTCTGGCTTCTGCCTTGCTGCTCAGAGTCCTTGGCAGTCTCTCTCAGACCTAAACAATTCCCTGAACCCTGAATTTATGTATTTTTTTCATTACTGTGGGTCCTTAATTATGACCCTAGAGGTGATTTGCTACTCTGTCATCAGCCTGGTCTACCTCAGAAGCACAGTCACCCTATCCAGGTAACACAGGATTCAGTTCTTCAGGTCAGATTTTCTTTGAACTTCACTAGAAGTCAGCACCACAGCAGGCGGGTGGGGGAGTCTCTTCACAACTCTAATGCTTATAAGCTTTAGCAGAGGAGACAGCTTTATTAGGTTTGACTCAGTTCCCTGTATAGCGAGTGCTCAGTCCTGCATGGTCAGGTTTAACTAATAAATACCACAGAAGGTGAACAAAAACACATGATAAAGATAAGTATGCATAACACAGAAAGCAGTAATTTTGGATAAGTTAGGTAACTTTTTGTATGGATCAGTACAGAAGTGCCTGTCCTTACCATTAAGTAATGTCCTGGCTGACCTAGCAATAGTGTTAGTGGATGCTGAAGTGGATTACATTAACCTATTTCTCTGTATTCATAATGAAGTGCTATATGGTCTCTCTTAAAACAGAGTGAAAAATAATAACCAGCAGACAAAGACAGTTCCAGCACAAGCATGAAAGCTGCCTAGGGCAGCAAGCTGGTGTGAGCAGCAAATTCACAACCTCAAGTGAGAAACCCTCTTCTGCTCCCACAGGAGCACAGGTCTTTAGTGTGGCTCTGTGACAGCAGCAGGGCAGAGACTTGTGAGAAATGTGTTACACCTTTTCCAAGAAAGGGACAGTTATCAACTCGTACCCCTCAGCCATCAGTCCTAATGCTGCATCTCAGAGCTTCTGGGATAAAGGGGAGAAGGAACTGACAGAGCAGGATAAAAAGATCATGGCCATATGTGGAGGGAATACCCACTACTAGGGAAGGGTACAGCATACCATACAACATCAGGAAGCTTTGAAACCATTTGTGAAAAAAAAAATAGTCAAGGCAGAAATGTATTTTACAGACAAGAATGCAATCTGGGAAATCAATTCACCATCAGCCAACTCAAACTACAATACCACCACAGCTGGATGAGTTCCCTGTCCTTGAGTGACCGAGGATTGCAAGATCCTCTGGCAGGTGGACCAGGCTGCTCTGCAATCCTTCATCATCTAATTAATAATAACTGTTACTTTGTTGGTGCATACACAGGTCAGAAGTGCAATAGCTTGTGCAAGTCTGTCTCATTCACTTTCCTCTTACACATCGACCTTGCTGACTTTCCTTGTTCACTCTGCTTAAATACAGTACTAGCTGTAAACTGCAAGAAACTAAATAATTCCTCCCTCCCCCCAAAAAAGAAACCCTCTCCTCATGTCCCTGCTTCACAGTCTAGAAGACATGAACACCACCTGCACTACTCTCCAGTTTGCAAGTACATAATTTTCTTACAATCCTCCACCAAAATTAAGACAGAAGCTTACATGCATAAAGCCTATCAAAGACATGTCCACTGACCAGCTCCGTGAACAGCAGTTCAGGGATGATGATCCAGAAAACCAGTTGCAAACATGTCATTGTTCACCTTGGAAGAGTGGGGAGAAGTGAGGTTGAAGCACTTGTCCTGTGTCACTCAGGAAATCACGGTCGAGACTGACAGTACCCTGGGAATCAACACTTCCTTGGGAGGGTTGCCATTTGTAGAGGACACTCCTGTATCCTCTCTAAACTAGCTGTATTAAAGTATTGTTATACTTTCTTGTTCTACAATTCATCATAAGAATTGCATTTAGAATTACTTTTAAGCATTCATATCATTTGACAAAGAAAATTCCTATTGCTGCAGAAGTCATAAGCTGTACTTAAAGTGATGCTTTCTTCCAGGGGTCCCTCATTCCACGAACATGCAAAACTACATAACAACCAAACTAACAAACAGTATTTCATCAGTTTTCTTTCACTTTCAATAATTCATAGCCCTAATATTTACTCTACTACCTGTGCAGCATAAATATTAATGACATGCCACTACAAACTCTAGCATACTTTCTGACTAGATCAACAACAAGGAACTCTTGCCCTTGGCCTAAAGACAAAAGATTTTCACTGTGATTAATAACAAAAGTGACAAAATATTGTAACTACAGTCAAGAAACATATTATTCTAGAGAAATATTTCACTAGTTTCTAAATGCATTTCACGAAGGCTTGAGATATGTTTTTAAAAAATATGCTGGAAAACCCACCCTGAAATTATTGTATTGCATGGAAGCATTTGCAACCTCTTTATTGCACTGCAGTGTTACAAAAGATCTATGCCTCACATTTAACAGGTTTTCCATTTCACATGTTTAACATTACAATGCATTAGTAAAAACAAAGGTTACTCTCCATTTTCCCTGACTGATTAATTTCACCTTAGTTTTAAAGGAAAGAAAATTTAAGTCTTATTTAAGGGGGGGAGAATGGAAGGCACTGTGCCACCAAACTATCGGCCTATACACAAATAAATTAAACAGGGCTCTTTCCTCCATTCTTCCTGATGTAAAAACAAGAGTCATCTATTATTTCATTGAGTTAGTCTACTCAAAACCTAGAAATTTCTGATGACACAAATCTGCTAACACATTCAAAAGGTTCTTGCATTTCCCTAATGCTACTACTAATAATGCTTTATCCTGACATTCTTTAATGCACAAAACTATTCAGTGCAGTTCAGCCACTTGATGAGCCAAGGTTAGCATTTGCACAGTGCTGACACAAAAACAGTTAATGAAAGTAAAAATCTGCAACTCTGTCATTCTTTAAAGAGCCATAAGAATCTGGTGAGAGATTGTCACCTTATACAGTCAAGAACAATCTGGACCCTGGGACACTGAATTAACACTTATTCTAGTTAACAGACAGCTTTCCACCTCCCTCCAGATCCCCCAGTTTTCTCAATTTATTAAAGGAATGAAATGGGCAGTTACCCTTTTTTCCCCCTCCCTCATGAAACTATAAGTGTTCAAAAGTGTTTCTGACATTTTGACAACTGACAGTCCTCTGTTAACTGGGGGCTGCCTGAGATGAGCAGAATCCTAACAGATCGCTCTTCCACAACCCCCAGGAAGAACTCAAAAACTGTCAGATATTTAGTAGCAGATGAGTGAAGTGCAGTGTTCTGGCAACCTTCACCAGTCCTTGTTCTTCAACTTTGGTCTGCTCTTCTCTCATATGTTTGGCTTGCTGATCAAAGTCCAAAATGTGAGGGCTACAATATGTCTATTTTAGCATGCAAATGCAAAGATCAAAAGCAGCCTTCTTTTTCATGAACACACACGCACTCTCTTAGTCAACAACCATACACATCCCACTTCTGTTTTTGCCACTGGGAATATGAGATCTAAATCAGATTCAGAGGACAAGAGAAAGAAAATCAGTAGCATGTCATTTCCACCCATTCCAGCACAGTTAACCACAAGTTGTGGCATAAGCAATAATTTATGTACTACAGAATTTCAAAGAACCCCAGTCAATCAACATGAGATTCCAGTCATTCTGGTTTGAGGGGGTGCAGGCTGATTCTATGGTATTAATACAAGGACCTAGAGAGAGAGTGTTGTTTAGGACTCCAACGGATCCAGAGGGCAAACAGAGAGGGATCAGTATTCCCTCTCATTTTCTGCCATAAGCTATAAAAGCCAGGAGAGCAGAAAAGTCCACCACTTCCCTTCCTTCTCCCTTTATCTCTTTGCTAGGATGTTCCTGGAGAGAGGCTCTTTGTCTTCAGCTCACCATGTGCTCTGCAGTATCTGACTCCATTGGTTGCTGGGAAGAGCCCTGACCCCTTTTCCCGAGTCAGTTCTGCCACAAGGGACTTTCAGACACTGTATCAGTGACCACTGAAATTGGGTTTTTTATATATTCTTATATTTTTCATTATTATCCCACACATTACTATCTCTTCCTTGTTCTATTAAACCTATTACAGTTTTAACTTCCAATATTGAAGTCTTTCTTCCTTATTCCCTTTTTATATTCCCCTTTTATCTTCCCCTGTAAGGGGCGGGGGGGGGGCATAATAAAGAGCAATTCTGTTCTTTGTGTTTTGGTTCACCCTGACCATTAAGGGGAGGCACCAGTGTGTGTTTGTTACTTTGGCCTTTATGCAAATACTACTCTGGGTGTAAAACAATTTCCATGGATTGCTCAAGCATACAAAGGCGGGTGTATCTGGAGCCATCAGTCAGGTAAAGAAAGACTTGTGCTCCAAGGATGTACAGGGAAGCTCACTTTGAGTAGAGAGAAAGAGATAACTAGTGCCGTCCTCTAAGGTCATTTAGCACACAGATTTAAAACCTAGCAATCCAGACTCTACCATGAGGACAAGACTTATTTCTTTCCTGTAATTTATGAACCTTCCCTACAAACGGTCCCTTCTGGTTCACGGAACTCATCTGTAGTTGTCCCTTGATATGTCCATCACAGTCTGTACAGAGTTGTCTTCAAGATCAGCATTTGATAGCTTTTCTAATAATGTCAGTTCATCTCTGATACTTTTTTCCACAAGGACTTCCTTTTCTGCTTTATGCAAACATTGCCTTCCTATTGCCACAGTAGCAGCTTCTCTCTTCAAAAAAAGATGTTAGAATAGAACAGAAGATTTCTGTTGGAAGGGACTTACAATGATTATTTAGTCCAACTGCCTGACCAATTCAGGGCTGCCCAGAAGTCAAAAGCATGTTATTGAGGGCATTGCCCAAAGGCGTCTTAAACACTGACAGTGTGGGGCATCAACCCACAGACATGGGGCATAAATCACCTCTCTAGAAAGTCTGTTCCAGTGTTTGATTACTCTCTTGGTAAAGAAATGCTTCCTAAAGACTAGTCTACACCTCCCCCGATGAAGCTTTGAACCACTCCCACACGTCCCATTGCTGGATACCAGGGAGAAAAGCTCAGTTTGGAACAAATGAAGAAACATATTAGGAAAGAGCAAGATGTACAGTAATCAATCATGGAGAAACCGTATGACATTTAGGTGTTCAGGTCCCATTCCTGCTCTCCCCACACCCCAAATGAAATGTGGAGAACAGAGCAGAACACTCCTGCTGTTCAACATTTTCAAGATCCTCAGTCAGAGTCAATACTTTTAGAGAATTATGTATGAAATAATCTCTATAGAAAAGCTGGAGACTCAGGGTTGCCTTAATCTTGTCATAAAGCAGCAACGATTGTTCAATATCTCTGACAAAAAAAAAACCAAACAACAAAACAAACAAACAAAAAAGAGACCTTAACTTAGCCTACCATCCAGTGAATCCCTGAATGGGTAAATAAAAGGATCAGATCATTAGGGGAGGAATGTGGACAGTTTCTATTGATCCTCTCAAGGCCATTTAATTATTTATAATTTCCTTGATTACATGTGAGAGGGGTCAAAGCACTTTTGTAACATGTAAGGTTTTAATGTCATTTTTCAGCTGGCAAGGTAAATGACTATGGCTTTTTCCCTCTAGCTCCAGATGGGCTATTGTTGTTAATGTCTGTTATGTTAATAGGGTGCACAATATTAAGGAATGAGATATTTACAAGAAGTTATAACAGAGCTATGACCCAAACAAATCAGACATAAAATTTTAATGAATTGGTCCCCAAGTCTATTAATTTAGTTATAGGGTAGAAAACTAGAAAATATGTTTTCTCTCTCTCAGACACAGCAGAAAACCATTAACAAGGGTCAAATGCTGTTGTACACTACTAAAAGAAAAGTGAATGTTAGAAGGTAACATACAGTTTAATTTCAGGAAGATTTCCTAGTAACATCACTAATTATAAAAAAAAGCTGAACTACTATTTCCAAAAGATGTTCCTCTGTATTACACAATGCTGAAAACGCATATATATAAAAACCAAGACTGTAAAAACCTAGCAAAGCTCCCTGTTGGATTTACCATCATTTGTAGTGGAGTAATATTAGATTCACGGTCACAATGTTTTCAGTTCCTTCTGGGGAACAATGCTTTTCGCATATGCACATACGTATGCATATAAACACTTATTAGATTACTGATCCCAATATTCCTTGGGATACATTCTTCACAAATTCCTACAGGCTAGCTTTAAAAACTGTTTAGAAAGCATACCATCGTTTTTCTAGAAAAATGCATTCAACTTCTGTAGAATTGTTCTGTAGCATTTTTATAAAGGTCTTTAATAAAAAACCTAAAGAAATTAATAGTGATGTAAAAAATACATTCTACAGATCACACTGTAAACTGTAATCTATTTTCTGTAGCCTTATTAGACTACTGATAGCATTCAGTACCAACCATGAGATTTTTTTCCAATAAATCAGTGAATCAGTCGGTGAAGTGGTTTTCAGTTTTTTAAGAGTTCAGTTGCTAACTTATAACCAGGAACTTGTAATAGTTGCACACAAATTCATTTGGCTAATGAATATCAATCCAACTATGTGACTTGCTTTTACACAAGTCTTTTACCCAGATGCTTCATTTTGCTCCTTTCTATCCTTCTCTTTTACACTCTAATTTCTCATTTCATCTTTACCTGGCTCAGTTACCCTTCAGGATAATCCGTCCATACTTTTCCGTATACCCACTTAATTAATAGCACTGTCATTGCATTATGACTGTCAGAAATGTTACACTGGAAACTGTTGGAGGTTATTTAATGACACTGTATTAACCATTCATTTCCATCAAAATTATATTCCTGTATGCCCCTATGCCTGCAGAAATAAACATAGGAGATTTAATTCTCTCTTTTCTCTGGCTCTTGATCACAAATGTCAGTGCTACATAAGTGAAATTATACCTCTCTGAACCAAACTGATCCTGATCTGTCCCAGAAATACCAGCTCAGCTACTACAAGCAGTATCACCATCACATTACACGCAGGTCTGAGTGACTCATCTGCAATGAACTAGTGCCTCTGACACAGCAACAGCTTCAAGAACAGCTCTAGATGGCTGTCAGCAGACGGATGTGTCTGGCATCCGTGGCTAAGGTCTCCTGCAAGCTCTACACCAGTAAAAGCTTAAACAGACAGAGCTGTGGCTCAATCAGCCTCGCTGCTTGGGGGTTTTTTCCCCATAAACCATGCGCATTGCACAGGCAACACTGGCAATGTCACATCCATGTCACTATGGCTTTTGCCTGTTTTTCAGGATATTCTAGAAATACACTGCATTATAATTTATACCCTAAAAAAATCTGCTGTCCTCCGTGATTCTTTGCAGTCTCCAAAATTATTTTTTTTAATGTTTCAATTGCCATATAAACCATTAAAAGCTCCCATAAATGCAAATATTAATGTACTAATAATGCATACTCCTCTCTGCTGCAGAATAACTTACTTTTACTACAGTTCTGCTTTGTATAGGGTGCAATAAAAACAGCATCTTGGCATTTTACATTCATATTCTCTCAATTACTTTAATACCATTAATTAAGTTCTAAGTTTACAAGTTAAACGTTGTTTACTTTTCTGCCTGCCAACATGCAAATACAATATCAAATCTGAGAGTCGAGCTAGGTCATCTTCTAATTCATGAACAACAGCCAGCAGAAGTTGAATCTATCACTTAACTCTTTGGTTACTGTTTTCTGTGGAAATTCACAGAGCATTTCCCAGTTGGAGCACACCATGCTTGAGATTTTCTTCCTGTTTGCAGAAAACTAGAAAGGCAGGCAAAAATTCCTAACAGCTGCTTTTTCTACTTGGTCAAAAAGGTATTAAATAGATACCATGCTTCACAAGATTCAACGCTCGGAGGCCTTGAATTGTGACTGCTTTCTGTGAAATAATTGCTTATTGATATCTCTACGCTCTGTTTCCCCTTTCTCTTTGAGTACTTCCCTCACATACTAAAAGCACACTAGGAATCAATCCCTAGTGGAATCAAACCTGTTGAAATCCTCTCCTGATGAGCGCTCAGAAACAATGTCTCCCAGTCATACAGCATGGAGAACCTTATTCACTGGGATGCGGGGGAGAAGAATCTATTCTCATTGTACCTTACAATGACATTTATGATTTTTTTTTTCCATCATAATGTTTGGAAAAACATGACAACAAGGTGAATTTCCAGAGGAACCATGAACCAAGCCCATTGCCTGGATTCGCTGCCTCTAACCAATACCTTGGTGAAATTTTAATTCAGGATGCCAGGATCCAGTCAGCTATGAAGAGATGAAAAGGGAGGACCAGAAATTAAGCAACATGGGAGGGATCTGGTTGATATTTTAACACCTGCTACATGAAAAATAAGATCCCTTTGAAGAAGCTTATGGCAGCAACAACAACATGGAAGCATTGCATGATCTAGTGAGAATATCAACTTCTACTTAGCACACTCCCTTTTCTGTAGCATACAGGACTAGGGTTAGACCACCACACTTACCATAGCTGGTTCCACACAGAGTGCAAGCAGGAAGTCAAAAGTCACCGTTTAAAAGATTCATGAGGAATGAGGAGAGTGTGTTCCTTGTGACAAAGCTAAAGCACTGTGGCTCACACTGGGGCTAAACTGATGATGTTCCACATCCCATGCCATGCAGAGGGAATTTTAAAGCATCTTCTAAGGTAATTTCTCACTAACAAGTACCTTGGAATTCAAAACACTGCCTGTATTTCAGAAACAGTTTACTAAAAACTGAGATATTTAATTGTTATCAGATCACACAGCTTACATTTTTCACCATTCTGAAGACATTTAGCAAGGAAGCCAAAAAAATGTTGTGAATTATAAAAGAACAAAAACAACAACTAGTTGTATTAAGAATCTCATGAAAAAATGTTATAGCTTGATAAAGTAGCAGAAAGGGAAGACATCAGGATGACAATTTAATTTTCAACTGCCTTCTACTCATTAATCTCAGGGCCTTTGAAATCTATGATAAAGTTCATTCCTGGACAGTAAACAGTATAACAGTCATTTTGCTGAAAGGTAAACTGATACAGAGATCTTTTTTACATCTCAAGTCCCTAAAAAAAAGTAAAAAAAATCATCTTCAGCCTTCACCCATTACTATCAGCTTACAAAACAAGCACAGCTACTACCTACAAGCACAGCTGTCGATCCTTCTCTCTTCCCAGTCATACAAGTACTGGACCTGCCACCGATAAATAAAGGCTGCGTGATCAGTGCCAATTTCAATGATCAGAAACTCTACTCACTAGGAAGATGTTTCCAAATTACAATAATCAAATGCAATGCTTTTCTTTACAAGCACTAGCAGAGCGCGCTTAGTGTGCCTTCAGATCTGCAATCACCTGTGCATAATGGCACATGCTAATACTTCTGATATGTAAAAGAAACTACACATGTGCACAAGGCTAAGCAATCGTAGAAGCTCTACATAAAGAAATACATTTTCTTATTTTGCCATTACGTTACTAAATGACTGAGAAACTTTGAGACTGTTCCTAATGTCTGAAGATTTAGTTTTCAGAGAATGAAAACAATGATAGGCAAGGAGCTCTGCTTATTTAAAATTTTAAATAGATGCACACAAAGATTTCCAACCTCTGCTTGATAAAATGCACCACATAGCTAATAAATAAATTAAATAGATCTCATAAAATGTTCTCATATTAAGTGGAAAAACTTAGAAAAGCACATGCATACTGCTACAACCATTTAGTAGACCAAATACTATTCACTGTTCAGCAAGTGGAAAGAAGAAAAATATAAACATATACCCATCAGAAGCTGGCAGCCATAGTGGCTGCCTGGGAATGCCAAATCCTACAGCTGATCCTGCCTTTCCTCCACCATCCCCACCACACTGGAGAACCGGTTCCTCCAGTTTGGGAAGGAGGAGGAGAAGGTAAAAGAGGTCAATAGTGGCCACTGTGACATTATTTTACAGTGTAAATTATTCATTACTAAAGTACAGGTTTTCCCCACTTCCCTCCAGTGGAGCCCAACTGCAGAAGGCAGGAACACTGTAGCAGTTTGAAGTGGTGAAGTGCACCGTCTATTTTAAATTTCAGACTTTAGAAAACAACTTCCCTTTTTGTCCTAAGGCCTCATGCTGACAGAAGGATCAGGAGAACTCTGCAGATGGAGTGTTGAAAACATCCCCCACACCACCCCCCAACCCAGGGATAACCCTGAACACTTGAGCTGCAAATTTTCCCTCCCCATGACTGCTGAGGTATGCAATACAGAGATAAAAATAAAATACTCTCTTCTGTTTCTCTCCACTCAGCGCTGCCATTCTCATAATCGCTACCCACTACATTTAGGTTTAAATCTAATTATAAGCAAACAAGCAGCATAATCTTAAAAAGAAACTTTAACATATTAATGCCTATTAGCTTAACAAAGACCATTCTCTTTCCACAAAAAAATAAATAAAAAAAATAATTAAAAAATCAATTAGCAATAAACAACCCACAGGCTACGAGTTTTATTAACAGCTATTTTTTCAGGCATTAAAAGAAAAGAGTAAAATACTACAGAATTTTTACTACAAGAGGAAAAGATGTTATTTTGTGGGAAAATGCTAAAGAAATTCTGTATTAAAGCAGCACAGAAAGAATTTGGAAGCTGTATGGCAGCTGTTTCAAATAATCATCATTTGCAACTATACTACAGATTTTTGATTTTACCTTGATAAAATAACACAAATCTTTATGAAATGCATACTATCGAATTTTGGATTACAGCATTACACTTCAGGCTGTTTATTTCAGATATACAGGACAGTAAAACTCATTTTCAAATAATGTTATCCACGTATCAGAAAGCTATGCAGAGATGGAATTATTCTGGGTAGAAACTCAAGCAAGAAGCAAGTTACAGAAACATCTCCTTGCTTGTGTGCAGTTTAGTGCAATGTATGCACACAGAGTGGCTTTTTGTATTTCAAGATCACCATTAAGTGTTTTACGAGCATCACAGCTCTGTTAAAAAGCAGGATATTTTTCTTGAAGAAAAGCAGACATGCATTTTCTTCTGAGCCTGTTGCTTTGTTCATTTTTTAAACAGCCCTGCAGCCCATCGCGATGGTACTGTATAACTAAATACAAAGTGATAGCTCTTATTTCTCTCGTTTACAGAGATGATGCCACTTTTTAAAAAACAGTTGACTTGCCTTTTATATCACTCTTTCATTAGCTCCTTTAGGTTATCCTAGTCACTCACCACCCTGAATTACATGCAAAAACGAGTTCAAAAGTCATCTGATTCGCTGTCTTCTCCTATTTGCACAGCTTCCACGACAAAGCAAGGGAGTGCACTTTAACCATTAGAGGGGGCAGAAGGAGGGAAGACATAAGCTCAGTTCTGGTTCTATTCAAATCTTTCATTCTCCATAGCTGCAAGGGAAACTTTAAATATTTTTCAGGTGTTTGCTTGTTTGCAAGTGGCTTGTCTACATGTGTAAGAAAATTAACAAGAAGGAGCTGATCTAAAGTGTTAGATGTTGTGCTTCCATCTGAAACTTTTTTCTGTGGCCTGTCTTATCCATGAAAAGGGTGAGCTCCGCACCCTGACCCTTGCCAGTCACTGGAGCCCTCCAAGCCTCCCGCTGTGGGCTGCTGCCAGCAGAGCCAGGCTGAAGAGCCCAGCCTTACCTCTCAGGTAGCCACAGTCAAGCAACCATCTCCCCTCTCAGAACGTCCCAAATCAAACAAGAGGCCTTTTGAAGCCCCTGTCCATCTTAATAAATATTACTGACTGAAGAGCTGCCTCGGACTGTGTCTGATCTCAGCTCTCTGAAAGCAAGTCACAAAGGGATCTCGCTGCCCACAGACCCCTCACTCCTCCCTTGCCAATGAGGCATTTGACACCTGCTTTACCAACCCGTCAGAGCTGATTTTGGTTTTGAGATGCCCAGCCTTTTCCTCCTTCAGTCTAGACTTAAAAAAAAAAAAAAGGCTTTTTACTGTTCTTTGTGTCAGAGTTTATCTGTTACAAAAGTAAAATATTTCCATCAGCGCCATGACTAACATTAAAATACTGAGCACCCTGCACCTGGATTCCAGTGAGACTGGCTTGCAGGTGACACAAGTGTGTGTTTGTGAAAATAGGAATGTCTAACAAAACTAAAATACCTTTTCCACCAGCGTTAATAATTAATGCATATTTCTTTTATCAGCAAGCCATATCTTTTCCTTTTCAGCTTTCATAGCAGTCAAAAAGATATTTTAAAACATATCTCAAGTGACAATAAATGATGGACCAAGGAAAATAGTGACTATAAGCAATATGGTGACTTGAAGCTCATCACAGAAGATGACCGTCTAAATACAATATTTTAAAATCCAAGTGTTCTGTAATTGTTGCGTATTTTTCACACTTCCAACAGCATACACTTTTAATGCTTAGTTTAAAAATGTTTATAACCACTAAAAGTGTTTAGTGGTTATGTAGGAACCAGAAAAATGTAATTGAAGGTTATAGGATAAATTAATTTGCATCAAAGTAACTGCAGATTTCAATAGAGCTTGTATTGTCACTTTTTTTCCTCTAACAAAGCTACTCCAAATCTGTGATAACATTAGTGAAAACAAAATCGCACAAGCAAGAGGGAATAAAAGAAGGACCGGGGTATCTCTTGCTGAGTTTGTACAGCCTCTACAGATGCACTTACACAGCCATACAGTGTTCTCAATGGTGCCTACATGTACTCAATTAATATTTCTCTTTCAAGGACATACACTTTGAAACAAAATTGGATTAAATGTGTTGCCTGAGTTTCCAGAGAGATATAACAGTTACATTAATAGTGACCATATTTAGGGGGGAAAAAACACCCAAAAAAGTTATTTTTATTTGTTGTTCTTAAAGAAAATTGGAGTCAAGATCAAAGGGCACTTTGATTTGTTTGAAAGTTGTAAATGATCCATTTCCAGATTTTATAAAGTTAGTGTGCAATCTGCGAGTACTTGTGCCATAATCGAGAAGGAAGCCTCTTCAGCTTCACATGTCAATGCTGTAAACACGTAAATCTGGAAAACATTTTCCAAGCAGGCAGCCATGTGCAAAATTTACAGAACCTGTCATGAAAGAACTGCAGCTGCAGAAGTGCAAACTTCTCGCTGCGTCTTGAAGAATCCAGATGGGGCTATGTGAGAGATTGTTATTTTTTTTCCCATCATGGAGAGCTCCAGCTGGATTGAGTTGTTGGTGCCATCAACTTTTAAAGCAACACTTCAGCCAGTAATGAAACACTGATTATCCAATCGCAAACAACCGTACAGAATAATCTCTTTAAAAATAAAATAGAAAAAAATCTAAAGTTAATTACACCAGTATGTGAAAGACTGTGGGCTAATTTATGACCATTTTGCAACATGCCCAGATGTCACTGTGCTGAGACCACCAAAGTTATATTACGTGGAAAAAAAAAAAAAAGGAAAAATATCAATTCAGAATGAAACAGCAGCCTAGAGATGCTCTTGAAAAGCTAAGCTAAGATTTGAAATATATGTATTTATACTGTGTATATGTGCATTTATATACACAAATGCACTTAGTCTCAAAACCACCCCCACCTTACACTCCTTCTGTGGAATCTTAGGCGGAATAAAGCTTTTACCACCTCTCCACCCAAGTCCTTTGATCACTGCAGAGAAATGGAAGAGTAGAGTCATGTTCCTCCCTTACTGACCCTGCAGTCTCAGCTGCTCAGCACTGGAACTCTATTCACCCTGTGCCACCCCTAGCATGTTTGAAAGAACCAACACAGACCAGTTGCTGTGAGCACACACAATAATTCTGGAAAGGCGGAAGAGGAGGGATAAGCACACGCCACCCATTTTCCCACATCCTACCTGATCTTCTGTTCTTTTCTAGCTCATCTTCTTTGAAGATGCCGGAAAATACAGAGACCAATATGCAGCAAAAATCTTTGTCAATGCTTATAGCATCCTTATACAATACTAGCCACCAAAGCTCAGGGCAGTAAGGAGAGTTAAGCAGAGAACCCAGGGATCAGTTTTCAAAAAGAAAGAAAAAAGGCCCAATTTCCAGTTGAGGAAAGCTAGCACAGTACCGCTGCTGTTTTACATAAGTGAGAATGCAGTTGAAAAAAGACTGAGCAGTCTTAAATAAAAATCAGTATTAAATCACATACCTAAAAAGATACAATTGTCAAATTTAAATCCAGGACCTCCCTATAATGGTTCAGAAAAGTCTAGTCTTTTGGTTTAAAGTTTGTCCCTTGACACAGAAGCCAATTCTGGGAGATTATTTGTGCCAACCATCTTTTAAAATCTTCACAGAACTATGCAGTATTTGCTTTCCATTTATAGTTATATTAAAAACCTCTTTGGATATATTTTTAAATGACACTTATAAACTAGCAGATGGCACAGAAAACAATGACAATTTGATGAACATAGAAATCAGTGCAACTATTTCTAACACCACTAATACGTAATATTTGTGATATGTAATATTCTGGTATAATATACACTATTTCAAAATGAAATCTGCACTTAAATGCCAATATCCTCTCCTTCTGGCTTCTCACTTTATGACACTAACATAGGATCTCATTCACCAAGCCAATTGAAATTTTAATAAAAGAAAGCTGGAGTTTCTAATAAACTCCTGCAGCGAGCGGATAATACTAAACATCTTTAGCAGCATGGTGTTTTTTATTATTATTTTAGCTGTATATTAATATGCTAGTATTTGTAAACTCTCTAGTGTCACCAGATTTATTTCAAAAGGCTTCTCTGCATTCTTCTTTTGTGAAAAGTGTATGTGAAAATGAAATTATCATTTCAGTAGGTCTTTACTATATAGATGTTTAAACCTAAAACAAGAAGATACATCTTACCTTAAAAAGGATACTTTCAATATTATTCATTTGCCATTTGGGAAGACAGTATATTGAATTTCCTTCTTGAGGGTAAAATTATAACAGCAAGATTGGCAGCATTCACCATGTGAAGATTTATTACAGATTTTGATACAGGTAAAACACACATGCTTTTTTTCTGCCTCAGTTCTGTATGCACGGCCAGGTGAAACGTGCACAGAATATGCTGCCCAAACATCAGCCAAAACCTACAACTGCTCACAGCCAAGAGCATGCCGTGTAGTCAGAGAAAGATTGCTTTAAATATTTTTCAGACCACATCAGCATCACTTGCAGCTCTGCAAAGTGCCCTTGACCCACAGGGAGCAGTGGAAGGCATCAGAGCCCAGACCCAAGCTTTTGCTTTCCACCCCGGCAACAAAGAGCTTTTCCCTATGGGACACAGGCTACTGGTCTGGCTCAGTCGTCTGTCCCTGAGGCTTCTAGGGCATTAGTGACTGCAAGAAACCAAATAAAGCCTTTGAAACGAATCCCAAAATGGCCCTTTGTCTTCAGCAGACATAAGGAAAGACATCTAGGGATCAAGTTCTTCTCTTTTAAGCATAAAAATCTATCTACAGTGTTTAATTCAAGCAGGTTACCTCCAGTATTTGTGTGGCAAATCAATTAACAGCATGTTTAACAACTTATACATAAAACCTTGTACTAATTTTCATAGATATTAAATTTAGCTTTCAGTTGCTGAACACACACATACACAACTTTCCTATCTCATTTCAGGATAATAGCTGTGATCGACACTGACAGAAAAAAATTACTTATTTGATTCCTAAGCTGCCTGTACGCTACCATTATTAATTCATTATCTCTTTCATGTTATTAGTTATGTTCTCAAACTTCACAATGCATGAACATTAATTTGAACAGTCACCTGCCCTTAAAATTCTGAAGTTTGTATTAGGGTTTGGCAACTTTAAAAAAAACCTGCATTCACAGGCTTGCAAAAAGTATTCACAGAAAAAAAATCCTCCCATAAGCTGAAGCAGCTCATCATTAACATTCAAGGAATGTGAACACAGGCTTCATAGAAACCATTAAAATATAAGGCAGCTTTCAGCCTATTTTAAGAATTTCAGAGAAATTTTGCATTCTCTTGCCCATGATGCCATGGTGATGTCAGGCTGCATTTCAAATAAAATGACAATGAAATCATTTCAATTCCATGCAATGTGCAAAAAAAAATAAAAAAATCAGTTTTTCTCTTGGCAAACCAAAGTCTAAAGTAATTAAGCACTGCTGTGTGGGTGGCAGCTTCTTCCTCTGAAGTCAGCCTGAGATAATTACCATATTAAAGTCAAAATATCATGTGCTGCGTTGATAGATAGATGGATGGAGAGACTGGGCATCTATTAAATGATCCATTTTGTTATGCTCCCCGGGAAATGTGCCATTGATGCCAATTAAAAATATATATTCCAAGTGAATATTTCTAAGTGACAAAACTTATATTCACTGAATCGAATTTATTATTTACTTATCATGAAGTACTTAAAGACATAAAAAGTCTAGATGGATATACTTTACGAATTTTACAAACCCCTCATTACCCAATTGCCACATTCACACAATGTGCTTTACAACACCAATTTTGGCTAAAACACCAAGCTATTTCCCTTCCATCATGAAATCCTTAACTACGGTAGAAATACAATACAGTAGATAAAATAAACATCATCTACGACTTCTGAATTCACAAGTGGTCTGTTATAAAAAAAGGTCTTTTTCAATTTTGTTAATAAAATATGCCTCAGTACATATTCACAATCAAATATCTTCAAGTCTACATTTTCAGTGTCAGAAAAGCAAACGAACCAAAACTAAGGCATACCAGTGATGATTAATTGGTACTACTTGTTGAGATGTATCACAGTGAGGCTTAGCATGATAAAAACCCCAAAAAACTCCATACATAACCAGTATTAACATGCATTACCAACACTGTCCTCAGTGCATACTACTGTCACTCCAACAGTAAAATGCCATTAGGATGTGAAGAAAATTCATCCACTAAAATTTAAAAGGAGCACTTGTTTTTATGCATCAGATTTGGATTTCATTTGCAGCCATTTCAGAGCACAGCCACTTGCATTAATCCCAATTTAGCCTGGTATCGGAACACATTTATGTCGTGCTTTAGCAACAAAGGGCTAAAGGCAAGGTTTTCCTATGAGAAGCACTACAAATCTACATTCTACCTACTCTGCAGGTTATGTTTGATCTCATTTAAATGCTTTGAATGAGATTTACTCTTCACTGTTACAATGATAAAGGTCACAGAACTAAAACTATGTCTCTTTAAAATTAAGGACAAGAATTTCTGAGGCTCAGAAGATGGGCTTTTTCATATTGACCGAACATTTAAATTAAAAGAATGTCGTATGAAAATACACATGCACTGATATTAAAATGCTAATGAGTTTTCTCAGGAAGAAATCTAAACAATCAATATTTTAGCTTTAATATTCGATTCAGATCTTGTTCTGAAGCACCTTGCCCAAGGTACTCAGATTCCAGGGAGGCCAGCATTTGAGTAAGCCCCGTATTTGTGTTACTGTCTACAAAAAACTCTGACAGACAGTCTTAAGACCTTTCTGTTTAACAGACTTAAGCTAAAATCCTAGGCTGAGTGAAGCTTTAAAATTATCCTGAGGAAAGTTTAAGAATCTGTAAGGGCTCAGTCTTGCAGCACCTGAAATCCAAATATACTATTTGTAACAGCAGAATTTATTCAGAGTTTGTATTGTATTTTTAATCGACAATTTTCAATGCCAGCATAATTCAATTTTAATATATGGTATAAAATATGTAACTTTCAGTATACCAGCATGCCTTTGCTACCTCTTATGAAGTATTTAGCACACTGGCACAGAGCTATGAAAATGAAAAAAACCTACATGTTAAAAAAAAAGGGGGGGGGGAGGTGGAAAAAAGTGGTCCTGTAAAAGAGTAGAAGTGGGGAACAGGCAGAGCAAACAGAATGTGAGTCTGCTTGCCATCCCCTTATTCAAGGTCAATGAAGTTATTGCAGATTTACTTTAATCTAATGAAAACAAATTCTGACAATAAATTAAAATCCTCCCAAAATTAAGATGTTAAATACTAGCACTAGTAAACGAAAGATTTATAAATAAATTTTAAAATTATGAAAAATTAACGAAGAACTGACTAGAAATTTGTACTTGCAAATAACCTAAACTTTAAATGTCTCCCCATTTTGAACTTTTTTCAAGGTTCACTTTTCACTTTTGTGAATTTTTTCAAGCTTTCCTTTGTAACCTAGAAATTTTCCTCACAGTTAATGAAATCTTAAATTTTCTAATACTAATATGAACTCAGGGGATGACATTTTGAAAAACAAAAATATTGCATGAGGCGAGCAATCAGGCAACAGAAGCTCATTTTCTGTTGAGGAATCAGTCTTTAATTTAAAAGGTGATTATTGCCCATAGCTTCCCACACACACTTCCCACCCAATCCAGTCATCTTTGAAAGTCAATTTGTTTTTTGATTCTCCAGCACCGCTCAGCTGCTGTTTAAGAAAATGTAGAATGTTTAAGTCCTTTACAAATTACATATTTGATTCTTATTTAAATCAGATTTTTTTGGTGGTAGTTCATGATATTTTAATTAGTTTATGGATTTCATTTTAGGAATACCCAAATGCATAAATGTAAATAATTTTTGGTAATTAAAATCTAGAATTTCTACAAAAATGCAAGTTTAATTAATTTCCATTACTTTCACCTTCCTCTCAAATTTTATCCACAGTCATAATGCTCAATTTAAAAAATAAATTAAAAAAAAAATAATTAAGAAGGAGTACTCAAATAATCCCCAAGAACATTCCTCCTCACATCAAATGTAACAAAAAGCACTTGATTACAATTTTTAAGGAGGAACAACATAAGATGACATTTTAGCATGCCTACTCTTCAATCCAACATGAAGTCACTTTCCACAGGAAGCAAAACCATTTACACACCTGTAGGTTTCTTTCCAATTCCTAATAAATCTTTCTTCAATCTGTGTCACTGCACCTTCATTACTTATCCACCCCTCCTGAAGACAGGATTTAACACAGACAGAGGAGGAGTTTGTTCGGGGCCAGTCCACTGGCAAAATTTTTGAAAGGATTTTGAAAACTGAAGTTTGCAGGTCTGGCTTTCCCCTCACCAAAATGTGGCACAAGCAAAGCCATTTTTGACTTGTGCCATCATCAGGCATACTGCTACTATTCCTTTCATTAGACCATCACATACAGCCTCTGACTTATCAAGATTTCACTCATTCTCTGTAGACACAATGGTCTTGACCTCAAAGCTCTGGAAAAAAATCCAGGAATATACTACAAATGCAAGTGTGGACATTGTCCAGTTTTTTTCAGATGAATACTACTTCTTCTCTAAGAAAGCTTGAATCAGGATTTCACATCCCTTCTACCTGTCTCTCAGCTGGTCATGAAGCAACAGAGGCTACCACAGCAACTGAGACGGTGGGAGACCTGCCTGTGAGTGCACAGACCACTCCACACCTCAGGTGCAGAGAACAGACCAAAGCCAGGTTTGCAAAGCCTTCCTGGTGCAGCACACTGTGAAGACAGAATTGGACAGTTCTAAATCAGAGAACTGCTCACTGTCTTGAGCAGGCTCCCTTTTTTCTTTATTTCATCAATAAAGACAGCTATTCATCAATTACTTGATGTGCTATATTCCTGTTTTATAACAGATGTAATATATATTCACTATCTGACATAGTCATAATTAATTAGAGGAGCTTTACAGTTTCTGCAAAACTTTGTGTTCCTACAGCATTCTGCCAGTGAAATTGCTTATTTAAAATGCAGAAACATTTTCAATTTATAGACAAGGACACCAAGGCTCAAAGAAACAGGACAATTTGTCAACTCTCACAAAAGAAAAGTCAGTACGTGAAGAAGCCAGACAGCAGAGCTGTCCTAAATACCAGCCTCCATGACCTCTACCAGCTTTGGGTCATGGTTCCTTCCTTCATTTATCCACCTGAAGCCCCTCAACAGTCACATCAGCTAAGCTGACATCACAGCAGATCCAAGGATATATTTATTTTTTTTCCAGTATGTTGCAGAGCAACATACTGCAGATGCACGACTTCCTCAGCTGCCAGAGGCAGAATTCTGTTTTGTTGTCTTACACCTTTCTGCAGAGGACAACTTTACAAAGCAGAGCATTCCACAAAAACCCAGGGATCAATTTGAATCATGAGAGTGGAAATTCAGGACAAGTAACAGGTTACCAGGTACTCATTTGCCTCTAGCACATCCTATTAACCACTTCAGTGTTGAACAACAGATGAGAAAACTGAGGCAACAGATGTTGCCTGTCTGGGCTGAAGACTGAAGGAATTCACAGAAGGCCAAGAGAGTAACCTGCACAGCAAGAAAAATTTAGAACTTTAGATGAATGTACTCGTACAACAATCAACATTGTACTTACAAGTTCTATTTATAATAGCAGAACTACAGGTGCTCATGAATGTGTTGCTTTGTTTTGTTATTTGCAATTATGTTTCGCTGTAACCCATAAATCTGTCAAAACAAAGAAAGCAATTAGGAATTTCTGCATGAACAGGCAAGGTTTCTCCTTCCCTCACAAACGGCGCAAGTAAACACCTTATCCCACGTGCCTGGTCAGGGTTAGGCACCGAAACCTCCTCCTGCCTAGTGCTGCCAAGTTTTGTGCTGCTCCACGTGCAATACTTTCAAGGCAATTATTAAATGAAATGATTTCAAGTTACAAATAATCTCCATATTAACTATAAACTTTAGTTCACAGACTTAGTAAAAAGAGATGTGGAAAAAAAAGACAGGAACATACGTATATTACAGAAAGCCTAAGGACAGGAGGTAGCTGGAAGGAAAATGTCTTGGGGGGAAGCCAAGGTACAGACGAAGGTTTCTCACCACCACTGTTCCTCTCTTGAATGAAGTCCCTGTTTGTCCTTGGTGTCAGCAGCTGGTCACTCTCCACTTGCAACTTCCAGGGGAGCAGCAAGAGGAAGAGCAGAAAGAGGAAGCCATATGGCTTCCAGCACATCAAGCATCAGTGAGCTCCCGATGGCAAGCTGCAGAGAGGGCAAAATGGCCAGCTCACATTTCTCTGCCATGGAGACAAAATGTAGTTTTCTGGCAACCCAATTGCAGGGAACAGAAAAGTGATCATTCTGCTATTGATTAAAAAAAAAAAAAACAACATTAAAAAAAAAAATCACCATACAAAAATGCATGTAAATTCTTAAAACTTGGCAGACTGGAAGGGTGGAAGGCAAGGTGTTTCAAAGCAGTAAGAGGCCAGTACAGAGGAATAAACAGCAAAATGATGTGCTGCATCCATTTTCCAGATATTTTTGAAAATTGCAGTTATCAAATAGAAAAACACAGCCAGGTAGAATGGATAGTTTCACACAGCTTTAGAAAGCTCCAGATTACTTCAGACAGTCTAATTTTCCATCAAAAAATGATTTAATAGTTAAAAAGAACTAGAGTCCATACATTTCTATTTATTGCAATTAGTGTTCAAAATTATCAATTAATAAAGTATTTTATTTGGATGACTATAATTTAGTTTGTCCCTTGCCATAAACCTGGTAAGCACTCAGAAATATTTAGGACCGTATCTTTTATGTAGCACAAGGCACAATGTTTGTATTCTTGAAGACAGAGTGACATCTAAAGGGATAATGAAATACTCAAACCTTGCACACTGAATCCAAACTGACAAAGTCAAGGGCATGTCATATTTTTGAAAACTGATGAGTTTTCAGGTTTGCTGTGGTTGATTGTCCCAAGTAACCATGAAAAGAGGATCAAATTCCAATTTAATGACATGCCTCAGGGTGCCCCGAGGACAACTGCCATTTTTATCTTAGATTCTGCAGGTCCTCAGTGAACAAAAGGGGGAAATCAGCTTTGAATGGAATCCTTGCACTGTTGTCAAAAGTAATCCAACTGCTCTAAATATCTATATCCTAAAATATTTTCTTACAGCAGTTTTTATTAACCTAAAGCATTAACAGAGCAGAATATTTAAATGGCATTTTCAGCCACCAGTTCTCTAAGCAGATCCCTAACCGATTGGTATTATAACTGGAGTCTTTTGTTACTGGAGTCTCTCTCTCCAACACACACATGCACACACACAAAGAAAAATCAAAATACAGTATCTGATGGTTAGATTTGGGATCCAGGGTGCTACTCACATGCATACAAATACTTCTAACATATGTTAGAAACATTATTTAAATCATATCATCCCAGATATACTTGTGAATATAAAAGCCAATTTAGGGAAAAAAACAACCAAACAAAAAAATCAAGTTTATAATATCAATGACAACAGTACAGCATGCATGTGACAATTATGAGTTAGGTACCTTTACAATGGACCTTTATTTCATTCTCCTGTTAAGTATCTTCCTGAACTCACTGACAGGGGAAAGAAGTCCTACATTAAAAACATATTTTCCCCTTGGGCTGAAATCATAGTAAACTCTTGTGAATTTGTTTCCAGGGACTTGGGGAGGAAGCACTATCTTTAAATGTCTATTCCTTAGAAGTACTTACTAGAAGAGAGAAAAATAGGCATTTCATCAGCAAAGCAATACTCATAGAAAACCTGTGGTAAGAAAAGAACATAGAAACAGCTCTGAAAAGCTGTTCAAAAGAATATTTACTGTATATCAGTTGTGGCAAAATGGTGTCTTCTGCCTTGAGATAATATTTGCTCTTGCAACTGATTCTGTTTTTTGTTTTGGGGTTCAGTTGTTTTTTTTTTTTAAATAAGACACTTAGTCCTACTAAACTTTACTAAAACTACAGTATTTCCTTTTCAAGTCAGAGGTAGTTGGCACAGCTAATGTAAAACAAAAAGTGGGACCTGAGGCACTCAGACAATAAATAATGACAGACACTTTCAGCAAGTCTTAATCAAGGAGATTAAAGCAATATGTAACTCTAGATGCATGCTAATAAAACAAGTGGTGAAAAATAATAAATGGAACATACAGAAAGATACCTATCTCTATGCTTCAATAAGGCTTTGTGAACACTATCTTTTTTTCTTCACCCCCCAGCTTTTTCAAATATATTGTAACTCTCTTAGTTGTTTTTTTAAGATTTTCAAAAGAAGGATTCACATAAAGAGGAACGTTTGAGTTCTTATTTAAAATACTATTCTTTCTTACAGTACATTTTTTTTTGGTAGGCCATTTGAAATAGTCTGTGATTAGCACTGGCTTTGAGCCCTGTTCAGATCCTCACCAATGAGGCAATCCAGGTTTTCCCCCCGTCTGTTACAATTCTGATAGGGATTCCCAGACAGACAGGCAAGGCAGGGCTGCAAAGTCTTGAAGGAAGGACAGAACTAGAATGGACTTTATTAGACCATGGATGAGTGTCTATAGCTGCAAAGAAATTCATTTGCACTATATCTACAATGCAGTTTGAACTTTTCCTTTGTTTGGCAAAGCACATCAAGTCTGATCTAACAATTCTCTTTGTGGCTTTGCTTTTCTCTCCACAGCTTCATATATTTACAAAAGGATAGATGCATGAAGACTTCTGATAAAGTATCAAAAAAGTAGCCATTACTACACATCCTTATATAAAACTGAGAACCATCACCTTATGAGGAAAACAGTATTAATAGAAAGTATGAGTTATAAAAATCTCTCTGCATATCAAAGTCATGACAACACGAGCTGCTAGCGTATTATAAGTCATGGTCATTTACCTCACTAAGGAAAAACACAAACATCAACTTGCATTAAGAAAGCAAGCACTTAGCTCTCCAACTAACACAAAAGTAAAGCTGGTATCCACAAAGCTGAACAAGTCTTTGGCATAAACTGCCACACAATCCACATGTTGTCAATACTGACATTACATTTTATTCCTGAAACATTCCTCCTTAATGATATCCATAAGCAAAACAAAAAAGTTAGTTCAACAGCAGCAACCTGGAGTTCTGATAGAGAACAGAACTGCACTGGGAGAGGCCTTCTTCAGACCAAGGGTAAGGTACAGCCCACTGTTTGAACAGGTTGGCATGGCATTACCAGGAGAGAGCAAGGAAAGAAATTTCATTTTTTGGAGGATGCATGCACAAAAATATCCTCCACTAATTCACTGAAATTACTAAATCTTGAAATATAAAAAATAAGCCACAGGATTATTTTTATTTGAAATATTCTTTAGCAAGAGGTGGAGTTTGTTCATTTAAGGGAAAACATATACATATATCTCAATACTTTTCTAAAGGGTAAAGAGTCTAAAAAATAATATATTCAATTCACAGTAGAATGAGTCATGGATGCAAAATCTCAAATATTCAGCTATCTTTGCTACAGCTTATGCACATATCAGTTTCAGCAGAAGAGCAAGCTCAAATAACAAGAAGATTGATCAGGCAACAAAGGAGCACAGAAAATGAGACAATAGCAAAAATTAATTAAGTAAATATATCTGAGTACATCTCTTGTGTGCATGAGAGCAGAAACAGACAAACTTCATTACTTCATTAATGTCCAGTTGTCTCCTCTGAGCAGTCATCCTGCTGCCACAATGCCCCCCCTCCCCAATTCTTCTATATAAATGTTCATATTATAAATTACCTAGAGCCAGGAGGAGCTTTTCAGTTTTTTCTCTCAACTACACATCCCTGAGTCAGGATGTGCAGACATGGTGGGCAGTGAGGACTGGCATGCAAAACCATTGCACTTCAGAAATACTTGGAGAAATGGGACAGAAATAGACACTCTCTGCTAAATTTCCTTTAATTTCTGCTGGACCTCTGTTGTGTTCCTGGACCATGAAGAGAGAAGCAGCAGAGACAGAGGGTACTCACACGTTCAATCCATGCTCTAAGCATCAGCCAGCATTAGTCCACTCATCATACTCCTACCCTGACCCTCATGAGGGGCACCCTTTCACAGACAGAGCCACAGACCTTCTTCCTAAATATCCAAGCCTTCTCCTCTCTCTTCTTGGTGCACAATCAAATAAAACAGACCTATCAGGAAGGACATTGAAAACCCATAACAGAACATCATACCATAAATGATAAATGAAGGTTATCTTGGAGCATCTCCAAACCAGGCACATCCCAGCTAGACAAAGAAAGATGTCTCTAATACATGTCAACAAGGCACCAAGTGTCCCCTAACTTCTGTATGGAGCTCAGTTAAGTACACACATCCCACATCAAGCACAAACACCAATGAAAATTAAAATCAAGCTAAAGTTCTCCAGTGACACTCCAATAATTAATTTAAAATTAATGGGCTCAATGGATATATTGGAAAAATCAAAATTTGCCATTGCCCCTTTTTTTTTTGAATTATCTTAAATCTAAAGTACAAGACAGATGCTTCTAACTTCTCAACTAAATAAAAGAAGTAGTCAGTGAGACATGACTGGTAATGTACACAAGACATTCTTTCCAGTATTTCATGCTCCTCTCTTTATAGTAGGCTCAGTAACTCTGGTGCTTACATATCAAGAAAAAAATTAACCAAAACAAGCTATTCAAAGATTCCCAATTCTAAAGCTTGTTTTAAGTTACATATGTATTTTAATTCACATGCTCACTCTTTGAAAACTGAGATCTCAAAACATTATTCTGACATCTTATCCCAATCCAAGAAAATTATATGAACATAGCTATTTAGGAGCCCATCAGTATAGGAAATACACTGGACAGACCTCCTAGATTATTCAGTGATGGTTATACAACCATATGTGTTTTATACCACCACATGAATATGCACATATATCAACGGTGGTACCTGATGGTAAGAAACCTTTTATTACCAATTCAATTGCAGGCCATTTGTATCTATTTACTGGTATTTGAAAATTGTCCTTCAGCTTCCGTAACTTTTTTTCCTTTGTGTTTGACATAAAATAGTCTCTCCACTGCCCTAAGCACTTCAGAAGACTTCTCTCACTCATCCTACACTGAATTTATCATTCTGGAATAGAAGTGATCAAGAATGTACAATGGCTTTAATACTCACCTGTCCTTACTGGAAATACAACACCTGACGAATACTATGACCACATTTATTGTTTTCAATGTTGGTATCCCACAGGCATCCCCTGCAACATATTCACATATCTATCTTTTTCTTTTTTTTGTCTGTTATCTCTTATTTTGAAGCCCTTCAACACTAAAGCAAACAATCTGAATTCAACTAAAAAGCATTTTATTTCAGAACACCAAACTATAGGTCAAGACTCCCTTTAGTCTGTGTAAGGAAAGGCAGGAGTGGAAGGAGGAGGAGGCCAATCAATGACCAAATGAAGATGGCTCTTAACTGAAAAAAAAAACAAACAAATAAGAACCAAAGCAACAACTTTGTATAAAAAAACCCCCTTGGTACTACATTAAAGAGGTCAGTTAAGAAATCATTTTGAATATCAGAGGCTTTCCAAAGCACAGGTTTCACTACATACAGTCCTGTCCCAGACTAGCTGGGTTTCTTTGTCAATGCTTTGCTTTCAGAAGAAAGCTCAGATGTTTAGAATGACAGTATCCTTTAGCCCAAATTCCTTGTATTAACTACTGGTAGTCAGTAGAGCCTTTCGATGTTAATAAAGGTTATTTCTATTCACCGCCCCCATCTATACTTGTGTGCATTATAGCACTTTTTTTTGTCCCTTCTGAAAAATATATCAATAGTAAAACTCCAAAGCTCCCTCCCCCCCACCCTCCAATCTCTTTCACAGTACTAAGCATTGAGAAAATCGCTTTATGTAAAAAGTCTGGAGTATTCAGTCTTGTAGAGAAAAGCAGAACATAGATAAAAGTTCATCTGACATAAAAAAGAAGGATGGTCAAGAAAAAGTATGCTTTGTGAACAGCAAGCCTCGGTGGCCTTCTGAATGGAGAATGGTCCTTCCCGAGGTTAGGAGGCATCTTTTTTCACTGTGGGTGATCCAGGATTAATCTCAAGCAAAGAAGTAATGATTACAAATTACAGACCAATTTCTATCTTACCTGCTGTGACAAAGATTACTGAAAAATTGGTTCGCTCACCAATGACAAGCTCTCCAACATGGTACACACTAAAATTATACAGAACTATCATCCAGATTTTTGGCCCCTGATGGAATTCAAATGGCCCTGAAAACATGAGCAGTAGTTTCTTCTGCACACAGATCAACAATCACATTTCTGGGCCTGTGGTCATGAATTCACAAGCCTGAGGGAATTTTTTTTTAGTTTTACTTTTTCCTGAATTTGTGCCACTATGCTGTAGCAATGAAATTGGCTAGTGAATATGCTCAAATTGTGGGGCTAGTCCTCAACATGTGCCTCCACTCACTTTTCACAGTGTTCAGGTGGGTCTGAAGGAAACAAGGCAAAGAATGTTTAATTTCATGTTTAAATTCCCTTTGGCATGTAACTCATAACAATTATGTCTACTCATAGAACCCCAAAATGGAAACATATTTATTTCTGCAGGACTGCATCAGAGGAGATGAACAGCATTGCAGTACCCAAGGAGAGGACAGGTACTGAAGGGTGAAGAGGATGCTTTTACGGGATATACAATAAATTTAACAAGAACAACACAAAAACACACCTCACAGGGAACAGCACTCACTAGGCTGAAATAAGGTGCTGCCTCTTCCAATGCTCAGATCTCTTTTCCAATTGGTTTATAAATTGTTACCCTGCGATGCTCTAAATGTGTTTTATAAGCACAGAAAAGGCACGAGGGCAATATTCTTCCACAGTGGCATTTAATTCAATAAAGTACAGGACATGTACATTCTAGAATTGTTCTTTTCCAGTTTTGGAGATTTTTGAGTCACAGAAGAAGACAACAATTCTCCCACAGAAAGGAATGAGAGGGGCCTCTCAGGCTAGCTGGAGAGGAGAGAAGGCAGATCATACAAACCAGAACGATTGTAACAAGACTGATAATGAGAGTACTGGTTGAATTTGAAAACAAGACAAATGAAAAAAAGCAGATGATGACACAAGTAGTCAGGCAGGAGTTTATTGTGTACTAAACCAGTGAGCTAGGGTTGAGATGGTGGGAGTGGGCTGGGGGCTAATGCATCTTCAACAAAAAACATCTTCTAATTGAAAACTTTAAGAATTTTAAGAACTCTAATTGAGCATTTTAAGAAGGACAGGATAAAGTATTATTCTCTCCAGTTTATTCTCTCGTCAAGATAAGGAAACTGAAGAATAGAAAGGCAGATTACTCAGTGTCACACAATAAGATATAAAGAGGGCAGAAACAGATCCCAGGTCTTTTGATCTCAAAATCTCTCAATTTAATTTAATGAACTTGCCTCCTAGATGCAGAGATATTATAGTGCCTTAGGGCAAATCCAGATTTTTGTAACTAAGTAGAATGTGAATCAAAATGGATAAGGAATTTCATTCTAAGAAAAACTCTTGCTTAAGATATAAAAATGCAAAGATATGTTTTAAGATGTCAAATAGTTTGGAAAGAGACCTTTGTTCAACTAAGTAGAAGAATTTTCCTTTCTGACTCACGCTCTACAAACTCATAGAATATACATTCAAAATTTCCCCAGACGAGGTACTAAGTGGGTTCTTCAAACTCTGAAAACTGGGAGCATGGTGAGGCTGCGGGTGAGCAATAAATAAATAGGCATTTTTAACATATCTGCAACTAGAAAGATCTTCAAGAATGGCACAATGTGCTGGGCAGGCATGCCCCACCCTGCAAATGGATGGGAGAAAGTTGGAAAAAAGTTGCAGGGCAATTCCCAATCCACGTTTCATGGGTAATTCACTACTTGTAAAAGCCTTCAGTACAGTTAAGAGTCTGAGATATTAAGGCAATAGTGAGCACAAGGCACAGTGTTATGCTGTCCACAGCACTTGTCCAGCACTGTCACCAGTGGACCCATAAAGACTGAAAAAATGCTGCTCTATTTTAATTTAGCCCACTTATGGACTTGAAGAAAACAGAAATACAGCTTTATTTAATATTCTAAACTGCTCTCAGTGTATGGGGTGATTGGACAGCCACGCCAGTTTGTGTTCAGTCTGCACATTTCATTTACATGAGCTTACATCTTTTTAATGCAGCACGGTTACACTTACAGTAGTTCACAGCTTCCCCAGGAAACCATCGTAAATGGGACCTCTGCCGAATTGTTTTTATCCCAGTTAAGTAAATAAATGAAATATGCTAATTAGCACCCTATTAGCTCACAGTGGGGAGTAATCCAGGGCACTTTGATTGGAAATTATTCTGTCATCCAGGAAACTGCTGTGTAACAGAATGTAAACTGGCCCAATTTTTTCTTTTTACCAACTATGGATGTCATCCAAGTAACAGAGACTCCATGAAGCACAATCTATAGGACGTGGTGATGTTGCAATGAAACCTCCTTTCAGTCTCCCACGAGTCTGGCCTACAGATAGGCAAATCCCAGGACTAGAGATGCTGCCTGCATTTAAATTTGGGTTCATTTTGTCAAAATCACTTTCAAGCACATGGTTTGTTTTCCTCTCTACAACTGGCATTTCAAACATTGCTCCAGAATACTTTCTGAACTTAGCACAAATACGTATTAATATTAACTTTTTTTTTTAATGCCACAAATACTGAAACTGGAACACACCAGAGGTACATCTGTACAGAACAGGAAAATGTGGGACAAAAGAGCCATCAACTCCCAACCTCAATATTTTCAAACTGTAAGAAAAAACAATTACATTTTTAGATAATTTATATAAAACATATAGTTCAAACATACATAACTGTATATATTTTACCTCTTTGCTAACAAAGCAAAATTGCCAGCCTAGTTGGTGCATATCTGTACAGTCAGCTTGGCAACAAGATGACACTGTAAATAATACAGGCACTGAGAGAAAAAGTTTAATAAAAAAGCAGCGTGTTTTCCAATCTGGTCTTTCAGAAACACCCATTTTCAAAGAGCTTTGGGGCTTTTGGGGATTACACACTATGACACATCCATCAAGCTGCCACTGAGCATGTCAAAATCTCCACTATGGTTTGAGTTATGCAATGCAGCTTAGTTATGTTACAGAGATACTGGTAGCACACTTTCTTTTGTTATCAAATTTATATGAAAAGTTACAGGGATTACCTGCGGATTTTTTGGCTGCCATTTAAATCAGAAAAGGACCTCAATTTTTACTCTGCTGAAGAGAGAGGCAGTTTGGAGTGAGCTCTCTATAAAACTTCTAGGTCCTCCTCCTGAAAAGACCCACATTGAAGCATTACTATATTGCACAGAAATAAGGCCCCAAAATATAATTTTTTTTATATTAAAAAGGTAACTATTGATGACAAGCAATTTTGGTATTTAAAGCAGTAGAATCTTTCAACTGATATAAGATCTAGTTTTGTTTTGTATTAAATCAGTCTTAATTAATTAATAAAATTGTGCTGCTCATGTTCACTACAGTGCCACAGTTATTTAATCTTGCTATCCATTTACTTCATAACCGCAGCATTTACATACATGAATACTAGTCACTGGAACCAGTATTTTAAATTTCAAAGGTTCCAGTTTAAAGTTGGGAAGTTCCAATTAAGGAAAGGAAAACAAGACCTTGAGTAGTATACCACAGTCCTCTAGTGTTTCAAATCTACGCTAATTACTCTTTCAAAAGGGAATTTTTTAAACATAAAGGAATAGAAGATCATACTATCAAGTGGCTAATGCAATATGGGCCTGCTGCCTCCAGCTTAGCAATGCCAGTTAGGCTACCCAAGGATCAGGTCTTGCTCGTGCTCTCAGGAAGGATAGTTTTGTTCTGTATGCTTACAAACCCTGACACAACGCAACTCTGGTTGTCAGTCATCATCTCCTTCAATAACTAAGAATATTGTGTGTTGTGTACCCAGGACTATTCAGAAACACTGCCAATAGCTTTGTTCACAATGAGTCTATTCCGTTTTTTTTTTTTCCTTTACCGCTGAGATGCTACGTTCTTCACTGAAAACTAAATAGGAAATATCAGCAACTTGCAGCATAATGTGAACGGACTCAAAGGACTGTTTATAGATCTGTAGAGAATATATAATGCATATACCTCTCTCTCTGCCTTTTAGGAATGGCCCCTTTTATTATTAGAATATATGCTTTCCCTCACACAGAACAGGACCATGCTTTTTTCAATACAGAACAAAAACTCACAGGCCCCACTATGTAACATGTAAGAAAGCAGTATTTAGACAAATGAAGCAGTTAAGGAAATTGCAGCCCTCTGACCCAGCATTGCTTCTGAACAGAGCTGCAGGATTACCCAGGGAATCAGCCAAAACAGAGAACCTGATGGTGGTAAACCCTCCAGCGGAGGATCCTCATAAATACCCTCACTCCACATTTGATATCAGTGAAGATTCGAGCCCATCTATTCCTTCACTACTGGCAAATGCTGGCTGAGAGGAGACTAAAAAGTCACATGTCTCTCACCAGTAGTTGATATCATCAGGTCAGCATCAGAGAACACCAGAACATCCCAAAGAAGCCAGGATGACTGAAATGCTGCACTGCTGGCAAGAAGACACCATGGTCAGCTTAGCATTTATCTGCTCCAGCAACTGTGGATCGTGTAGTTGAGTATCTGTCTGCTACATACATTTATTTAACCTGTTGAAAAGTCATGTGGAGAGGTGAATGAGCTCTGAATGCTTTTACACATTTACAGTTGCTGGGAAAAACATTTCCTTGAAATCCACATGTTCAATATATCCATCTCACTTTGAGTCTGGCCTTCTGAAAGGAAAATTCACAGCCTGGCATTGGGAATGAAAAAACAGAAAGCAAAATCCCTATTGACACATTAAATTAGACATGTTTGCAGGGCTGCCAGAGATAGCAATTACTCTGCTGCAGCTTCTGTGGACGGATTACAGCAGAAAACACTGACTGCTACCAGGTAATTCTACCTGCTAATTACTTGGGAAGACTCAGGTACTAAACTGACCTGAATGTTTTCACGGGTCCTGGGACCCATTAAAAGAAAGAACTTTAAAAAGTCACACAGTGATGCTGACAGGAACTCTGGAGCTGTTGAAAATCCATCAAAAATATTCTCACAGTATAATGATTGAAGTTTTGGTAAGCCCAATCTGTGCATTCGCATTTACCAGCGGTTACAACAAAAAGTGCTTTAATGGGGTGGTGGATGTTTTTTCCCTCTCTCTCTTTTATTTTTTTTTTTTCAAATGATTACTATAAAAAGCCCCCACAGAGCTGGTCCTGGTGCCTGCCAAGCCGTGGGGCACCGCCAGTTTCAGCTGAGAGCAGGTTCAAAACAGGGTGATTGAATCAGCTAAGAAAAGCTCATAATCAAACAGGGGGTGAAAAAAGAAAAACCGTAACCAGGAGAAATCTATGCAGTTTCGTAGCAGCACCAGCCATGCCCCATCCAGCCCCTGGGCCACCCCCCAGCGCTGCCTCCGCCCCACCGCTTCTCCGGTCCACAGGGCCAGTGACTTCTAGGGGAAAACACCCATCACCTTAATCTAAAATTGCTTCTTCTCAAGCAAAAGTCACAATCTGGGGAGCGGGGCACTCACGGCAGCAGCACTGCAAAGGTGCATTGCCCTAGCGAGGAGGTGGCAGGTAACAAACACAGCAGCAGGACAGCGGGCCTGCCCGGCCTGGCCTCCATTTCCCTCTCAGCCAAAATGGAGGGGAAGCAGCTAAAAGCTGATGCTAAGACTGCTGTACATCTAGGCTTCACCCAAGACATACAGTCCCTCAGCAGAAACCAACCAAACCTCTCAAACAGGGAGCTAATGCAGGTGCATTCTCCTCTGCAGAATGGCCCCAAACCGTTTATTTTGCCTTGCACTGCAGGAGGAGTCAGTCCTGCGACAGAGAGACCTCCATGGCCCAGTGAGCCTGGTGCAGCTCTTCCGAGCCACCAGGACCTGTGGGTTGCTGCACAGAAAGCATGAGCTGGAGCTCCAGCACTGCTCTCAAGGGCTTGCTGTGGGGCACAAAACAGATTGTCAGATCCAAACCATTAACTCTCCGAAGAGGTGATGCCTTGTAATTTTTTTGGTGCCATGCTGGGACAATACCCGCACAGCTCAGAACTGGGGACCCAAGCTGTAGACAACTTGCTCCTGTGGCAATAACCTGCCACTAACTCTCCTGCCAAGGAACACTCTGGTCAGCAAATCCTCCTTTCTTTGGCAGCTATTTGCAAAAATGGTTCTTGACTGTGGGATGTCCAAAAAGAAACCCAGACACAAGTATCTTTTCATCATGAAGAAAGTTCAGCATGCAGTCACCAAGGCATGAAAAAGAACAGAAAGAATAAGGAAGCTTTCAGTAAACAAATGTGCATCTACCACCACTTTCCACCCAGCACCACCCCCACCCCCCATGGGGGATTGGAGTTGCCCACTGTGGACCAAGGTGTCATGGTCAGGAGCACAAAACAAACATCACAGACATGCTGATAACTTCACATCTCTTCACAGCATTTCTTTTAGTGTCTTCTGCAGTACAAAGGAGAGTGGAAAAATCTGACAGAGCTCCAATACATAGGCAAAGCCCAGATAATCCAGGACCCACACAATCTGCATTTCACATCTAAAAATTCAAAATCTCCTACCACTGAGACAACCTGCCATTTGTCATTCTGTAAGAATTTGGGTATAATTAAATACTGTTAGAGATGCAGGGAAAGCTGTGTTATTTCTCCTGTGAGGAGAAAAAGGTGAGTTTGAGCTTTTTAATATTATAGTTATTGCTTTTCAGAAACTCTCCTCAGGAAGCATTGGAAAATCCCTTCTCTCCAAATAGACAAGCCTAAAATTACAGATTCATTAAATCAGTGTGTGGGTAAGAAGTTTCTTCATATAGTATCACTATGTTTAAGACAGAGAAAACACAATCTCCTTTCATCTGCTGAGGATGAGAAATCTGTAACAAAAAGGGAATATATAAACAAAGCACACTGCTCCTTGGCACAGTCTTTGCTGTCAAAACTTCCTCCTGCTCAGGGTCCTTTTCCCTATCCTGCCTACATTTAAACTATCCCTATCCCAAACTGTTATTTCAGAGCTGCACTAAACCCTTCAGGATTTACTTATCTAGTGAGCAGTGATGCCACCAACCCCTCAGCTTGATACAGAAAACATCTGATCAAAGCTCTGCAACACAATTTCATCCACTAGGCAGCTGCCTAACATGAGAAAACATTCTCTACACTATGTGTCCCATCACACACTTCTGAACAAAAATATTCTCTCTATCATACTCAACAAAAAGTCCACTAATCTTGTTTTGAGATCACATCATACATAAAATTAAGAACAGTGCAGCAGGGACACTAAATAAACAAGGCCCACAGACCAAACCAGTTGAAAATTACTAGATACATGCAGTTTGAGTCAATCTGGTAATCTTCTAGTGAATGTAACTAAACAAAATGAGCAGGGAAGTAAACACTTTCATAAACTTAAATACTTTGAGCTGCACTAATTTATCTATTCCATCAGACTAATCTAATTTATCTGAGTCAGTAAACAACACAAAAAATGTGAGCTGCTCACATTTTCCCACAAATAATATCCTGCCATGTTGTCTGTGACTGCAACAGCTTTCGGCCGCATTCCACCAGACTCTCACAAATATTACCATTAGGAACGATTTTTTCTCCTCCAGGCTTCACTTCTCTTCTGTAAAATGAACAGCTATTATCAACATGCTAGTTCTCCAGCTAGAAAGGGAACCAGGTGTCCAAATCAGGGCTCAGTGGAAGCTGATAATTATGTATGTCTACAGATTCTCTGGTTTAGCGGATCCGTGCTACCTCCCGAGCCAACACATAACTCTTGATAATGAGGCACAGAGGTAGCAGCTGCCCTCTGGCTCTGTACTTCTGCAGAGGTGCAAACCTCTTTACAGCAGCTTTGTTAAAGCTGGATTTTCGAGTTTCTTGCCTATGACTGTATCTTACTTCAACAGGGTGCTTAGACCCGTAAGCTATTTTAAACAGGACAACAGTCCCACCAAAAACAAAGGTCCAATGGGCTTAAAGTTAAATATGCACTTTAGAGCCTTGTTTGGTGGTTGCTTCTTTCATAGTTTTCCAGGTAGTTACAGCCGAGGTATGGTAAACTCACATGCTGTAAGCTGGTGTCACACAACACAGATATGCTTGTAAAACATTCAGAAGAATTATCTTGATGCATCTATGAATGCAGGACAAGCAAAAAGGTTTCCCAAAGAGTTACACCAAGTTCCAGCAGTGATTTTCACTACGATTGTGAGAAAATAATTTTGTTTCTAGTCTCTGTCGCCAATATAGAAAAGGGACTAATACCTGCATAACAACATTTCACCAACTCACAGAATATTGCAAACATTAATGTCCATAAAACACACTGATCAGGAGACTGGTAAGACTTACTATTTCTGATCCAAGGCCGCCCCCAGTGGCTCATTAGCTCATTAGTTGACTTTACAATTATACGTGCAAATTTCCACATGGGCCATCTCCAAGGGAAAACAGATGGTGAGAAAAGCATTCCTTCCCCTTGCCACCATCCCTCCAAAGAAGTAACTTCTCCGTTTTGACAGGTATTTTCCCACCATTAACATTTAACTTCATACAAAAGTATTGATTGGTGCGTCTTGGACAAATAGCTATACATGGGAGAAACTAACGCATTCAGAAGAAAAGGAGTATTTCTGTATTTGGAAAACTGCATGTGTGTTCCTGCTCCTTTTTTTTTTTTTTTTAGTTATTATTTTTCCTGGTAATGTTAGAGACACATTTTGGTCAGCACATCCACTGGACTATAACACATTACTATACAGTAGATGACATATAAAATTATCTTTTATACATATAGTTGGCTTATATATGTTCTAAACTTTCCCAGTTCTGTTCACACAGACATACAAGAATGCGAGAGAATTGACATGTGTAGCAAGTTCCAACAGTACCATTCTGTCTCTTACACAGCTCAAATAAAACCGTACCACATATGGATAATTTGCTCAGTCCACAATGGAGAACCTTCTCTGTTCTGTATCATGGCAGCGGTCTTAACGCCATAGAGGGCAAATAAAGCCTCATGGTGCTCCTCTCACAATGCAATGATATTTCTCTATGATATAAAACCACATATGAATCACTGGGTCCTTTCTCATGACATGGGGGTGTTGGTTTAGATAAAGCCACAGAGACAAAGCTTCCTTCTTCAGTATTGGCACAAAACATTCCAAAAAGACATTAAGAGGAGGGACCATCTATTTCTGAAAGGTAGAGATGTTTTCCTGAGGTCACTCATGTTTCACACCTGTATCTGCTTGTGTTGTGACTGATTTAAAGGTATTTTTAAAAGACAAAGATTCAGAGGTTTTATTTGCAAAACATATTGCATGACTTTCAGTAATTAACTGCTGACACCTTTGAATGGAAAAGGATGCAAGAAGACCATCACAGGTCTGACACTCTGGAAACTCTCTTCCCTCCAGCAGCCCGGCACATACGCAGAAGCACAGAGACTAATGAACTGGCTAGCTCTTCAATAACAGCTGATTTATATAAACTACAATGGTCTCTACTGAGTTAAATGTATTTATAACACACTGCAACATATAAATATGCAGCAGGAGGGGACCCCATGGTTTGCAGGCCTTTTGATCATGCACTGTGTTTATTGTCACTCATTTTGAAATTAGATGCCAAAGTACAAGGGACTTCAATCACAGTAACCCTATCTCATGGTGGTTTCAGAGAGCACCCTCCAGCAAAGTGCCTAATTAGCAGCATTTTCTGAAGACTTGGGGCACCCAACTTGAGACAATCTGTGTCTTATTTCCAGAGATACTGAACATTTATAGCTCACATTGGATCAGCAAAAGCACAAGGAAGCTCAGCCTGAAAAGGCAGAGATGCTTCAGAAGACTTGGCATTACAAGACACATGGGTGGTCACTTCAGTCTGCACGCACACCCAGCAGCACCAGAAAATGTTACATGCTGCCCGATTCCATCAGCATAAAATTAAGCTTCTTGTTAAAAGACAAGAAAAATGAAAAGGAAATCCCTGTTCTGTATTTGAACTGCTGTTTTGAAGATCATGGCACCTGTCTGTATGTATCAGTTGTAGAGTTAAGCATGAGCAGCATCCCTCGAAGACTCCTTTATCTTGCTATAAATTCTCTACATTTTAAGTTGTTCTCAATTTCTATTTCTTTCCTTATGCATAGAATTGTGATTTTGCAATCATAATATACATCCAGGCACTACTTGAAAACATTCATTACAGCAAGAACAAAACTCAAGAAATTTAGGTAAGTGCACAAAATGCCTCGATAATGCTAGAATTAAAAGGATACAGGAAGAGAATCCCCTATGCCTCCAGCACTTTGCAGTAAAGAAACAGATATTCTTTTTTCCCTTGTTTGTCAGGAAAAGAGCAAACAAGGTGTTAAGACAGCTAAAATGGATCAAAGAACAAAATTGGTCATATTTCCTTTACTCAGAGTGCCATAGGGTAGATACAATATTTATATCACCAAATTTGGACAAGTTTTAGACAATTAGACAATATTTATATCACCACATCTAGACAAGTCAGGGAAGAAAGTGCTTGGTCTAGAGAGCGTGACAACTTTTTCCTGATGAAGGGGTAATTTTTGTTTTTTGAAAATCTAATGAATGGTGGTTTTGCTTTATAGCTTCTTCTACAGCTGCTGGCTATGCAGCTGACCATCATTGACAGGAAGACATTGCATTCATTTTTATTAATAAGGGCAGCAAGTATCCAAAGGCTGACCCAAAATAAATCTCATGGTTGCAAATATTTGAATTCACATATAAATTTAAATGTTTGCAATTACCCAACTGTGTTTTTACTTTTTGGCTGCAAGGTGATGTAAGCACAATGTTAAAATAGACCTACTAGGGGGGAAGCAGACACCAAACCCTCTAGTGGTGGTCTCCAACTGAGAACTATTTGCACTGTTCTAGACATATGCTCATGGGAAAGTGAAACAAGCCTCTGAATTTAGAGAACTGTTACTAAAGCTGTAGTTTATTTAGCAGAGTTACTGCTTGAAAGACAAACATTCCCAATCCCTGCAAGGAAACAGACACAAAGTTACCAGAACAGATAGTTCTCAATTCTTGTGAGCCTAAACTAGTCCAGTTGAAAATTTTGCACAGGGAAAATTTTAGCTCATTGCGACTTACAAGTTTCATTGCTACAGCAAGTGCCTGGCAGCCTGTTTATACCCTCCATAAATAATTGATATCCTGTGTGCCCATCACAATATGCTGTTGCCAGGTAAACCCATTTAGTCTCCACAGAAGTGGTAAAGGAAGGATAAGCAGCACTGCAGTCTCTGATAAATCAAAAAAAAAAGAAGCTGCCAGGACCCACAATTGTTAATCTCTTCCATTCAAGAACTGTGAAGAGGAAAGTAATATAGACTGTAAATTGTGCAGGCAGCCCAGGAAGCCCAGTTCAGCGGCACGCCACATCACTCGTACTGATGGTGTGACTTGTTAACACTCTATATGGGATTCTTGGGGAGGAGAGACAGGATGAGGGGGACAACCTCTCCGGGCACCTCACAGCTCACAGGCATCTGGCAGCTTCTCATTCCCCACTTTGCATAGATACTTTATAAACATACCTACCCAGTCATAAGGGTTTTTCTTATGAATTGTCAAGTGTTTCTTAGAGGTTGGTCCTTGCTTAGAGAGCAAGAGTATAGAGAAGGCTCCCACTCCATGGGATTGGCGTGGCACAGACAGATTCAGTCACATAGATGCTGAAGAAAAATAGTCGGGGTCATGTACAGAAAATAAGGATCTCCAACCAGGTATCTCCAACAGACAAAATCAGACATGATCACTACAGAAATCTAAAGCAATCTGAGAGGTACCCTCCAAGTGTGTCTCTACTTGCTAGCAGCAAAATCTCCATATGACTGCACCTTTCTTGGGACAAATTCACCAGGGGTCTCAACTTGATTTCTTCCTGCCTTGCAAAATTTTTCCCTGTAGTGTTACCCTGCTAAAATGAGCAGTACAGTGTTGCTCCACAATTTCAGAGGAGCAAAGTCCATCCTAGGACAGGATTCCCAGTTTTGGAGCCAGCAGAAATTCAGACCATCAAATTCTGCTGCAGCAGTGCTGTTCTGGGGTAGCCCCGGCCCTTGCCTTGAGAACTGATCCACAGCTGCACCTCAGCTCTGCTACAGAAGAAGCCCAAAGCAAGAAGTGAATGTGGTACTTGCTGTCCATTCTTATACAGATTAAAGAAGCAGGTCAATTCTATTGGGAGGGAGCAAAATATTCTCTGTGTTACTACTAAAATTAGTAAAATACGAGCTTGGATTACACATTAACAACAATGATCTGAAACAAAAAACAAGGGATGTACAGGATCACCCTCTGTACTGCACATCCAGGAATTGTGAAGGGAAAATCCAGTCTGCATTGCTGGGGAAAGTTATAAAAAATTCAGAACTATTTAATAATTCACACAGTCGGACCACTGACCTTAAAAGTTGTGTTAAAAAATTAAGAACCTCAAAGAAAAGTTATTAAAAAATACAGGCTGTACTTAAAAGAGATTATATGCTCCCCAAAATTATTACATATGACTGAATTTAATAACAAATTACATACGGACACAATTACATGTATAAGTGAAGTTCTCACCCATGATCACATTTAGAGCACAGCTACGCAGCGTCAAGCTGAGGCAGTGAGTGTGACACCTACAGAAACTGCCCAGCTGAGGCACTAACAACTCTCATCTGTGCACAGCTGCTGTCTGGCATAATACTGAGGACATTTGCAGCCTGGCAAAATATTTATTGTGAAACTCATCTGAATTTAGATTTCATTATAAATGAGACAACAACCCCTTTCTCCATAATTTCTCATACATAAGGTATTACCTCTAAATGTCAGATTCTTCCCCTCCATCTTATTATTCCTAATGTATTCACCACACAGGCCAAAGCAAAACAGCACTTGAACAGTGATTTAAGAAACATGGGTATGATCTGAAACCTGGTACAAACAAGAACGTGTGTGTTACCTGTCACTAACGTGGCATTCAGCAGAGTAAGTGTTAACATGCCACCTGAACAAAATTCAAGACACAATTCAAAGTGAAGATATTCTTCACATCTCATTAAAACTGTTACACAGATTTATTGGTACAGAACATCAGTACTTTGGTCAGTTGGCCAATGAGTAATCCTTAGATATACAATCTGTAAAGCACTTCATGATTTGCTGTGAAGAAATAAGGCTCTGGGCTACTATTTTACTATACACACTGCGAAGATAGCAAGCCCTTCACTTGAGAGGAATATCTTTTTGGGTTTCAGGGTTGGTTTTTTTTTAAAAAAAAGGCAAGCTGAGTTAACCTGGATGTATGGGAAGTGCATCTCTGATTGTCATGTGCTGAAATACCTTGCTCATTTTGCCTTGACTCAGGAAGTGCTCTTTGATCTCAAAATTGTTGATGCTAAAAAAAGAGCATTGTCTTTAAAAAAGCAAAGCAGACAGTACTATAAAAATAATGAGCTGGGAAGACTCTTAAGCCTTTTACATAATAGAACCTCTCATGACACTGAGGAAGATTCCCTCAAGGCCCACCGTAGCTCTTGACTTTTATTTTGGCTTAAACAGGCAAACATCATAGCATCAATTAAAGAGGCCACTTATTTACTAAGCATTCAAAGTCTACAGTAGTTAAGAGGATTAATTGTCTTCACGCGTATAAAATTTAAACATAATAGATTAAAGACAAACCAACCTGGTCACACACAACTAACTTCAATTAACCTATGTGCACTCCTTAAGCATTTTTGTTAATAAGCACAGACCACTGGCCCCAATTCAGATCCTGATCCTGCAACAAGTTTTCTCAGTATGAACTGTGAAAGAGGGAGCACTGTCAGCCCAGAGCTTCAGAAGGAAAAAACCAACAGCTCTTGAAATAAACTGTACAGCAGCAGCTGCAATAGAACATGGAGGCATCCGTAGCTGCCTTCAGAAACTACTGGCATCTGAGCATCCAAACACTGGAAGCAACTTTTCTGTAATCTGAAATTTGAAAGCAACTCTGACTGCTAATTAGAGCACAGGAAATCATCCAATGTTACAAGCTGTAGCTGTTCCCTTCATTTCAATGGAACTACTGTGCTGAAGCGATTTACATCTGTCACATTAAATATCCCAAAATGGAGACTAGAGCCACTTTATCCTTACATAATTCAATTAATGCCAGTCTTGAGCTTCAGCTTTGCCTGCTTAGGAACCCATGTTCTTTCTGACCTTTACTGCATGGAGACCATGATCAAAGAACTGCAGCAGTAGTCAGGCTTGAACAGTACANTCTGCACTTGCCCTTGTTGAATTTCATTAAATTTCTCCCCGCCCAACTCTCCAACCTATCGAGGCTGCTTTGAACATTTCAATGGAACTACTGTGCTGAAGCGATTTACATCTGTCACATTAAATATCCCAAAATGGAGACTAGAGCCACTTTATCCTTACATAATTCAATTAATGCCAGTCTTGAGCTTCAGCTTTGCCTGCTTAGGAACCCATGTTCTTTCTGACCTTTACTGCATGGAGACCATGATCAAAGAACTGCAGCAGTAGTCAGGCTTGAACAGTACACACTTGTAAAAATTAATTTTCAGTATTAAAATCAAGTCCAGTTCTTCTTACTGAAGCCTTTTTCACAACAAAATACTAACTTTAAATCTTCCTGTGCTGTACTATTTGCAAACGTTGCTATGGATGAGTGCTGGGAGTGTGGAGGATAGAGGAAAGGTTGTTAAGGGCTGTCAGTGTTGTAACCATGGAGTTTGTTTATTTACCCAGACTGTACAGGATTTGGCCATAACAAATATGAGAAATTTCCTTTAAGCATAAGAACAACCCTTTTTTCCTTTAAGGGCAATTGAACACTAGAAAACATTGCCAAGAAAAACTGCAGTGTCTCTGTCCTTGGAGATGTTCTAAACCCAGCTGGACACAGCTTCAAACAACCTGCTCTAGCCGACCCTGCTCCAAGCAGGAGGGCTGCACTGGGTGATCTCCAGCAGTCCGTGCCTACCCCAACTTCTTGGTGATTCTGCAACAACAGTTCAAATCGTGGCTGCTTTAGGTCTCTCTGAATGTGCCTCAGTCACCAAGCAGAACACCACCACCACAAAATCCCCTCTCCACAAAACCAGAAACCTCCGTAACTCATCCACAGGATGAAGATTTCCCTATTACCCTGCTTCTGATCCCTTCTGATTTCATGCCTCAACACACCTTCAAACAGTCCCCGCCCCAAGTATCATAATGCAAGTCCCACATTCAACACAAGATGTGATAATTATTTTTATTTTGTTAAAAAAAGTAGATAGCACTGACAGCTGTCATCCTGTGTGCCTTCCCAGTGAACGGTAGGCCAATTACATGACAATTAGGTAACAAAGAAGTCACATAGCAAAACTAAACCTACTATCTCTAATTTTCCTGATTAATAGTTCACTAGAAGTGCTCTTGAGACAATACTAGTTTTAACCAATAGCTTCATTTGCAAAAGTGTCTATTCAGACAGGTATTTTTCCTGCTCTTACTCCTGTTAGCCCTGTGCAGGTAATCACCTCAGCAAACTACACAGGATTGTGAATTTTACTCCTCCTTCTGAACTGCCAGCAGAATTGTTGACTATTTTCACTAATTTCCAACCCATTAGACCTGCACAAGCCCGTGGGCTCTTGCTAGATTCAAGCAATATCAGAATTTGGCCTGATGGATGTTCACTGATGGTGCTGGCACACAAAGAACATCCTGCAGAAATTGTGTGGAATTGCCAGTTCAGAAGGGTACGCCTGGCTGTCACACCTCCTCTCCCCTGCAGCCAGGCTTTTCCTGCTGCACACCCTTCCTACTAACAGGCCACCTAACTCCAGGTACCTGGAGGAATCCACAGCTCTAGACGAGGAACATTATTTTTTTAAAAATCAAGTTAGATTAAAATACGTCTTTTAAGTAACTATTTATGAGAGCAGAACCATCTCTCTTCCTCTTCTAGATAGGTGCTCCAATGCCTGGTGTCAAGTGTCCCTTTTTGGTCATAGAAACAACTAGTTCATTTATAAAAAAACAAAGAGCTTTAATGTAAGAAATTCTATGTATGCTCTCTTACAACATTTTATAGCCAGCCAGCTGACTGCATGATTTCTGGGCATCTAAATTTTGGATGTAGAAAGGTAACAGTGAATCTAATTGGGGACAGATGGGCCATGGCACATTTCAACAGTTTCTCAATGATTGTAACCTTTCTGCTAATAAATAAATGCAGTAAACATGTGAAGGTTCTTCAAAATAAAAGTGGTTATATATCCAGTGGAATATAGACCTAAGGCAGAGGAGCAGCCTATGTACCTCTTTCCTATAATTTCCCTAAATGTTCAGGTATGAACAGTGTTTCTCGCCCCTTTTTCAGGGGAACAGGACAATACTCATCCGAAGGCACTGCCTTCATGTGCTCATGCCCTTCAGCTTCTATCTATTCTAGAAATCTTTGGTTTATGTTTCCTTCTTGAAGGTCCCTTCAGTATCCAAAGCAACAAAGCATGAGGCTTAGATTTGTTGTAAAGTGTTACATGTGGTAACATCTGGAAGTGCTGTAGCAGGATTCTAGAATCAGGGAACTGGTTTACTGTTTGAGGTTTTTTTAAACTTAGAGCTTCAACAATGTAGCAAACAGTTCACATAATATAAACAGTACTCAGTTACAATAACTCTCTCTTTTTCCTATTTGCAAGCTGAATACATTTGACGTAAATATCACGAGCAGAGTGAAAAAATCATGACCCAGAACTTAAAAAAAAATTTTAATCAAGTCTTGATTTTTTTTCCACAACTGAAACTCAATCATGGAGGTGATGTCTTACATAAACTATGTCAAAATGTACATCAAAATTAAGAGATGAATATAAGAAATTGTCATGTGATAATTTCTCATGCAAAAAACCCCCAGTTATTCACGTAATAACACCTTTCCCAAGCAACTACATATTTAGTCAGAAACAATCTGACAGTAGATGTTGAACAGTGAAGGTCTTTCACAGTCATGTTTCAGGGAACACCAGCCAGTTGCGAAAGCTGAGCATTCATCAAGCAAAACCAGCTGGTTTTGAATAAAGATCCAAATAGAAACAGTAGATTAAACCAAAACTAAGTTACATGGAAATTTGCCAGTTTACTGCACTTCTGCAGCTGGCTTAGCGAAGCCATTTCACACTTGGCTGAAACGTCTGCATGGTCCCTACCAGCATAGCGCAGTGTCTGAACACCTTCTAATCTTCACCATGCAACACTGATGTGACAAGGGCTGTCAGTATTCTCTATTCTACAAGTGGAAAGGAGAGGTGCAGAGAAATGAAGGGCTTGATCCCCTAGAGCAGCTTGCATAGCCAGTGCTGGTCTGTGCAGCTCCCACCCACTGGGCACTCGGTGCAACACCAGCACCAGTGGGAAGCTCCCAGCAGCTAGAGGTGAAACACAGGGGAGAGTCCAGGCCTGGGTGTCCAAGTGACTGATCCAGTCCACAGACAGTTAGTTACCTGTTAACCACCTGGCAAAAATAAAGAGCTAAGCTCCATTTCTCCACCTGTAAAAGCCCATCAATGTTTTATGTAAAAAAACCCCAAACTACTCCTACAGCCAAAAATAAAATAAAATAAAATAAAATAAAAAAAATAAAAAAATAAAAAATAAAAAAATAAAATGAAAAATAAAATAAAATAAAATAAAATAAAATAACCAACTAAATACCTCCCACCTTGAATGAGCATTCAAACCATCAAGGTGAAGCACTAAACCCCCACTCCACCAAAATACTGGTAAGTATGAAGTGTTTCTTTCCTGCTGAAACTCCTCTGCTTGATACAAGTAATATTCATAATGAGAAAAGACACTTTATCTACAGCTCAGTATCTAGGATATTATCCAAAGATGCCAGAGACCTGATTTGCTAAAAGACCCAAATATACATTCATAGTCTGAAGTAAAAAAATTCAAAATCAGAATTTTCCTCACTCTGAGCTAACGTTCTGATCAGAACATCTCAGCTCGCCATAGCTTCTCTGCTCTTGGTTTCAGCTGCTTTGTGCATGAGCAGCAGTCAGCTGCTGCCAGCTCAGAAAGAGCTTCTGCGATTCAGCTTTGCCGATCACCTTGCAGAGCTCTGGCTTCAAGTGAAATGATTGGCTATAGGTATTCATAAACTGGTGGAGGTAGCAAGGGCTGGATAAAACATCCTTCCCACTTAAAAGGCAAATCAAATGCCTAAGGGCTTGCTTGGTTGTCCAAGTACATTTGGGAATCTGAGCCCATGTTATCATTCAAAAGTCACAAAGAAAGTCTGAGCCTTCAAAAATCAAAGCACTTTAATCACAGCCTCCTCTTCCTTTAGCATATTGTATACAAGAGCAGAAGGTGTATCTGCAATTTTAGAAAGACAGCAGAATCGAGCAGAACACTCACCTGGTTATGTACTGCAGGGCTGGAGCCTACAGTGTTCCCTAAACTGGTTAACTGGTAGAGTGTTCCCAGCAATGGGAAAAGAAAAAGTATTAGTCTAGAGGGCACATCAACTAAGTTAAACTGACCAAAATAGCTGCCGAAGAACATACAATAGAGGTTTTGTAACAGTTCTCCATGCAAGCACTCTACTGCCCAGTAACAGCTATTTTATTTCGGAGGGATTGAGGCAGTACCAAAAGGACAGGCATACTGCACAAACCACTAACTCTGGAATGAGATGATTCCATGAAAAGATAAACCCTTGCTTCTGAAAATCCTTATTATTTAATAGAGTGTAAAATTAACATCAAACAACAGAGGCTTCCCTTGCTTCAGCCAGCCTGAAAGGAAAAGAATAACTACTTCTTCCACATTCTCCCTTCTTTTACAGCGGTGAAGAGTCACATCATGCAAGGTGCTCTTCAACTTGCCTGGACTGTACCACACTGTATCACTGATTTCAGTTCCCAGTGTCCACGAATTCTGGGATGAGGGTCTGAAATCCACTATCCAATCTCATAGGTATAGAAGGAATACAAATGCTATAGGACACTGTAGTATTAAGCTCAAATACTAAAATATTAATTTAAGGCATCAAGCTGCCCTCAATACACACAGAGTAATAAAGTAAAAAATAAATAAATAAATAAAAGACAGAGAGGAAGTAATTTAAAATTCATCAATTCTCCACAAGAAAAACTGAGGAAGCACAGAGGAAGCCTGACCCTGTACAAAGGGATGTACAATCAATGGAGACCATCCTTAGACAGCACTGTAATCCACATGAAGAAAAGCTCTTGTCCATAATGCAACAGATGCCACCTAAATAAGAAAGACCCTTTTTTTAACCTTTTATTTCACATTTGCTAGACTGGCAGAACCACTTTAACCTAGAAGTTTTTGTGCATGTTCTTCATTTCTTTCCTGCCCTCTTTAGTTTTTATCTTATATTTTATGTATATATAGCTGGTATATAAAGAACCTTAGCCTGAACAGAGCTAAAAATCACTGCGAAATCCTCACCAAAAAAGAAATCACTGCATTGTAGGATTAGGATGTAGAAACTGACTATGTGTAAAGTCAAGGCTAGCTGCTGCATTCAGGGAAAAGACAGACCAGTTTGTGTTATCAGAGAAGAGATTATTAGTTTCTCAGTCCCAGAGTGTCATTTCACAAATCTTTGATAACCTCATCAGCTGACGTACCTCAAGTCAGTTAACATTTCAAAGAAAAAGCCCAAAGTAATTGCCTTACTAGAAGTAATAAGGAGTATAAAAATTAGAAAGCTAATATTTGTTTTGATAAAATCATAACATTTTTGAAAGAAATTCTAGGTATTCGTATGTATTTTAAAGGGCTTCTTTTCATCTGCACATTTAACGCCACATTGCACTTTTACAAATGTCATAAACCCCAAGTAAGTCAGCTTTTCTTTCTAAACCTCTGCTTCCTTTAAGTTTGGGTACAGGTTTGGATCCAACTCCCACGTAACAGTACACGATATTTTTTTTAATTTTGTAGAACACAAATTTATGGGAAGCACCGCAGTAGTCATATGTACTGCAATGTTGATTACCCGCACCTCAGTTACCCAAAACTCCTGCTAGCTGAAATAAGGTTGTAAGCTGCTATATCTAACTATCAGGGGAATGTATTTAACATGATTAACTGAAACCTTGATCCTCTGAATTCATGTTCCCTCTGACATTTGGATTATTAAAGCTATAGCTGCTCAAAAAAACAAAAGGACAAAATGAGGTGAGGCAAAGACTATTCTAATGACTTTGTTATTTTAAAAAGAACACCAGGTGCTTACCCAGGCAAGTATAGGACAGTCCCCCACTTTGAATGGCCTACGGTATACTCAGACTCAATGCTCAAAGGCACATAAAGTCCTGAGACGAAAGAGTACAAGAATTACAGTAATATGATTACACGGTTGCATAGTTAAGGAATGTGAAAATCTTGATGGTTCAGTTGCAAGTCTGCTGGTCATTGTGTGTGTGTAATTATTATTGACTTACTTCTTGACAGAGTCTCAGAGACAGCATGGAAAAAAGACTTGAGTGAGAAGATACAGATATAAATGCAGATTTCAAATGGTGTTTTCACTTGGCATTAATTATTCTAATGGTAATTTTAATTCTGTTTTCTAGGATATAATATTTTTTTCCTCTTGATTTCAAGTTGTCACGTACTCTGCTTTAGCAAACTAAAGTGATTGAGTGTGGAATGGGCACTGAAGGCAAAGCCTCAATAAAAGAGCAGCATGCTTTTCAATCTGGCCTTTTAAAACATCCACTATCAGAGGGCTTTGGAGGTTTAAGGGATTAGATACCATGACACATCTGTCAGATTATTATGTAGGAAAACACTCCTGCTGTTTTCTGTGGGTAGAATGTCTGCTATGGAATATTTTAAAATAGTTTTAAAAACAAAAACGCACAAAATAGGCAATAATTCAGTTGCTTCAAAGTGTGTTTTCAGAGGAAAAAAATGGTAACTTTTTTTTGTGGCCTAGAAACAAGTTATATTTAGTGCTCTGACTGCAGGCTTGTATCTGAATATGGATTAGCAGAATACACATGCTTTTACTGTTCAAAACAGAGATTATGCAAAAATACCAGGATTTGTGGGTTGGCCTAACTTAGCTCTATTTTACAGAGCCAGGAATCACCAGCAACATGAAAATAATAGCAACAAAATATGAAATGATAATTCGCGTCACATTTCAGCTACATAGATGCTTAAAAGCATTTTAAATGACTGCCAATCTTAGGAAGCTTTTCTGTATAAACAAAGGCCAAAATAGTTTCATTAAAAATACCTAATATCATTCCACTGCTCACATGCTTTGTTTCAGTAACACAGTTACATCTTGTCAGTGGTGTGGCAGCAGTGTCCTGCTGCTGAGGGCATTGCAGAGCAACGACCAGTCTCCACATTCACATCATAAATGGCTGGAAAGCCGCAGCTTCATTAAAATTGTTATGAGAAGCAGAAGTCTGAAGCCATCATCCACCACCAGTTGGGTACTACGGATTTAAACAATTATTGTAAATTCTGTATTGGTCAATTCTGATCTTCAAGTTCTGCAATTCTCATCCCCCTGCTGTGATCTTTTAGACATCTTACCCTTACAGCAGGGGACCAGATGATGCAGGGCTGTTTAGGTGGTAAGAGCTACAGTACTAAGAGCTACACAAATCACAGAAGCAAACACAGCAAGGGTTGAATTGGAAGTTTCTCCCATTCCAATAATTTCTCTTAGCAGCTGAAATCTACCTTTGCCAGAAATTCCATTACCAACTGCACAAAGCATTTTATGCTCCGCTTTGCATAGACAGATGAGCAGAAAATAGTTGTCAATAGATGGAAACTAGAAACAGGCAGACTAAAAATCGGCAAAGATCTGGACTACCACTATAGCTTTGGATGACTCATAAATATGATGAAAATATGGGGAACAGATGACAGAATTCTACTTATTATTTTTTTTAAACAAACATGTACGTATGTGTATATAATACATAAAATTTCTCCCAAACCTGACCTTCACTGGTGCACAGTATGACCATGAAAAGCATTTCCTGATCCAGGATCAACCCTAACTGTTTTTTTATGCTGACATTATCATAATTTGAACCTAAAGAGCTCTGGTCTTGAGCACTAGCCCATTACTCTCAAAAGGGTGCAGGCTAAAGCAAGAAACTTCTGTGCAGCTGCAGTGTATATTAGGGCACTTCCTGAGTAGCCCTCATTCCACCCACCCAGTAGCCCTCATTTTTTAAAGTTTCCCCTACTTTCAGTGAGTGGGAACCTAAAGGCAGCATATGCTCAGCCACACAAACTCATTCCACCAAAACTTCCCAGAACTTTTGGTCTAGGACTGGTAGTTTCACTGTTTGCATTCCTGTAAACCAGAGCATCATGAGTGGAAGGCTTTTACCAATAAAAGAACAAAGCAGCAACAGTCATGAAAATTACTTACCTTGCTCTAAATAAGAACAGCTCAACAACAACACCGCAGATTATATTGACCAATACATAACTTGTTAGTAGAGGATAAGCACCTTTTGTCACAGGACCTGCGCAAATTTTGTCTGGAAACCTTGAGTTATAATTTGTGAAGTCAGTTTAATTCACATTGATAAGTTTATACAATTTAACTGTTAAAATACCATTCCTGATTGATTGTGTACATACACAGACTACAGTGAGTCAAAAGAACAGTCAGTTCAACAATCCAACATTTTTCACAAAAAAAGAAAATTTCTAGGAAATATCCATTTTTGTCTATAGCTACATACAAAAATGTAGATTCAGAAATACATGAGGGTCTCTTCTGCAAATGCTCCTTTCTCAGCTGGGTTCCCTAGCCTGGCTGTATAACCCATGATGAATCTCATTAATTCAGAAACAGGAATACTCTTGTTGCATGTTGGGAGCTAGCATTAGGAAGAAAAGTTAAGTCTATAAAACTAAGCGATCCATAAGGTCCTCCAGCAGCCTTTCTGAATCCTGCTTATTAAACTATGATAAACACCTCTCATTAAGACAGAATCAATGTGCCCCCACTCTGCATAAAACTAGCCAAGATTATTTTGCAAGAGCCCATATTTTTAAAACGGGAGTTTCAGAAATGCTCTATTTCAATCTCGGATACAAAACATCCAGAGTCCTTAATCTTGAATGCTTCACCAGCTTCAGAATTATTAGTCTGTGCTTCTTTCAAATGCTTATTTAGTCTGAAAATATTTGGGAAAAGGATGATGTCTTGTCTAGTAGTCAGAAAAACATATTTTTATTGAATAATCTATTCTTCCAGAATTCTGGTTTTAAATATTTTAAGCAAAATTAATGTGTGTACATACACACAGATCTGTAAATACATACACATTTTGTCTTATTTACGTGCAGTCCCTACATTTAGACTTTGGGCAGCTTATACAGACATCTCTTCTAGTGGGAGTGAAAAACAAGTTCAACCCAATGCTTATGCGCAGCTGGCAAAGAGATGTGAGAGTGGCTCTTCAGTGGCAGAGTCTGCCTGGCACACACAGGGTCACTCTGTGCAGGGAGGTCTCCGATGAAGAGCTCCTTATTCCAGCAGACACACCACAACAAACACAGGCTCAAAGCATCAGGCACAGCCAAATCTTGCTGTATCTTTGCTTAGCTCTCCAGGGCCCAACATACTCTCACTCCCACATGGAGCATCTATCAGAGCTACCCTTTTGTTCTTCGCTGGAAACTTTCACAGAATACTGAACTCTGAAATTAATTTTTATTATTATTATTAAGTAGAAGTAAATAGGGTCACATACATTCAAAACTCCAGAAGAACACAATTTTTTCTCCAGCCACCCACATACCTGGCCCTAGCAAGCCTTTTGTGTGAGGTTTCTAACTATTGAAAACATACGATCATTTGCATTGCTTCTGGCCACATTTAGGTTCAAAGTCACCTCTCTTGTACAAACATCTCATATTCCATTTCTATTATTACACATCACCTACATTCCCTAATAAACGTGATGGGATGCTGGTTTTGCAACAGCAATTCTTCAGCATCTCCATTTTTCCTGCTCCCTGATCCCCTCGATCCTTTCAAAGGCCTGAAGATGTCATTTAGTTGACAACTTCTTGGATCCCATTAAGTGAATCCTAGTAAAGTCCATTTGGACAACAGGATCCTTTCAAGAGTTTTGAGGGCATCTGGGACTGGCCTGAGGGCATCCATGCTGTTGAGCTGTGTGCAGCCACTGGCACAAACTGTGCATTGGATCTCCAGCACCACCACCGCCCGAGGGCCCCAGTTCACAGCATGCCCTTCCAAACACAGGTCTACTGTGTGCAGTCACTGATACTGTACTGAACAAATGACTGTTATTGGGACACTGGAAGCAACTGGAAAATTTACATCACTTATTTCCTACTGACAGAGCGAAAAATATCTGCAACAAACTTGGATCTGTTTTATTTCAACCTCTGGACTACACAGGAAATAAAACATGGAGAAAGGAGTTAAACTGTTCATTCTCTCCTGTGTACAAGAGGGAGGAGAAAACTGCCCTTTTCAGCCCAGCCCAGGACAGAGCTTGTATTTCATCCCCCCCTTCCCCTTGCCGGCTGCAGTAAGAGCTGCCCTTGTCTCAGCCTAGGACAGGATCTAGCACTGCTCTAAATGAGGTCACAAGACCAAGCCCCAACACCTTTACGCCAGCTAAGGACCAAAAGGCAAAGTAATTTATAGACAATGTAAACAACAAACTTGCTAATAACCAATCCCAAATCTAAGTTACAAGAAATGAAACAGGTAGGTTTTGGACACTGCAGATAAGTACTTGTCTGAAAACAACCACGTGCATTAAAAATCCCTTGTTCTGTTATTTGGAGGATTGTTTATTGCAAGATTTGCTTTATAAAAATTAACAGTTACTAACTTAAGATGGACATAATGTTTTAGGAAAGAGATTTCAAGGAATTTCCACATGCTTACCTAATTATCTTTACATAGCTGAGTGCATTTGTAAGCTTTGGGGCTACAAGGATTATTCAGCAGAATGAAACCAAATGTAAAATAAAAGTCTTTACACATTTGGGACAGTGACAATCATTAATACTGAAAAGAAAATGCGTATTTCTATGCTTACAAGATTTTTTTTCCAAGTCAATCAAAAAGATAGCTGATATCATGCCAAAGTACTTAAGAAAACTAAAAACGTTAAGTACATTTTAATTATTTAAATTACTTAGCCAAAGAAAATTCATGAATGCAAAGTCTGCTGTTGAAAAAAGTTTCTAATGGGGAAAAAAGCAGCAATGTTTCAGCAAATGTATAAACATGTATCCTAAATGCAGTCATAATGAATGAGGAAACATATTGTACATAAACATCTGAAAGACAAAAACATGATCCATAAAATATACATCATCGATAGCCATAAACCTAACTAATAATTGCACCACATCCATCACATTCAGAGGCAGGTAAAACACAGACTCTAAAACAAAGGGCAATATGTTCCTGCTCACGGTGTAAAATGGCCACTTGCCTTAAGCACATTCAGTGTGCCTCTGTTGCTCTCTTTTGGTCAATGTGCAGTACTGACATAACTTTCTCTGTGCAACAGTTCCAGCCCTTAAAAAATATTTAGTCAACTCTAATTCCAAAACTGCTCTTACAAACAACCCTTAGCTTCTGATTTTAAATACTTTTAAAAAGCTGATTATTTTTTCATCATTATTTCAGCTAAGAAACGGTAATGATGCAAAAAGCTAGCTACTCTATCAGGCTTAAGTTTTATATACTACAGGCTACTTTAATAAAGTAATCAATACTGTACCGACATGCACAAAAATATTAATCAAAAATATTTATGTTGAAAGGGAAGAATAATTTCAGAAAAAAAGACTATAAGTTGTTTTGGTTCCTTCATATGGCAATGGCAGCTGTACTTTTATACTCTTGAGGTTAAGGCAGGAACAGCAAAGATCAGCTAACAGTAAAGCATTCACTGAAAATTTCAATGTAAATACAGTTATTTGTGGATAGTGGCAAAATAAACAGGTTATAACAATTAAAAAAACCTGACCCATTCACTTTATGCTCCAGCTCACTGAGAGAACCCCATCACTGTTCATACAGGAGAGACCTAGCACAACATCCTAACACAGCCCTCCTCACTTTACATACTCTCCTGCATTTTGCCCTCAGTGGACCTTCCTACCCTCACAAGCCACCTGGTTTAAATTCTCCCTTACGTGACACCTTCTCACCAGTGACATCTCTATATCCTTGTTTTCCTCAGCTGTTGCCCTATTTTGTCTCCTCTGTGTTACTGTTTGCATGTACATCTGTTGTGCTATAAAAATGTTTAATAATAATCCCTGTCCTTCCCACCTGGACTGCACAGCACTGCAGTAATAATGTTTATAACCAATTCCATGTGGTAGTTATACATGGCCAAGTAACCTTCAGGCTATTTCTCATTTGGGGCAAATACTCTAAATTAAGGAGATTAATCCTTAGGGTACACATGATCTTACAACTATCAAAGGAGGGCAAATATTTTTTCTCCATTTATTTTTATGAATAAGTCTAATCAACAAAGGACAATCTTGTTAAAATAAGCACCTAAAATAAAGCATTCAAACCTACACATGTAAAAATAGAAGAGAATTATTCCTTATTAACATAGGAACAGTTCTCTTGGATTTCAGTAGCACAAAATGAAATGCTTAACACCTTTAAATCCTCACTCTTTTACTGAGATGTATTCATATGGTTTTGCCATATAATTTTAGCCACCACAGTTTGAAAGCTTTATCCTTCTTTTCTGTAAAGAAAAACATAGATTTTACATAATCATACAAAAAATGAACTACTGAAAAACTTACCGATATTTAAAAAAATCTCATTTTTACTATCTTTCAAAAAGCTGTTTATCCCGCATGATCCAGATGTACCCACCTAACCTCTAAATCAATGGAAATCACACCAGGATATGAGAGAGTTAAATCAGATGAGAGTTTCTGAGCATCTTTAAAACTCCCCTGAAAATCTGTGAGGGAAATTGTGTCGTTAAATTCTGCATCCATACACAGAACAGAGTAACAGCAGGAGAATTGTTGTGACCATGACATTCAGTTAGTATTCCCATGAGAGTTGCTGCCCCAGGAGTAACTAGAAGATGTTATACTTAATCCTGATGTAGCAGCTATTCTGATGAGTGAAATTTCAAACTAATTATACATATGAATAGTGAAGAGAGATTAATTGAGCCATACTTCAGTCAAACAATTCAGTAAAAGTCATGAATGGTGAAAACATACTGAGTAGCTCGCAAACAGAACCCACAATGAAAACGTGACGATATGAAAGCCTGGGGTTACAACATTATAGCAGCCAAAAGATGATCACTAATGAACACAGAGAAAGAAATTATCACAGTGCAAAGAACAATTTTAAAATAAGATCTAACTATTGCTTACTTAAAGTATTATCTGCATTAAACAAAAAATAACAAAAATCAATTACTGATAACTAAAGTTTGAATCAGTTACTAAACAAGCACATCTAATGGAAAACTTAAAACTGGCCCCAAATCAAAAGATGTGAAGAGTTACAGGAGGACACTGAGAAACTGCCTGCAGCTCCTGTCAGACCCCTCCTCTTGCGAGGGGTTTCAGAACTCTGTCCACAGGGACGTGGCTGTAGGACCACATCTTGGATAGCAAGATGTACAGAGGAAACATTCAACTCAACCCCACTGTCAGGTAACTACTACTTCAGAGCACCTCAGGGCAAAAACCAAGGAGGTCAATGCAAGGACCTTGTGGATCACAGCTGAAGTGTGTGACACCTATGCTCACTGCTCATATGCTTTCACCAGGTACTTTTGCAATTTGCCATAATTTTTCGTACTTGAATACTGCCTACCAGCACCTCAACAGAGATTGTACAATCACTTTAAGTCAGGCAGACGACAGAGCTGCTCTACAGGAAAAGTATATGAATTCCCACAAACAAATTGCAGAACAAGCATTTTTGGCTTTCTTCTACCCTTGGGTACAGTCTTGGCACTTGTGAGATCAACTACAACACAAACAAGGAATTTTAAAATTGCACTGCAACGTGTAGAAGCTCAACCCTCCAAACACTGGACACAAGTTCAGGTCCAATGCTTGCTAACAAGGGAAGAGTCACAGTGATGTCTACACATCCCACTCCAAGTTTGGCAAATATCATGTTCCACAGAACACCCAACCCCCTGCTGCATCTGGCTGGAAACCAGCCCCGACCAACTGCAAAGCAACTTTCAATTGTCTACTCAACACTATTAATTGTCTCTGGATCCCCTGGAATGACCACCGCCTACAGCTCAGCATCCCAGCCCTCCTCCATTTCTGCCGCCCTGCAAGCCAGCTCCAGAGAGCAGAAGGGAAAATCAAGGCCCCACTCACTCTCAGGCTGGAGCTCCCCGGAGCTGGCGGGACACAGCCGGTTACGTACATGACCCTTCACAGTTCAGACGGGTTAATACACTACTGCTGATCTGAACTGCACCTTAACTGAAACAATTTCAGTTCCAGTTAGTTGAGCCCAAATGCAAACAGAAGACAGAAATTTGCTGGTCAGAGTCCCTTGACACAGCTGATCTATCTGAACACAACTTTCTACCACTGAGGTTTTATTAAAGGTCACGCAGATTATTTTGCCTTTTAATTTACATTTACAGAAAAAATGCGATGTTAAATACCAAATCTCAATAACCCATAGTAAATAAAGGAAAAATATCCTGAAATAGTGAACTTTAAAAATTCAATTAAAAATATAAATAAATAAATAGCCAATCACTGTTTTTGTAATTATTTTAACTTTGATCTTTAAAATCTGCAAGTTGACTTATATCCTATTGCTACAGAAATCAAATAATTTTTACAGTTGATAAACACTCGAGTTTACTAGCTAATTAAATCCTTTTTGGATTTTTTTTTTCCTTTTTTAATAGAGAAAATGTTTAAGCTTTTAATTGCAAAATGAAGCAGCATTATATAATTCTTTTGCTTGATGTTCTTAATTGCAATTACTGATTTAAACCAGAGAACTCCTTTGAGGGGATCTTGAGAAGAGTTTGGGGTTTTCTTTCTTAACTAGAGCAGTAATTAGAAAATACTTTGCTTTTCTATACCTCTGATAATCTGCCTTTTTCGTTTCCAAACAACTCCAAATTTCTCATTATCACTAAGATTACGTGAATAAGGTTCTAAGTTAAACCCCAAATTATCTGTGACATACTTAGTTCATACAAGTTACACGTTAGTGACATTTTGGACTCCTGAGTAACAATCATATTTTGTGTTGCATTATAAAAAGATACTCAAGATGTAATTTTCACACAGCTCAAAATATGTAGGAAAAGCAAACTGCTTTTAAAAACGAATAAACTTAAGGATGCCACCTTTGACGTGCATTTTTGCATGTGACAATTATAGGCTTGATCTTGAAAGTATTTTTTACTTAGTGCCAGTCACCATGCTTCGAAAAGAAGCCCTCTTATTAGCAGCTACTCAGCCTGAGAAATATTACAACGCAGTGGAGCCTGAGTGAACTCGATTCAAAGCATACGGTTTTCCAGAAACCATCATGACAGATTTCCTTGCAACCTGCCAGCCTAATGCCAATAGCTTAAACCCATTCACTTCTGCTGCCCAGGACCATATCCTCAGCAGCCTGACTGACAACAGCTCTTGGCCTGCTGGAACTCCCAGGTAAGGGACAGTGGGGCAGCTGCAGAGCAGGGCTGGGTTTGCCTTTGGTTACCTGTGAGGGCAAACATCAACCCTGAAGGGCTTGATAGTTCCTGTAGATGAATGTTTCTCAAACCATTGTCTGATAATATATGATTGCACAAATGCTGCTGGCCCTTACATTCCACCTGCTGAAATAACATTAGATTTTTAAATTATATATATAGATATTTACTTGATATGAATTTGTAGAAAATTACTGTTACATTTAGAATTGACCCTCAGTTAAGTAGGGTAGGGTCATTTGCGCAATTTGATTGAAAAGAAGAAGTGTCTATAGGAATTAAAGCTTTCAGAAGAAATTTTTCCCAGTAACCAATAAATATCAGTAGAAAAAGGCTAGGGGAATTACTTCTAGACTGCTCTTTCACTTGGCTTCGGCAACAAGAAGTTTAGTTGGGAAAAATCTCCCTCCCTTCCCCAGCGATTCTGCAGAAAACAGTAATAGTAATAATAATAGTTAAGAAAAATCATCATCAGTAGTGCTGAAGTAATTCCTTTATTGCCATGGCACCACAAAACCTTAGTCCTTTGTGCTGAAGGGCTTGAAGTTAGAAATGGATTATTTTGCTGGTGTTTTGAACAAGCACATCCTGCGGGCTGAGACAGCACTCCCTTCTCTGAAAGGAGAATTCTTTTGATAAGCTTGCCCTGCAGACCTACAGAACCAAAATACAAAGCCCAGCACTAGAAGGATGGGAGCAAGGGAACTTCCTGCAGATGACAAACTCTCCCTGATGCAGGCCCTGCCATCAGCATCTCTGCTATTGGAAACGCTGGCTACGGCACACAGTGTAACTGGTAACACCACTGACATCAGCCGAGGACCGGAGGTGAGACCGAACGCTGCGTGGGCAGTGCGACAGCCTGCAATCCCCAGTGCACTGCCTCAGCCACTTTCACATTCCCATGTACAGTTCCCAGAACTAGAAATAATCTCAACACTCAGCAGTATAAGACCAACACAACCAACCTGTGAACCCATTTCTCCCCACAGAACAGCAGGGTACATTCACAAGGCGGCAGCATTGCTAGACTCCAGTTACTACACTGCATTGAAGAGTGATGGCTCACCAGTAGATGTGCAATGAAAGCAAAGTTGCTTCTGAAAGACACAATGTTTTCTTTAAAAAGAGAAAAGCACAATGGCACAACACAGTCAAGTACAATTTATTGTTGATTAAATAATTACAGTACAGTGCCAGACTTCCTGCTGGGGCTCTGTAAGCTAAACTGCAACTCAGGTGAGACACAAATTCCTAAATAACAAAAATGCTGACATGACAATATGCTTATTAGCCTTACTGGATGTTGTTACCTTTGTTGAAACAAAAAAAAGGATATACAATTGTCCTCCCAGAATTGCAGAGCAGGTTCTATGGCAGCCAGCTAAAACAAAAGCGCGTGCCAATTTTATTGACTTGACTGTAACAGCCAGTAAAGCTGTCCCCACTGTATTGTTGCAGTCTGTACAGGAGAAAAAAAATGACTGTGAAATAGATCCCATCATTCCAAAAACTCATCTGAGAGCCAAGCTTCTTCCAAACGTGGGTGTTTCTCACGTAAGAGTAGCCATCCAACTACTTCAGCTTTCTAATCCTAAGTAGGTTTTCTATTATCACAAAGAATATGTGTATTTGTGTACTTGAAAGAAGATATACAACAGGCAGAGATGTTACAAAGTATATTAATTGAATAGTGTCTGGGCAAATCAAACATGCTTTCCATAAAAATATTTGTATTCAAAACACAGTTAAGAACACACACTGGGATAGTTTGAACACTGGTTCACATTACATGATCATTTCTATCACTATTAAAGCTTTTTCCTCAAACCTAGATATCTTAGTGTTTGGAAGCTGTAACACACACAATGCTTTCTGCTTCTCCACCTGAGCAGGCTGGGGGCGGGGGGAAGGAAGGGAAGTAAAACTGCAAACTTCCACAGTTCAGAAGGAACTCTACGCATTAGCGGCCCTACCAGAGCAGAGAGCCACACGAGTGTGACAGCTCTAATGATGTGCGCAAGTAAGGTACCAGCAGCCTGTAAGCTTCTAAGTATAAAACTACTGCTTTTCCAAGAAAATTCTCTTGCTACTTATGTTCCCATTATTCACCAGTTGTGACCATTACTGTCATGCTCAGTGGCACACCTGTGGAGCAAAGGATTCAGCTCCCTGGTACATCAAAAGGCATGTCATGGCTGAAGGAAGTTATGGAGCTGTCTTTGGTTCATGTCCCGCATTTCAAAACAAAACCAGAGGATGTGGTGACAGGAGAGGAACATGTGCTCTGGAGCCACTACAGACAAAAACAAAGGTATGCACCAACTCTGCTTGGCATGCAACATGGTGAAGTTTAGTGCACCTGAGTATAACCCAACCACAGAGCTGCAGGCAATCATGCTGGTTAATCTGGCAAATCACCCCACAAATCAAGTCAATCAAAGATTGGAAAGATGCTGTCAGGTGCACTTTACCAATACTGGTAGAAATTATTTTAAGTGCCAGAGGAACTTACTTCTCACTGTGCCAATAAGCCTTCTCAGTTGCTTCTGGTTGCATAATGTAGCAAACACCAAAGCAACCAACAACATGACTACACATAATAGTACACAAATGTGCTACAGGGTGGTTTACAACGTTTTGATGCAGCTACTTTATTCATTCTCTGAATCAGAATGAAAAAAAAATATCAGATGGCTTGAATCCTACGCAACTGTGGGAAAAAAGCTCACTCCCATGAACAGCAAAAAGCTTTGGATGGGGAGGAAAGGGGCAGTGTGGGCTAGAAGGAACTCCAGCTCTTCCAAGCCTGACACCCCTCTGAGATTGCTGACTATTTACCAACATGGTCAGTTACTAAAAATATGTGTACACCGCACAATGTCCCCTAATTCATTAAGTACCAGAGAAAGCACAGATCTCTGTACAGCACAATTCACCCTACTTCTCATTAGCAATGTTTAATTGTTTAACTAATTTACTGCCTTTGTAGGGGATATTGCATATTGATTATTTTACCAAACACACACTTGTACTAATGAAACCTTCAGCTGTATGGGCACACAACTATCTGGCAGAGCAAGCAATGCCAGAGAGGCAAGGAAGCAACCTCAGCAAGAGCTCAGACCCTTCAGCATGCAGCAGAGGTGCCCAGGCTCACTCAGAGCTGTATTTCTCTTTGCAAAGTGGATTACTCCCATCCCTCTTGTGCAATGACAACCAGAGTGTTCCTGATACCCAAGTCAGATCAAGACATCTGTGCACTACATAAAGTTTGCAATACAGGTATTGCATTATTTTTTTTATCTTGAAATAGAAAGCTTCTAGTTAGAAAATAGGGTCCTCTATGTCCTTCTGAGAAGCTTCTAAGAGAGACATTGGGGATCATGGAAAATTGTGGCAGGAACAACTGGGTGGGTATAATGCTATAGATGGTCAGATAACACTAAGCCACTCAGTTAAAAATCATACATAGCATTAAATGAAACAGTCTTGTGCTCTGCTGTGACAAAGCAAATAATTTCTACAAAGATGGGCACAAGGAATGTGAAACCTCCTACAGAATAATGCATTTTCTTACCAGATGTCTTGACTTCTCGTAGCCTTTTTGGGCTCCACCCTGTTTCATGGTCACTACCCTCCTAGGGTAGCAGTCATTATAGGTCCTGATAGGGACAGGTGCAGAGGGCGACTGACTGCTGTGCGGCCACCTGAGCCAGCATGGCACACTGAGCAGATTCTGCACATCCACTTCAGCCACCAATTCAGCCAGGTACAGGCTCCACTTGGCTCTGTGGTGCTCAGAGCAGACAGGCCTGTTCTGAGGGCATTTAAGGGCCATACGCAGCAGTTTTAACTGTATTACAGTATGAGTAATGACATCTGTGGTGAAAGCAGGGCAGTACTAAGTACAGCATTAACAGTTCTTCTTACCAAGTAGATGTTGGGTTTTGTTTTAAAAGGAGAAATTAGGATATATTTTAAAAACCACCAAGAATGTATCTGTCTTGCTCCCTCAAGCAGAATCTTCTCCTGTTCTGTACACATAAATGGTAAAATTACCCCCTATTTCCTTGAGTCCTAAAGCACTACAGGTGTTTACACACCAACAAAGACTCTCCTGCATTAGCAAGCGTTTCCAACAGCACAGGGTGGCTGGTGGAGAACAAAGAACACAGAAGCAGAGTAACAACTAATGCATGGGAATTTTACTGCATACAGAGAAACTTACAAATGTTTTTAGCAAATACCAGAGTGAAAGATTTTCCAATAATTATGCCATTTAACAGCAAATTATTTTCTCCTGAAAATGGGGATAAATGTAACAGCTTTGAGTTAGCTGTTTTAACACTGCACGCAAAGCTAACTTGCAAATATTCACATTTGCTAACACCTAAATTAGATGTTATAGCTGCCAATGCAATTCAGTCTTTTCACTTAAATAGACAGGAAAAGTCAAGAACTGTAAACTTTTGGTTTTCTATTAAAAAGTGAATTTGTTCTAGAACTCCTAGCCCAGCTAAGGAACCATTCAGATGTAGTTTTAAAAGCTGATCAACTCATTCACTTTCTTGCACAATCAACACTTAGAGACTGATTTTCCCATAACGAGGAGAAGCCATTCCTTTCTAGACAGGACATTAACGCAAGGCCAAGGTCTCCCAAACGCCACCCTCATGAGGTATTTCAGCAATGTTTCCTCTAATGTTATTGCACCGAGGTAATGCTTTTGGAAAATGCATTTTCTTTCCTTTTGGGATCTTGTATTTGGACTCCCAAGCTTGTCACCAAGACCCAAAGAAGCACTTTCTTCCAGCAGGAACCTCCACAGCCTTGGACACGGAGCAGGCCCGGGTGCAGGGAGGGTGCGGCACGGTTCGGGTTCACCGCGGGGAGGTGCAGACCTGGCCGCTGGAAGCCACCCCACCGCCCCAGCGAACACAGGTGTTTGTCTCCAGTAAAGACAGCAAAGCAGATGCCACCAGGCCATGCTCTCACAGGGCAAGAACCGTTCCACACCACAGCACGAAGCGTTCCCCAGCCCCCCCGCGGCCGCTCCTGCTGCC